>JAJKFI010000154.1:402315-475759 GCA_029204185.1 Lerista edwardsae | reverse complement strand
AGTACTGTCAAATCCTGCAGAGAACGCTTCTCTTACACTTACTTGGAGCTTAGACCCTCTTAAGAGCTAAGTGCACCGGACTATAGACTGAAGAGCCCCAAACGCTGCAGTCTTTCTTCATAAGGGAGGTGCCCCAGCCCCGTCATCATTTTTGTCGCTCTCTTCTGCACCTTTTCCAACTCCACTACGTCCTTTTTGAGATGCGGCGACCAGAACTGGACACAATATTCCAGGTGCGGCCTTACCATTGATTTGTACAATGGCATGATAATATTGGCTGTTTTATTCTCAACCCCTTTTTTTAATGACTCCAAGCATGGAATTGGCCTTCTTAATGGCTGCCGCACACTGGGTCGATACCTTCATCGAGTTGTCCACCAGCACCCCGAGATCTCTCTCCTGAGCTGTCACAGACAGCTCAGAGCCCATTAGCCTATAAGACCCCATTAGCCTATATTTAACTTTAATATTATTTGCCTGTAAACCGCTTTGTGAACTTTGTGTTGAAAAACGGTATATAAATACTAGTGATTGATTGATAAATACTAGTGATTGACTTCAGCACAGCCCTTTCCACGCTGGGAGTGGCGCTGGGAGGGGGAGCCGGACTGCCGGGCCAGGCCCAGGGCCCCCCACGAAGCCCCCCACACAAGACGGCACTGGGAGGCAACCAGAGCAGCTGGCTGGGGGGGGGGCGGCTGCAGACCAGCCCCATCCCGGCCACAATCCCGGCTCCAAGCAAAGTTGTTCTTTAGGGGGACAAAGGGGGTGCCAAAGGGGGGACGTCGGTCCGAGCAGGCTACCTTCCGCCATTCCTCCGTCCAGGGGAGGGTCGTCGTCCCCCAGGGAGAAGTCCAGCGCGCCCCCGGCCACCTCCACCAGGTCCTCATCGCTGGTGCTGCTCTGGAAGCTGCCCCGCCGGAAGCCTTTGCTCTCCATGGCCGGGGGGGGCAGGACCTGCAGCGGGGGGAGAGCAGGGGGGTGAGGCCTGCCAGGCACGGCACGGGGGACGCTCGGCCTCGACGGGCAGCCCCGAGGACCCAGAGCAGCCGTCTCCCGGACCGCAGGGCAGCACCCACGGCCGCCTGCTCCTCTGAAGGGACCCACAACACCAGCCCCCCCCCGGAAAACGTGTCCCACCATGCCTTCCGCCGCCAGACGCAGGGGGGGCTTTCTCAGCAGCGGGGCTGCCAGCGAGAGGAGGCGGGGCAGCGTGTGGGGGGAGGGGTTGCCCAGGAGTTCCACCGAGGAGTGTGGGGCGGCATCGCTCTGCCCCCCCTGCCCCGCCTCTGGGTCAGGGCCTCCACTGTGCGTCAGCCACGGCAAGATCCGCCACACGCTGCAAGGTGCCCGGGGCAACCCGAGGGCCTGCTCCCCCCCCAGCTCTGCCAGAAGCGACAGGCAGGAGGGGCCCTTCCGATCTTCAGCCGTCACGGCTGGGCAAGGCGGGAGCAGACCAGGCCAGGCGGGGGGGCCGCGGGAGCACTGGCGGGGGCCCTTCGTCCCGGGTCGCTCACGCCCCCTCCCCGGGGAGCCAAAGCCAGAGCCAGGCTCAGCAGCTGCAGCCGGCCAAGCCAAGCCAAGCCAAGCGGGACCCAAGCGGTCCAACCTTTCCGGCAGCAGGACCAAGCACTGCTCTCCGCCCGAGAGAGGAGGCGCTGCTGGAGCCGGGCCAGCCCTGGGCAGCGGCGGAGGTACCCGAGGCGGAGAGGCGGCTGCCCCCAGAAAGACCGGTCCAACCAGCTCCGAAGCTCCTGCTCCAGCCCCCGCCAGGGCCCCCGGGCGCCCCCCCCAAAGCAGCCAGCAGGGGGCGCTGCGCTTCTCGGGACGGGACCCACACAGGGCAGCATTCCGGGATTCCAGGGCCGCCAGCCGCGGCATCCTCAGCACACTCCTCGCGTGGGACGACAGCTGCACTGGAGACGGAGCCAGGCCGGGCTTGGGGGCCCCGGTCCAGACCCAACTCACGGGCAGCAAGCACACCCGCAACGGAAGGGCCAGTTCGGCACTTCCCCCCAGGTGCCCAACTGACTCGGTTCCCACCCACACATCCCCCCAACCCGCCACGGCAAGAGGAGGGGGCTTGCAGAAGGGGCGCAGAGGCAGCTGGCCGCTTCTCAGTCCCCAGGAAGGAGGGGGCTTGCGGACCGAGGGGCTTCCTCCAGCTGCCGAGGCTGCAGGCAGACAGGGGAGCAGCAGAGGGGGGCAGGGAGGGGCCCACAGGCCTGCAGGCCGGCTCAGACGGCAGCCAGCTCCGAAGCGGCACCCGGTTCGCTCCAGCCGAGGGGGGGGCCGCTCAGGGCCAGGCCGGGGGGTCCAGCACAGGCTCCCTCCCTCCCTCATGACAAAACGTCCGCAGGACTCAGCCTTCGCTCTCGTGTCAGGCACCAGAAACGCCAGGAAGCAGCACGTGGCCCCCGCCCGCGGGACCAAGGAACAGAGGACACTTTGTGCTGCTGGCGACTGCCCTGCACAAGGCCTGCTGGCGACTCCGGGCCTCTCGGCCTGCCCCACGGGAGCCCCACGCAGGACACAAGGCAGTTCCCTGCGAAAGGAGGACGAGCGCCCGGGACAGAGGCCGGGACAGGGCCCCCCCCCCCCGCAGCACGCCCCAGGGAGGCCTCCTCACCCAGGACTAGCAGGCTGCCATCTCTCGCTTGGCCTATGGGGCTGTCGTGTCCTGACCAGCACCCCCCACCCCCCGTTGAGAAATTGTGCTCTTTCAGGGCTGTTGCACCGACAACTGAGACAACGCGAGTCATCTGACACGTGGGACATGCTGGACACACAACGTTCACACCCGTGCAAGGTGCCCTCTCACAAGCCCTCCGGCGTGCCTGGCTGGCTTCTGCCCCCCCCCGGGGCAGACTCAGCCTGGCCACCACCAGCGACACCAAAAGGGGATGGCAGCCGAGCGCACGGATCCTGCCCCCCACCACAAACAAGCTGCACTGACAAGCTGCACGGAGAGCTCTGATCCAGTCCGATCCCCAGCCAGCGGCTGCACCCCCTTTCCTGCCACCCTCTGCCGGGGAGGGGGGCGACTCCTGCCCCCCCCCCGCCTGCAGCCGCTCTCCGAACGCATTCAGTTCTGCAGGAGGGGGAGAACAGAACCCCCCGGAATCAAACCGCCAGCGAATTCACTGGCGTTCCAGGAGGCCGGCAATCTCTGCGCAGGAAAACCACTGCACTGACTGCCTTTCCCTGGAAATGTTTTTGCTGCCTTAGCAACAGAAGCAGAGGCATCTGCGGTCACTTCCAGTTCCTTCCTTCCTCTGTGCTGAGTAAGCCCAGCCCTGGCTGAAAGCAGGGAACCTGCCGGTCCCGCGGGGGGTGGGGGTGGGGGTGGGGGGGCCGTTCTCAGGACAGCTCCCAGTTCTGCATTGCTGGTCACTCGGGGCCCTGGATTGGCAGGGGCAGCCCAAGGACGGCACCCCAGAAAGGGCTTGGGGGCTGGCCGCACAGGGGCCACTGGTGGGCCTGGCCTGGAGAAGCGGCAGGGGCCACGAAGGGGTTCCCCCCGCAAGGGAGGCTCGTCCAGAGAGGGGCACGGGGAGAGCACGGGGATCAGGGGTGGAAACCAGACAGTCTCACCAAGTGCCGGAGAAGGAGCCAGAGGCTGCAAGGCTGATCCTACGGGGCCCCTCGAGCTGCTCGGCGGTGCTGAGGCTGCCCTGCAGGCTGCAGCTGGACCAAGGGCCGTTCCAGGGCAGGCACTGGCGGGCCTCAGCACACGGCCTGATCCACCCCACATGACCAGCCGGAGCCAGGCGGCATTTCAGCGGCAGCCCTGCCGGATCAGGCCAGTGCCCTGTCTGTGCCAACCCCCAAAAACTCCTGGCACCCCCTCCTGCTGTCCGGCCCCCCCTGCAGTTCTACTCAGCACACAGGCCTGGCAGGAGAGAGGAGAGAGCCCCCACTCCATCCCACCACCGACCACTGTGCAATCACAGGACACCCTTCTCACGGCCCAAGGCGGCCTTCCTCACGGGGAAGCTGTGCCAGCCTCTGGGTCGCTGTGGCCCGTGCGGCCCGGGGCCCCCACTGTCCGCAGCCACAGGCCCTGCTGGCCACACCTGTTCCAGGTCCTCAGGATCCTAGCCGTGAACCGTGACCCAGGAGGGAAGATGCTGGCCAGCCGGCTGGGCAGGCAGCAGCCAGGCAGCCTCTCCTTCCTCTCTGGCAAATGCCGCCCAACAGGTCCCGCTGCTCTGCCGCTTCCTGGCTGCCTCCGAGGATTGTGGGCCACGGCATTCCTCCCTCCTGCCCACCGCACTGAGACAGGCAGGAAATGAGGCACCCGGCTTGGCAGCGCCACGACTGGCACTCGGCTTGGGGCGCCAGGAAACCCGCCTGGCGCGAGCACCAGGCGCAGGAGCGGGGCGACTGTGACCCAACGCCAGCCCAGGTGGACCCAGGACCGGGGGCAGGTGCGCAGAGATCCTGTCGGGCTGGAGGCAGGCGAAGCGAGCGGCTCCTGCCCACCGTCTACCACCGCCATGCAGCTCGCAGGGACGGCAGGAGAGCCGGGACTGGCCCCGGATACCGAAGGCTGGAAAACACGGCCCCGATTCTTCCGGACTAGGTGCGGCTGCGCTTGCAGCCCCAGGAGCGCCTCCAGGCGATGGGTCAGGGCGGTGCGGGTGGCGCTGCTGGCGCAACCTGCCTCCTCCCCCCCCTCCCCCAAAGCACTGCCAGGGGCTCGCACCAACTGCTCAACTCCAGGGCTTTGCTCTCCAAAGCTCACCTCCCCCCCCCACGTGTGCTCTGCCCTCCCTCCTGGGAAACTCCCTCCAGATTCGCCAGCACTGGAGTCGCCCATTTCTCCGCTGTGAACCAAACCAGGGCCCTCCCGTGCGCCAGGGGCTGGAGGAACATTCATGGAAGGTGACCAGGAAGACCACGATGTGGGGTCCAGAGCAGCCTCCTGTGGCTGGGCTGAACAGCCTCACTGCGCCGCCTTCCTCCTCCTCGTGTTTACGAGCGCACAGAGTAACTAAATGAGATGCTATATTTACTCTGCGGTCCTGATAAATCTCAGCTGCTGTGCAAACAAATCTACAGGCACATCAAAACAAAGCGGGGAAAGGCTGCAAAGCCAGGCTGAGTTTGTTTTCCACGCGCCTCTCCAGGCAGCGGGGGGGGGGGGGCAAGGACAGGCACTCAGCAAAACAAGCCCTTTGAGCGCCACGGAGAGGTGAGCGGCCTCTTTCCACCTGCATCACCCCTGCGACACCACACAACAGTCAGTGCGGGAACCAGAGGCCATGATGAGCCACAAGCTCTGGCCCCCAGGACACACAGCCCAAGCTCCACAGTTGTGCAATGCGTTCCATGCCCCCGGCCCAAGCAACTCACCACCCCCTCCTTGCCCAGCATCTCTCCAGGCGTGCATCTTGCACATCATCAGCCATTAAGCCCACTAGCAGGCCATGCCTCGCCCTCCTCCAAGAGCGCACACAAGCATCACGGCCCTGCACCTTCAGAAGCCGAACTGGGTGTGCGGGAGGCTCCCCCAGGCCTGGGCGAAGGCACCGCACACTGGCACAGAACTGCTCCCCCCCAGGTCTCTCTGGCCACCAAGTCTGCGGGCCAGAGATGGTGCCTGGGGAAGGGGGGGCGGTGCTGCCTCCCTCTTAAACCAAGCCACTGCGCTTGCTGCGTGATGCACCCCGGGGGCAGCAGAGTCGGGAGCAGCCGGCAAACACCAGGAGCCCAAGGCTGGGCACCCTGCCTTTGGGCCAAGCCTCCAGCCAGCGGCCAGAGCCCCGGCCAACTCAGAAGGTGCTGGGGCTGCCGCCAGAGGCCAGCGCACCCTCTCAGACGCAGAAACAAGCACCTGGTGGGCCACCGTGAGATGCCGGGAGCTTTGGCCCGGCCCAGCACAGGGGCTCTGCGTGGGCCCTCGTCCCGGGAGCCCAGGCGAGGCAGCGCTCTGCAGGCAGGGACGGCCCGTGGCAGGGCCAGGAGAGCCTGCAGCTGCAGGGAGGCGGGGGCCTCGTGCCAAGGAGGAAGCGCCCCCGGCAGGGCCCTGCTCCAGGCCAGCGCCGGGGCTCCAGGGCCAGGGCAGGGGCGGGCGGGCGCTGTCCTGCTCTCTGCCTGGAGCGCGCAGGTACACTGCTCCTGCGCATGGAGGCTCCGCTGCCAGCCACGGCCCCCTCCTGGCTGCGGGTCGGCGGCGGGGCTGCGGGGGTCTCGCAACCCTCCCGGGCCCCCTGACCGCCTTTCCCCGTGGGGGTGGGGGGGGGCGCCGTCCCCGCGGCTCCTGCTCTGTGGGGTCGCCCACCCCCCGGACTCACCTACGCCGGCGCTGCTCCTGGGCGCTCAGCGGGCGCGCGGCCACCTGCGAGTCGAGGGCGGCGCCATTCAGACGTCCGCGCAGCCCGTCACGTGACGCGAACGGCCACTTTCCCGGAACAGGGAGGGAGGTAGAGCGCCGCCGCCGCCGCCGCCGCGCGTGCGCACAACCGTCGTGAGGCCGGCGCAGCCGCACTCCGCGTCGCGAAGGCGCGGCCGCCCCCTTGGGCTTTGGCGGGCTGCCCGGTCCTCCCCAGCTGGGCGGCGGCAGGTGCTGTGGCGCCACCCAGTGGCGAAAAGGAGAACCTATGGGGCGCCGCACCACGCAGAAGTCTGTCCCCCGCAGGAAATTAGTGGGGGGTATTTTACTTGCACGTGACAAATAAATGCTTCCTGCATCGTTATTTCTGTGCCGCTGTTTGGAAGGGTCTCTACAGCGAGTGGACAGCGATTGCTCCTGCAACACCCCCATGTGCTCTGGAGGGCCTCTGGCCTGATCCAGCTCCAGCTCCCCTGAGGTGCTTGCCCTGGTATGCGCCTTCCGTGGGGCAGGCATCCCAGGTGGGGCTGGCCCAGGCCAGGAGAGGGCTGCATCACACGCCTGCCTGGACGTGCGGGCGGGTTATCTCACAAGAAGTTCCCAGCAACGTCTAACCTCAATACAAGGCTTCTCTGCAGCTGAAACGCATTGTGGCTTCTTGTCCTGTCTCGTGGCTGTGCTGTCGCTCACCGCTCAGAGTCTCGGGTTCATAGGAACATAAGAAGAGCCCTGCTGGATCAGGCCAAAGGCCCATCTAGTCCAGCTTCCTGCATCCCACAGTGGCCCCACCAGGTGCCCCAGGGAGGCATGAGACAACAAGACACTTGCATCCTGTGGCCACTCCCTTGCACCCGGAACTCTGAAGTAGCTTACTACTAATGTAAGGAGGTTGCACAATCCATCATGGCCTATAGCCCACGATGGACTTTTCTTCCAGAAATCCGTCCAATCCCCTCTTAAAGGCATCTGGACCAGATGCCATCACCACCTATCACTATCACTATCACTAGTATTTATATACCGCTTTTCAACACAAAGTTCACAAAGCGGTTTACAGGCAAATAATAACATTAAAGTTAAATGGCTCCCTGTCCCAAAAGGGCTCACAATCTAAAAGAATGGAGCCACCTCCTGTGGCAAAGAGTTCCACAGATTAACTACCGGCTGGGTAAAAAAGGACTTCCTTTTATGTGTTTGAACTCTCCCAACCCTCAGTTTTAGTGGATGCCCCCTGGTTCTGGTGTTGTGAGAGAGGGAAAAGAACATCCCTCTATCGACTCTATCCCTTCCGTGCATTATTTTGTATGTCTCAATCATGTCCCCCCTCAGGCGCCTTTTTTCTAGGCTGAAGAGCCCCAAACGCTGCGGTCTTTCTTCATGCGGTCTTTCTTCATGCCCCAGCCCCGTAATCATTTTCGTCGCTCTCTTCTGCACCTTTTCCAATTAAACTCCGCTATGTCCTTTTTGAGGTGCGGCGACCAGAACTGTACGCAATATTCCAGATTTGGCCTTACCATCGATTTGTACAATGGCATGATAAGATTGGCTGTTTCATTCTCAACCCCTTTTTTAATTACCCCAAGCATGGAATTGGCCTTCTGAATTGCTGCCGCACACTGGGTCGAGACCTTCATTGAATTGTCCACCAGCACCCCAAGATCTCTCTCCTGAGCTGTCACAGACAGCTCAGAACCCTTAAGCCTATAGGTGAAGTTTTGGTTTTTGGCCCCAGTGTGCATCACTTTATACTTGTCCACATTGAAATGCATCTGCCGTTTGGCTGCCCATTCCTCCAACTTGGAGAGGTCCTTCTGGAGCTCTTCACAATCCCCGCTGGTTCAGCTGATGGAGCCCCGTGCCTGGGATGTCTGCCGCATCTTCATTGCTCTGCTGCCTTCGGCTGGCGCTCCTCAACAGTGCTGCGCTGGCTTGTTCTCCCCCTTGCCCACAAACCTGGCTGGAGTGGCCTGCCGAGCCCGCCCCCCCCCCAAGCTGGAAGAACAATGAAGCTGGCTTGAGAGCCCAGCCCCCCCCCCCCCAAAATCAGGAAGTGCACTGATGTTGCCTGCAGTAAAATTTCCCCCCTGTGGCACCGTCAAGGTTGAACTTCACCCGTCCGCCCCACCCCCTCCTGCCTGGGCCCACCCACTGTGTTTGTGCACGTTGCAAAGAAGCCACTTTGCAAAGGGGAAATGCCAGAATAGAAGTGTGATGCGGCAGAGCACACAGGAAGCAAGGCCTCACCCTCCACGGGGAGTTCCCAGAGTGGCACAGAGGTCCTGCCCCAGGCCCCGATTCAGCGCACGCCCCCCTCCTTGGAAAGCGAAGCCTCAGAGACGGGTGGATTCAGGGAAAGTGTTCGGTGCCTCAAGGGGCCAGGAGGCCCAATCGCGCTTTGAAAAAGTGTAGAATAAACCACGGGCTGGGGGGGGGGCACCAGCCGTGAGTCCACGTGGAACCTCCGTGGATCAGTACAGGATATCTTTGGTCACTGGGGTCCTACGGCCAGGCAGCAGGGGGTGCTTTTGTTGTCACCCCAGCTACTTAGCCATTCTTGGAAGCGGAAACATTCCCTCTGCTGCCTCTTCCCCTGTTGAATCACAGCCTGTTACTTCACTATCGAAGCACACGTGCGGGACCAGACAAAACTGTGTTGATGCTGCCAGGAAGGGAAGGTCCGTGGAGGCTCCGTTTCGTGGCTTGGGAGAACCGACCTCTCTAGGGCAAGTGAGGGGGTGGAGGATGCTGCCCCCTCCCCACGTTTGTTTTCCTGTTTCTCACGGCTGGCTCCCAGAGCAATGTCTGAAGCATTTGTAGCAGACAGCCAGACAATGTGGGGAAGTGACCCAGGGGGGTGAGGAAGAGGCCGGATGCCGCAGCCCCAGAGGGTCCTGGGATGCTTCGGAGGTGAAGTCACCCTCCTGCGAGGGAGACTGGAAAGGCCGATTTCCACACACGCACACGCACACGCACACGCACACGCACACGCACGGCACGCAGGAAGGTAGTTGCCAGCCATCCACGTCGTTGCACAACAAAGATGTTTGTCCTATGACTAGCAGGGCCTTCTGGAATGTGAACAATGCGCGTGCCCCGGGGGGGGGGTCAAGGATATCCAGGAAGGGTGACCACAGGCCCCACACCGCTCACCCAACGCCCCCAGGACAAGGCCAGGAGGCCAGTCTTATGCTGGGTTCAGAGGAACGTCGGTCCTTCACTGCAGCGAGAACACAGGCAGGTTTGCACGTGTGAACCAGCCCTGAGCTGAGCTGCCTCTTTCCTCCCCTGGACTTGCTCCCTGGCCTTGTGGGGAAAGCGGGGGGGGGGCAGCACTTTCCTTCCTTATTTTTGTAAACTGCTTTGATCTCTTGGAAAAGGCCTAAAAATGGAACGACAGCCCAGAAACTCCTCCGGCCAGTCACTGCCCCAGATCTGGCCGGTCATTCCTGCGTGGAACTTCCCTGCACCCCCCACTGACATGCAGGCTGGGAACCCCCCCCCCCCGCTGCTGAGCGAAAGCAGGAAGGCCAGGAGTGGGGGGAAGCCCCGCAGCTGCAGTTTCTCTTCCCCTTCCCGCGGTGGGGAGAGACGCTGACCTGCACGCCCCGTATTGTAGGTGCTGCTCCTGGCCCCCCAGCACCGCAGGAGAGGCCCGGGGGGGGGCAGGCTTCTCCTTCCTCAGGACCTCCGACCCCTACTTGAGGAGAACTCCCTCTTGAGGGGTGGGAGGTTTCCCCGCAGCCCCCAGTCCTCGCCAATGAGAGCTTGAGGGCACCGCTGTGCAGTGCTGGGCACAGGGGTCTTTCGGGGGGGGGCGGACGGTCTGCAACACGGCCGAGGTGCAGTCGTGACCCCGTGGCTGGTGGTGCTCAGCCCCGCTCCCCACCTCCAGGCAGGCCAGATCCTGCTGGATCTGTTCCGGGCCCCTCCCACTGCGTCTGGCAGCACCCCCAACCCCCAGCCCCCCCTGCAGCCAGAGCAGCTCCCCCCTCCCCACACTTTACTCTCGTGGGCTGCTGCGGGGGTGGCGGTTCCGGGGCTTGAGTGTGTTTGTGACAAGGGCGGTTGCCTGGCGACGACTCTGCTCACGTTGCCACCCCCGTGGGGAGCAGCTGCCTCCTGGAAACCCCGACAGCCTCCGTGGCGGCCAGGCAAGGAAGTGGCTAACCTCAGCAGCCAGCGGAGCGGAGCAGACTTGCAAGGCAAGCAAAGAAGCGCTCGTTGGCGGGGGGGGGGAGGGAAGAGATCAGCGCTGCCTCCCCCCTCCCTCCCACAGCTCTCCCCCTGCCTGGCAGGCTGCGCTCGCGATCTCCCTCGTGGCCCCACACAGGCCCTGCCCCTGCCTGCTGCACCCGATCCACCTCCTCCACGCACCAGAGAGCGCAGGGCCTCCTCCGCGTGTGCTCAGGGGCTCCTCTTCACCTGGGCGGGTGGCTAAGAGATCCTGAGCGGCCTCTTGCCTCTGTCCTAAAGGCCTGTGGCGAGCCCCTCCCTCGCAGCCGGCTGCAACCTGGGGACAAGGCGGGGGCCGGTGGAGGGGAGCAGCCGGCAAACAACAGCAGGCCCCCAGTGCCACTGATGGGCCTGGCAGAGGCGGATCTAAGGGGGGGGGCAAAGCTCTAAATGTTGCAAGAAGCCTTCCCCTGTCATGTGAACCCCTCCTCTCCCTTGCTGCTGTAGCCAGTCAGCAAGGCCAAGGTGTTGCTGTTCCCTGTGAGGACTGGCTACAACGGTGCAGGAGAGGAGTGATTTGCTTCTTGCAACACTTACAGATTTGCCCCCCCCCCAGATCCGCCTCTGGGGCCTGGACTTCGTCCCCCTCCCCCTCTGGGGCCAAGCGCTGGAGCAGGCCCAGCAGTTATTTTGGGCACGGCGGCTGGGACTGGCAGCCGCTCCGGCCTCTGCTCTGGAAGTGCTGTGCCAGCCTGCCAGCCAGCCACGTGGCCCCGGCCCGGGCGGAGGAGCAGACCAGGCAGCAAAGGCCTCCCACGACTCCGCCGTGCGGGCAGAGCGCCTCTTCCGGGTGCCGCGTAAGATGACCGCTGGGGCCACCCCTGGTGCCGAGTCCAGTTCTCGTTGCCCACAGCACAGAGGGCACCGCAGTACAGGAAGGGGGGAGTCCGAACAGTCTCCTTCCTGCACCTTCTAGCCAGCAGTGGACGTGGGCGGGGAGGGGGGTACCACTGCATGCGGGACAAGAAGCCGAGGCCCAGCTGGAGAGGAGTGCCGGCCCACAGAGCGCGTGGCAGGCGAGCGGCCAGAGAGGGACTCTGCAGAAGCTCTGTTTATTTCACGACACCCACAAAGCCATAGTAGGAAACTCAGTATTATTTGCACCAGAAAGAGGCACTTGCCTAACGCCAGCTGCTGCGAACAGGCATGGAAGCACCGCAGAGCGCAGGGCCCACTCCTCGCCTGTCTGCGCTCAGCCCTTATCTGCCCACAGTCCTCTGTATGCTGCGCACAGATCAGCTGCCAGCCCTTGAGAAGGAGGAGGCAGCCAGTCCGTGCCCTGCAGCACACAACTCCAGTGCCGCTCGGAAGCAATGCCTGGTGCGATCGTTAAGCAGGAAGTACAAGGAAGTTGGCAGTTCCGTGCTGCGGCCTGGAGAAGCTTCTGGCCTGAGCCAGGGCAATTTAGACACAGCCCTTACACGGGCTGGAGGGGGATGCTGGTGGCCCCCTTCTGCCAACGACCGGAGCTGTACAAGCCCAGGGCAGGTGGTGCCGAGACCCACCACGGTCCTGCCTTCCATGGGCAGAGCTGAAGCAAGGATTCCCCTCTGGATAAGGCTTTTGTGCCTGCCCAGCTGCATCTCTTCTGGCGGGACAAGGAGCAGAGCGTGGCAGTGTCGAGAAGGCAGAGTTCCAAAACCACCAGGACGGGGAAAACTGAGTCAGTTGTGAGATAATCCAGCGGCCCTTCCTGCTTTGACCGCGGGGCTATTGGCGATGCCCGGAAGGCCCCACTGCCAAGGTGGGAGGGCCACCAGTTCCTTCCGCGGGCCCCGGTTCCTGCTCCTCAGAGACGGAGGAGCTGCTGGCCGCCTGCAAGGTGGGCAGTCTGGATGGCCGCCTGGGGCAGGCCTGGTGGGTCCGAAGTCCGACATGCCAGCAAGGCTGGGAGCACCGTCTGGGCCGCAGCGAGAAGGCGCATCGGTCCAGGCACGGTTCCCGAGGTGGTGGGAGACACTCACATCTCTGCAAAGACCAAGGAAAGGCGTGAACGGCCCGAGAGAGGGTCCGAGCGCAGCAGCCCCTCGCCCCTTTCCGAGCCTGCCTCGCGGGACGCCAGGGACTGGGGCCGTCTTGTGCTCCACGCCACACTCCTCAACTGGCAGTGAAGACCCGGCACCCTTGCTGTGAGCCCCACTGCCTGCTCCAGCCCCAAAGTCAGGCGCATGTCAGAGTCGAGCGTGACAGCAAGCGAGGCCGGAGGGGAGGGGCTGGCAACAGGGACCGTCCCTGGCCCCGCGCCAGCCCCCTCGTCTCCGCAAGTGAGCGCGAGGGAGGAGCTGCTGCTTGGTGCGGCCTCATTTCGCACAGCCCACGCGGCTTTTCAGACCGGCCTCAGAAAGCACCATAACACAGAGGCTCTCGTGCAGCCGTTTTGCCACATCCGAGCATTGCGTTTCAAAGCGAGGGGGAGCCGCTGTGCGCAAGCGGCAGCCACAAGGCCGAGAGGCAGCGCATCAGCCAGGAAGTGAGGCAGCAGACGTACCCTCCAGCGCTCTGTCCAGGTCGGCGATGAAGGCCTCCAGGTCTTGGGTGTCCCCCAGCCTGGCTGAGAGAGACAGAGGGGCAGCGTGGTGAGCCCCCAAGGCCCCTCGCCCCCAGCCCAGCCGGAGAAGGGGCCTGGCCCCCACCCACCCCCTGCAGGAGGCCCAAGCTGACCTCCCCCCCCAGCCACCCCCCCTCCCAGAGCCTCACCTGTGGGACAGGACGGGGCGGCTGCCGTGCTGAGCTCCTCCTCGCTGGTGTTCAGGCTGCTGCCCGGAGAGGTGCCGTTGCCTGCCAGGGGAACCAGAGAAGTCGCCCATTGCGTCGCTGCCGCCCAGGAGCAAGACCTTGCCAGGCTCTGCCCACCGCACCACCCACAGGCCATGGCGGCCACAACGGCTTGGCACTCCCTGGCAGAACCCAGCGCTGCCCACAGGGCTTGCAGACAGGCCACAGGATGCAGGGGTGTGTGTGCAAGACACACCTTGCCGAGGGCCAGAAACAGGCTGCCGGCCTCCCTCCCTGCACTGTCGGCTGCCCTGCCTGCAAGTGGGTGGCAAAGGCAGTTGCCCCGGGGTGCATGGAGCTTGGGCGGCCTCCATGCTGGCATGGCAGCAGGAAGGAACTGCCCATGCCAGGGCCCTGCACCAGAGCCCCCGGGGGGGTGGGATGAGGGAGGGAGAGGCGCACCCCCCACACACACACACACACTCACTTCCGGAGTCGTCGATGCCGCTGTCGTACAGGCTGGGCAGGGGGCGCCTCTTCAGCTCCGCCAGGTGCTGCTCGTACTGGCAGGGCCCGCCCTGGTCAAAGTCCTGGACCACCTGGTCAAACTCGGTCAGGAGGTGCTCCAGGTCATCCGTGGACAGGGCTGCAGAGGGAGACGCGCGTGGCTGAGCAACGGCCAGAGGTGGATCTACACGGAGGGCAAAGCTCTAAGTGTTGCAAGGAGCCTCACCCTGTCATGTAAATCCCTCCTCTCCCTTGCTGCTGTGGCCAGTAAGCAAGGCCAAGATGTTGCTGTTCCCTGTGAGGATTGGCTAAAACGGTGCAGGAGTGGAGTGATTTCCACTGCAAGGTCAGGCTTCTTGCAAAACTTAGAGCTTTGCCATCCCTGTAGAAACGCCACTGGCAATGGCCTGCTGGCCACCCAAACCAGCCAGGATCCCAGTTCTGCTCCAACAGCCACACAAGCCCTCTACTCCCCCTCAGCCAGTTCTGTGGGTCGGGGGGGGGGGAGCACCGGGACAGACCAGGACCCTTGTTGGGAGGAGGAGAGAAGCTAAGCAGTGGCTGGAGTCACAGAACGGCAATTGAAGCGTCTCCGGCTGGAGGCCTGCACACAACTGGGTGTGTGTCGACAAGGGCCACAAGTGCAAGGCGGAGGGCGAGTCTGTGAGCCCCACAAGCACCACGGAGGGCCCCCCTGCTCGCTCACACGCCTGCCCGTCTCCGCCTCGGTGCAGCCGCCTGGAAGAGGACGTCTGCTGAGACAAAGAGGTCCTTGTGGGTCCGCTTCCTTCGCGGCTGGTGTGTTGACACACAGCCGCCACCCTTGGCCCTTCCGAGCCGAGCGGGAACGATCCGTGCCTGCCTGGAGGGGGCCCTGCCGGAGCTTCCCGGGCAGCTGGGGAACAGGCGCGTCTCCTGTCACAGGGCAAACCACCCAGCCCCGGGGAGGGGAGGAAGGAAGACCCCCAGCTCAGGGGCTGCCAGCCGAGCCTTCCCCCAACCGCCCTGTGCTGCAGCTCCTGAGCGAACAGAGGACCCCGAGGACCCTCGGTGGGACGTGGGTCGCCCACGAGACCCCGGCCTTCCGGAGAGGCTCGGGCTCCCGCCCCCTCCCGCCGCCGCCAGCTTGAGAAGCGCAACGACTGCGCGCATTTCGCACAGACGCCGCGGCAGATAACCCGAACTCCTGGGGCGGGGGAGGGGGCGACGCGCGTTATCTCCAAACGTCAGGAGGCGCAGCGAGGGCCTCGGAGGGCGGGAAGTGGGCTGCGGCGGGCAGCTCGCGCTCGGCAGCTCCTCTGAGCCTGCGATGCCTTGGGGACGGCTCTGCAGGCGGCGGGATCGGGGGCCACTCAGTCGCCCTGGAGCCCGACCGTCGGGCGGGAGGGAGACGCAGCCCAGAGCAGAGCCAGAACGCGCTGAAGAGGCCGCCGGACAGGCGGGACGGGACCGGACCGGTCGCCGTCCTGGGGGCAGCCCGCTCTTCCCGGAGGGGCGCCGGGACCCGCTGCGCGCAAAACTGCAGCCGGATTGCGCCCGCAGCCCCAACAGACAGGGCGCCGCCATCGCCACCGGGAGGGATCCGGGCCAGGTCCGGGGCGGCGGAGGCGGGACGAGCCCTGGCAGCAGCTGGGCAGGAGCGCGCGGGGGGCAGCGAAGGCGCCCCCAGGCACCCACTTGGAACGCGACACACGCACGCACGCACCAGCAACGGGGGGTGCTAAATCGATAGCCCAGAGGGATGGGTGGGAGGTGCCGGTACCCACCTGCGTCGCTCCCCACGCCGGGCTCCATCGTCCCTCTCCACGACACGAAGCCTCGAAGGAGCGACGTCTCTGCCGCGGCACATTTTGTTCTGCAGGCCGCGCCCCTCCGGGCCCGGCTCAGCCAATCGCCGTACGAAGTGGGCGGGGCTCCCCGGGCTGTCACAGGGTCGCCTTTTTTGTGAATGGGGCTGGCGAGACCCCGACGGGGCTTCCGCAACGGCGGGACGCACGTGGGGAGCAGGAGGGCGGAGAGAGCGCCCCCGAGCGGGTGCAGAGTGCGGGAGGGGGATTCCGTCGGGGCAGGCCGAGGCGGCACTTTCCCTCCCCGGCAGCCCTCCCCAGGAGCAGGGGGCAAAAGCCCGACTCCGACTCGTGGCCCGCGTGTCCTGATTCACACGTGGCTGACTCGCGGAAGTTCTGGCCACGAATCGCTTTGAAAGCGCGTCAGACAAACCCAGGGAGGAGGAGGAGGAGGAGGAGGAAGGCTACCGATGGCTGTCAGCCCCCGTCCCCGAAGCCGCCTGTCTCTGCCGTCCAGTGGCCGAGGAGGAGCAGCCGCGCAGAGGCGCTCCTCTCCCCGGTCCGGTCCCGCTGGCTGGCGGCTTGGAGGCATGTGCTGGCTGCTGGGATGAGAAGCGCCACCGGTCCGGCCGGAGCACCCCCTGCCCCCGTCTCTTTCTCGCCTGCAGCCGAGCGCAGCAGCACAGCAGCAGCACCTCCTGCGGGCCGAAGGCTGCAAAAGTCCGCGCTCGGAACCGGCGGTGCCCCGGCTCTTCTCGTTTCCGCGTAGCAGCACAGAAACGCAGGGAAGCCCCGCAGCCCCCCCAAACGCAGCCGCGTACTGAGGACGGGACGGGCGACATTCCGCGCGGCGGAGGGGGTGGGAAAAATTCCCAAAAGATTTGCACGTTCCCATACCGGGAGTCGAACCCGGGCCGCCTGGGTGAAAACCAGGAATCCTAACCGCTAGACCATATGGGAAGCCACGAGGGCGACGTCCTCCTTCCTGCTCTTCTCGTACAAAAGTGCGGCTCTGCACCGGGTGGCTGCGACGGGAAAGAAGAACCCTAAGAAGAGACCAGCTGGATCAGGCCAAAGGGCGCCCATCTAGTCCAGCTACCTCGGAATGCCAGAAGCAGGGAGTGGCAGCGAGAGGCAAGTATCCGGTTGTCTCTTGTGCTCCCCGAGGTACCTGGTGGGCCACTGGGAGACGCAGGAAGCTGAATCCAGCAGAGCTCTTCTAACCTCTCACAGTGGCCCACCAGATGCCTCAGGGAGCACACAGGACCACAAGATGCCTCCATCCTGCTCCATCCATGCACTTGGCTCGTGGTAGCCTCCATCTAAAACCAGCAGGTTGCGCCACCCATCACGGCCTGAAGCCTGCGATGGACTTTTCCTCCATGATTCTGTCCAATCCCCTTATAGGCCAGACGCCATCACCACACCGTGTCGCAAGGAGTTCCACAGATTAATGACCCGCTGGGTTTAAAAAGTATTTCCTTTTATCCGTTCTAACTCTTCCAGCACTCAACATAGTGGATGTCCCCTGGTTCCGGTGTTGTGAACTGCCCTCTATCCATCTCCGCAGCCGGTCGGAGAACAGGCAGAGGCGACCCTCGCTGGCACACGCAGCGCATCCACCGCACAGTCCAGGGTGAGGCGCGTCTCCTGGCAAGTGGCCACAAGAGACATGGCGTCCGCGGCTTCAGCTGCGATGACGTCTGCGGCCGCTCTGGGCGCGCGGGCGCTCTATGACCGGGGCGTCTTCGCCAGTCACCTGACGAGCGGGGAGCCAGGTCGAGGGAGCAGCAGGAGCGGCTGCTCGTTACGTGACTGGTGCGAGGTGCTGCCGGGGGGCGTGCCGGACGAGCGGGTTACGCGAGGCCGAGGCTTTGAGGCCTAGCAGCCGCGGAAGAGGAGCGAGCGGACTCCCCCCGCCGCGCCGGGCCGGGCCGGGCCGGGCCGGCTCGCAGCCAGAGGTGAGGGCGTGGGGGAGGAAGGGAACTCTGCACCTGCGCAGGGGCGCTCTTGCCTGCTCGCGCGCTATCACTGCCGGGGAAGCCCCTGGGGGCCCTGGCAAGGCCCGGGGAGGGCGCCCGAGGCGGCAGGCGACGCCCCACCACACGGGCTGGGCGACCGGAGCATGTGCAGCCGTCGGGGAGGCCGCCAGCCGGGCTTCCAGGGGCAGGGAGTTCCGCAGGCCCGGCGCCACCAAGGAGGAGGTCTGCCCTGGGGCGGCTGCTAGTGTTGGTGGAGTTCATGGTGGGGGGCTCCAGCTGAGCTTGGGGGAGAGAGGGTGCAAGTGGGCTTGCAGGGCCCGTAGTCTCATCTGTGGTCTTCAGCCTTTTTTGTGCCTCAACCCCAGATAGAGACGGGGGGTCCCCAGCGTTGACCCCCCCTCCGCCCGTCAACCCACCCACCCATCACCACGCGCTCCCCACCCCCCAGCACTGTAACTAAGTGAAGGGTGTGCAGAGGGGTCTCCCAGTGGCGGGGGGAGGGCTCCTTGGCTGCTGCCGGCCTGCTGTGACTGAGGAACGTTGAACAGCCAGCCAGCCCCCTCTCCGCTTTAGCTGTGTCTTGCTCTGCTTCGCAGGTGTGGGATGCCGAACACAGCCATGAAGAAGAAGGTAAGAGCCGGATCTCTGCCTGAGTGATGGACAAGGAGCAAACGGGCAGCTCTCGCAGTGGCGCAAAGGGAGGGACGAGACCTCTGAGGACTTTCTGAGGACCTCTGGCGCTTTCTAATGGTCTGGGGTTGGGGACAAATGTGAGGTGATTGTGTTAGCCGATGACACCAAACTGTCAGGAAGCAAAGCAGATTCTGAAGGGCTCCCCAAGGACTTATTCCAGGCTGGGTGGGGAAAAAGGACAACCAAATGACAAATGTGGCTTGGTGTCTGTGAGTGTAAAGTTCGGCTCTGTAGGACAGAAATGCCCAAATTTACGTACGCACTGAGGAACTGGGAAAGAAATCAGGAGCCCGTTGATGGTCATGCGGTGAACATACGAACATATCAGCCTAGTGTGGTGGAGGAAGAAAGCGGGTTCCATCTGAGAGACCGTTCGGAGAGGGATTGCGAAGAAAACTGCTGGGGTTGTCCTGCCCTTGTGCAGCTCTGTGATGTGGCTCCGTTTGGAATTCCACACACGGTTCTGGGCACCAGGCCTCAAGGAGGGGGTGGCAGAGCTGGGACAGGGCAGTCAGAGTGGCCAGAAAGGGGTTGCAAGGAAAGGCTTTAGCGTTTTGTTTTGTTGGGGGGGGGGGGTGAAGGCATCCCCAGAGCAGTGCAAAGCCCAGGTCAATGCCAAGTCTGGTGTCTCTGCCGGAGAAGTCTTCTTTGATGGTCTCTTCTCTCGCCCCCAACCAGGTGCTGCTGATGGGGAAAAGTGGGTCTGGCAAGACCAGCATGAGGTCCATCATTTTTGCCAACTACATTGCTCGAGACACGCGGCGCCTCGGAGCCACAAGTAAGGACTGCTGCGGCTGCAGCCTTGGAGCTGCTCTTTGCCTGTTGCTCACAGAATGTCCCTTTCCTTCCCTCCCTCTGAGCCAAGAGAGGGGACTCCAGGTTGCTCTCCGGAGCACTTCCTGAAGCCCAGAGCAGTCTGGGCAGGAGCTGCAAAGAGCGGGTCTTTCTCTGAGAGCCTCGGGCCACTGGACTCCCCCCACCCTGTCAAAGGTCCAAGCAGGTTCTGTCCCTGTGATGGGGAAAGACCCGTCTCTGCCTGAAGCCTAGAGAACCTCTGCTGCCAGATGGGGAGCTCAATCAAAGGCAGCCGTGTGTGTGTGTGTGTGTGTGTGTGTGTTTGCACAGCCGGCTGAATGCGGGGCCTGCAGTGGCCACCCTTCCTCCCACGTACTGGCAGAGCAGTGACCCGGTCTCTCGTGAATTCTCGTTTCAGTTGATGTGGAGCATTCGCACGTTCGATTTCTGGGCAACCTGGTGCTCAACCTCTGGGACTGCGGAGGGTAGGTGTCCCCTTCTGCTGGCCCGGGCTGCTTTCGAGGGTGGCTCTCCCTAGAAGGCTGTGGGGGGGAGGCGTAAAAGGCCTGGTGCAAAGGCAGGACCCGGTCGGTTGGCGTCTTCTGTTTCCGGCCGGGTCGGTGGGCCAGGTCTCTTCCGAACGCCCCACCTGGCCTCTGCTTGAGGGTCTGACCCGGCCCCCGCTGGCTGCTCCCCTCCTCCCCCCCCCCCCAGGCAGGACACCTTCATGGAGAACTACTTCACCAGCCAGCGCGACAACATCTTCCGCAACGTGGAGGTCCTGATCTACGTCTTTGACGTGGAGAGCCGGGAGCTGGAGAAGGACATGCACTACTACCAGTCCTGCCTGGAGGCCATCCTGCAGAACTCCTCCGACGCCAAGATCTTCTGCCTCGTGCACAAGATGGACCTGGTGCAGGAGGACCAGCGGGACCTGGTGAGGGGCTCTCGGGGCCGGTTGGCTGCGTGGGGAGGGGGGAGGCCTGGACGGGCTGCAGCCTGAGCACCCTCCGCAGGCCCCGCCCCCCGAATGCTGGGTCCCGGGGTTGTCCTCACCTGGGGGCGTCGCATCCTTCTCTCTGCAGATCTTCAAGGAGAGGGAGGAGGACTTGAAGCGTCTCTCCCGCCCGCTGGAGTGCGCCTGCTTCAGGACGTCCATCTGGGATGAAACGCTGTACAAGGTGTGGGGCGCTGTGGGTCTCGCCTGGGGCGTCCAGAGTCCGCGTTCCGTCACGGCTGGCCGCACCTGCTCTTGGCAGACAACGTGCCTCATGCCAGGCTTCTCTTCTCTGATCTGTCCCCTCCAGCTCATTGGTAGAATTTGGGTCATCGGGTGCCCTAAACTTGGGTTTCCCTTGACCAGCCTGCCCAGCCAGAGCTGTAACGTAGCTGGCTCTTTGGGTCGCAAAGCTGTCGCAGAAGAAGAACTGAGCCCCGGAATGTGTGGGGCGGGGGACCTGTGGCTGACTTTGCTGTCCTCTGGCCACGTGGGGGGGGGGACTCAGGGTGGGAGCAGAGGCTGAGCTGTTTTCCCTGTCTCTCTCTGGGCAGGCCTGGTCCAGCATCGTCTACCAGCTGATTCCCAACGTCCAGCAGCTGGAGACAAACCTCAGGAATTTTGCTCAGATCATTGAAGCGGACGAAGTCCTTCTGTTTGAAAGAGCCACGTTCCTGGTGAGGGGGAGCCCTCATTTGAGGGGGAGCCATTCGTGGCTCAAGGAGGCTGAAGGTCCTTTGTGCCACTGGGCTGGGATCAAGGCTCCCCTCCCCTCTGGCCCTGGGCCAGTCAGGTCTCTCTGCGGCAGGCCTGCTTCCTGGCCGGTGTTTGCCCTTCGTGCCCTTGCTTCTGGGGCCCCCACCTCTGGGGCTTTGTGCTCTGTGCTGGCAGAGTGCCCGGCAGACACAGATCTGGTCCTGGCTGCAGAACTGACGCGACTGCCTGTCCCCAGGTCATCTCCCACTACCAGTGCAAGGAGCAGCGGGACATCCACAGGTTTGAGAAGATCAGCAACATTATCAAGCAGTTCAAGCTGAGCTGCAGGTAAGAGCGGCCTCGTCAACGCTGCTGCCCTTTCTGAGACGAGGCCGAGGCTCAGGCAGTTCCTGACCTCTGAGCAGCTGCAAACTAGAGGAACTTAATCCCAGCGACTGACCAGTTCCCCCCGCCAGTCCAGGCCGGGGGCTGCTTCTCAGAGCAGGCACCTCTCTTGGGAATCCTCTTCCCAGAGGTTGAAGGAGGGGCTTCTGTGTGGCTCTGCGCCTGCCTTGGGCTTGCTAGCAGTGGAGCCGTTCAGTGGCGCGTGGGGGGGGGGGCTCCAGCATAGGCCAGGGTGCCCGGCGACTGCAGCTGACAGCCTGCGTTCCTCCCCCAGCAAACTGGCTGCGTCGTTCCAGAGCATGGAGGTCAGGAACTCCAACTTTGCAGCCTTCATCGACATCTTCACCTCCAACACCTACGTGATGGTTGTCATGTCGGATCCTTCCATACGTAAGTTGCAGGGCTTGGTGGGGCCAGGCCAGCTGAGCAGCCGCAGGAGTTGGTCTGTGGGGCTTGTCCGGCTTATCCAACGCCTGAGGGGGGACATGATTTAGACATACAAAATTATGCACGGGAGGGATAGAGTCAAGAAAGGGATGTTCTTTTCCCTCTCTCAAAACACCAGAACCAGGGGGCATCCGCTAAAACTGAGGGTTGGGAGAGTTAAAACAGATAAAAGGAAGTCCTTTTTTACCCAGCGGGTAGTTAATCTGTGGAACTCTTTGCCACAGGAGGTGGTGATGGCATCTGGTCTGGATGCCTTTAAGAGGGGATTGGACGGATTTCTGGAGGAAAGGTCCATCGTGGGCTATAGGCCATGATGGATTGTGCAACCTCCTTACAGAGTTGGTGGGCTACTGGTACCGGGTGCAAGGGAGTGGTGACAGGATGCAAGCATGTTGTCTCGTGCCTCCCTGGGGCACCTGGTGGGCTGCTGTGAGATACAGGAAGCTGGACTAGATGGGCCTTTGGCCTGATCCAGCAATGGGGCTCTTCTTATGTTCTTACCTGTTGCTCCCCTACGGTGGGGAGAGGCTCCAGCCCACTTCCGCACCCCAAGGCCTTCCTGTGCCTGCTGCTGCTGCGTGGCATCCCCCGCCCCGCCCCGCCCCCATGGCGCTTACCCGCCTTCCTCTCTTCCAGCCTCCGCAGCGACACTGATCAACATCCGCAACGCCCGGAAGCACTTTGAGAAGCTGGAGCGGGTGGACGGGCCCAAGCACAGCCTGCTCATGCGCTGAGAGCCTCTCTGGGCGCCATGGTGGGCGGCTGCCTCGTGGGCGCTGGCGCTGAGTGTGCTCTCCGCTGCAGTCTTGTTCTCTCTCTCAACGGCGGGGGCCGGCCTGGCGCCGCTGGCGGGATCCACTGTGGACCTTTCGGGACTGCGGGCCGGAGCAGCAGGGAGGGGCTTCTGCAAGGGTGCAGGATTTGCTCCTGGTCTCACAGCTGCAGCCCGCAAAGCCTTTCCTGAGGGTCTTCTCTTCCCAATGATCACAAACTTACAAAGATGGAATATCTGCTATTTTATCAGGAAGTTGCTGGAGTGCATTTATAAAGTCTCTGCTTGTCTTCACTCATGACAATAAATTTTGTTACCAGGGACCTCTGATCCCACAGCTCTGGCCGTGCCTCTGTCCTTCTGCTGGGATCTCTGCTGCAGATCACAGATCCGTTTGCAGGAGCGTCTGGGCTGCTTTCCGAAGCCAAGCCGCGGTCTTGGCAAACAGGCAGCTGCCAGGCCTCTGTGAGGGGCTCTGAGCACCACTGACTCCCCCCCCCCAAGGCCCTGGGAGGGGCTGGGCTGGGCTTTGCGACTCCCTTTTAATACAGTCTCGTATACTTCTCACAGGTCTGCTACAAAACCAGCTCAGCTTGTAAAAACAATCACACTTAGAAAGCGTCCACAAGTTTTTATACTTAACATAGCAATAACATTAAATATTATCCAAATCATGCTTGGCCTGGCCGAGGGGCTGGGCTTGGAGCCTTCTGTGGAAGCAGCAGAGCACATAAAATGCACTCGCCCCGCTGCCTTCCTCGTCTCCTTTTAGGCCGGCGTTTCTCAGTGTCTGCTCCCCACCCTGTCTCCTCTGTGCACGGTCCGTCTACTGGCAGTGACTGGCGACGATGCCAGTGCCAGTCACTTCTGGAGCAGGAGGCCAGGCCCGGCATGGCAGGCGCCACACGGAAGGGCTTTCTGGGCGTCGGGGCCCCGGAGGCTGTTGCGGGCTCTTGCTGCGGCTGCCCCGTCGGCCTCCCCCCTGGGAAGACGGAAGTGCCCAGTGCGGGGCTGGGGCCACAGTCGCCTCGCCTGGCTCGAGGGCTGCCACTCGGGGGGGGGGCGCTTCTGCCTGCCAGCGTAATCGCGGTCCCAGGACAAGAGGACTGCTCTGCCCGCAGGGAGGGCACCGTGGCGCCCGGGCAGGGCGTGGCTCTTGCAGCAGCTCCAGCTGCGTCTTCCGGGCCTGCTCGGTTTCCGCCTCGCCGCCCCCTGGGGGCCCAGTGGACACTTCAGAGCCTGGGGGTGTCAGTGGCACCTCCCCTCGCACGGGCCGTGCTCCTTGCCGCAGCAGCTGCAGGGGCAGGATCCGTGGCAGGGCAGGGGCTTTCTTGGGGCTGCTGCAGCGATGGAGCAGGGTGGGCCCCTTGGCCCTGGGGGCCTGGCCTTCAGCAGCCGCTGCAGCACGTGCTTGTCAGAGCGCCCCCGCCAGGAGTCGTCCTCGAAGACCCTGCGCTGCGCAGAGCAGAAGCAAAATAAAAGCATGAGATGGTTTCTCAGGGCAACACCCAAAATCTGGATTTTTTTGCCTCGGGGGCCAGAAAACAGCTCAGTGGGGGGTGGTAGTAGTGGGGGGGGGAGCTTTGGCTCCCTCGGCTGAGGCAGGCTCCCTCACCTGCTCCTGCAGCAAGGCCACCTGCGGCCGCGCCGCCTCCTCCTTCCTCCGCAGCTTCGCGTTCTCGGCTTTGATCCGCTGCCAATCCTTGTGCTCCAGCTTGTAGTCGGCCTCTTGGAGCTCGGTCTGAGAAGAGGGCAGAGCAGAGCAGGCTGCTGTTGGCGAGACTCCGGCACCAGGACCGACGGAGGGCAGCCTCTGGCGCTAGCGCACGCAGGCACTCCTCATCGCTGGAGCGATGTTCATCTGTGGAACTCCTTGCCACAGGAGGTGGTGATGGCTTCTGGTCTGGATGCCTTTAAGAGGGGATTGGACGGATTTCTGGAGGAAAGGTCCATCGTGGGCTATAGGCCATGATGGATTGTGCAACCCTCTTGCATTAGTAGTAGGCTACTTCAGAGTGCCGGGTGCAAGGGAGTGGCAACAGGATGCAAGCATCTTGTTGTCTCGTGCCTCCCTGGGGCACCTGGTGGGCCGCTGTGGGATGCAGGAAGCTGGACAAGATGGGCCTTTGGCCTGATCCAGCAGGGCTCTTCTTATGTTCTAAAGTGACGTCACCCAAGTGCTTCATTTCCCTGCGGAATTTCCCAGACTCGCTCCGTCAGTGTGGTGCAACCTCATCCTGAAAGGCTGGCATGGGCCGGCTCCTCAGGCACTTCCTTCCTCGGGAAACCTGCTTCCCTCCCCCCTTAGAATAACGAGGTCTGCTTTTAACTAGCTGGTCAGATCCTCAGCACCCCCCCCCCGCCCCACCCATGATGCAACTGGCCCAAGGACATCCAGGGAGCCCCAAGGATTTGAGTGGGGGCTCCTCAGCCTTGTGTAGGCATCCATTAGACCAGACCATTGGCTCTTCGCCTGGAACAGATGCAGGTCGAGCCGATGACCCTCCAGGGACCTCTGCAGGCACCTTAAAAAGGGGGGCTTCAGGGGCCCAGGGCTGCTCTCCAGGAGGCTGTGTGGCCCCCATCTTTTGCTGTAGCCTCCAAGTCAACCCCCAGCTCTGGAAATGGAGGCGATGGGGAAGCCGTCAGTTTACAGCAGAAGACTTCAGCGGTCTCAGCCTTCCAGGAGGTCTCCTCAACACATGGAGGCGTACGCGTGAGTCCAGCCTACCCACCTCCCTGACCCCAGCCGCCAGGCCCCTTCCCCTCAGAGTATTCTCTGACCCACCTGGGAAGGGTCAGCGCCCTGAGACTGCTGGGGGTCCGGCCTCCCCAGTCCAGGGCGAGGGCCACAGGGAGGCTGGCCGGGAGGAGCTCTGCCTGGCCCGGCTGGAGCCCCAGGGAAGGGCTGGTCTCCACAGCAGCTGCTGCGGGAGGGGGGCTGGGCTCCATCTCAGGGGCCAGCCCCACACGTGGCTGAGGCTCTGGAGCAGCACCGTGGCCTCCTCTCCCCACACCACACCCCCGGCCCTGCAGCCGCGCCAGGACGTTGTGCGGCTGCACGGAGGAAAGGAGTCAGTGTCCCCGGGGGGGGGGGGGGGGAGGAGGTGCCCCAGTTGCAGGCCGGGGTGGATTTCTCCGCCGCTGCACCTCGTCCTGCGCACCTCCTCGCTGCCGGTCCTGGGAAGCCCCCAAAGGTCCCCAGGAGACGTTTGCCCCCACCGGTCTCCCTCGGGCCAGGCCGGGGCTGGGTCAGGGGCCGCCTCCCCATGGGGGTCCAGCACTCCTCCGGCTGCCCGGCCTCGCCCGCCACAGGGACCAGCTCAAGGCAACCTCCGCAGTCGGAGAGCGCACGTCTGCGCGAGGAGCCCACGCGGAGCAGAGCGGCGGGCCACGGCCTTCGAGCCCTGCCTGCGGTCGTGGCGGAGCAGAGGAAGAGACTGTGTGTCACTGGAGGGCTGCTTCGGAGCCAAAGGAGCCGCTGCCTCCGCTCACGTGACTGAGCCCAAAATAGCCCCAGCCAGGAGGAAGCTGCGAAACCGCCTGCCTGCCTCCCCTCGGGTGGGGAACGTGCAGCGGGCGGCAGGAGGAGACGTGGCCAGGTCAGGCCTCCCCCAAGCGAGGCGGCGGCTGCTGCTGCTGCACTCGGGCTGCTCTGCGGAATCGCCTTCCTTGCTGCAGCCGGGAGAACCCAGACGAGGCCCTGGCCCAGTGGCCGCAAGGCAGCGCCTCTGCCCAGCCCCCCCCCCCCACACTCTTTCCCGCCAGGCCTGACCTTCTGGCCTCGGCTGCCTCCACCCCAGCCGTTTCCGCCAGAGCACGGCCACAAGAGCAGGCGCTCTTTTCACAGGCGCTCTGCAGAAAGAAGCTGCCCCTTCGCACGGATGCAGCTGGAGGGTCTTGGGTCAGGATCTTTGCCAGCGCGGCTGCATGTCTGCACACCCACAGGACGCAGCTCCTCCCACAGCGTTTGGTTCGGGGAATGCGCAGAGGAAGCGCCACCGTTTCCCACCTGGACCCAATTTACGTGCCGGGGTGGGGGGTGGTCCTGGCAAAGCCTGGCGGGTCTGCAGTTTCCTCTCCAGGGCAGACGTCGACCCAGTGGGAGAACATGTCTGTGAGGCAGCAGCGCCACCCAGTGGCCCCGAGTGCAGCGACAGCAGGCGACTGGCAGGGGAGCTGGCCATTCCTTCCACGCTTCTCTGCACAGCCAGAGAGTGCCTGGTGGAATCTGGTGCTGTCAGAGCGGGCTGAGCAGGAGCCGTGGAAGAGCTGGGGTGGGTGGTGGGGGTTGCTCCCCTGCCCTGCCCAGCCTCACCTCCGCGAGGATCTGCTGGGCTCAGAGCAGAACCGAACAGCTCAGGTCTGGGAGGAGAACAACTCCGGGTGCCAGTGCGGAGTTGGCCACAGCTTGTGCTCTGGGGGGCCGGCAGGGAGAGGCAGTCTAAGACTACTGGGGGGGGGGGCTTTTCTGGCACGGAGCTGCAGTGATGGAAAAAGCAACTGTCCTGCATCGAGGACTGATTTTTCTTAAGAGGACATCCCACCCTTAGCAAGGCAAACCGCCTTCGGTCGGGTGTCTCAGAAACAGGGTGCCGTGGCAGAGAAGGCCCGTCCTTTCGAGAGGCAGAGGCACCCAGGGAGGGCCTCTGGCTAACGGCTCATGCCAAGGCACTTGGGTGCTGCCTGGCTGCACGTGGAGTCCCCCTCCTAGAGTGCTTCATTGCAGGACGCTCTGTCAGTGTTGTGAAATAAACTCAACTTGTGCCCGTCTGAGCTAGGGTTGCCAACTGACCAAAACCCCCCCCCCCCCGCTGGCTTCTGTGCCTTTAACTACAGCTTGGTAGGCAAGTGACGTTTTCACAGACCTAAAACTGGACCTTGGTGCTCAAGGCACAGCTTCAAGGGGCAGTCAAAATATCAGCAACCTGAGCCTGAGCCGGAAATAGTAAGCTGAGTGCTGGTAGCGAGTGTGGAGGTGGAGAAGAAGCCAGACTGGAGCTGGGATGACCCTGCATTCTTGGCAGCAGGCTGCAGGAGGCCCACCCCTCCCAGGGAGTGCTCAGCTGCTCCTGCCTGCCTGCCTCCTTCCAGGTGTTTTCCATTCCTGCTCCCAGCAGGGCCTGGGCTTGGCCAATGGGCTTCCTGACCCATCCCTGGCGGGCGACAGATCCAGCAGTACAGAACTTGGAACAGCACATCTGTTGCCATGACAACCCTGGAGAGGATCCCAAGCGTCGGATTGGCTGCTAGTGATGTCACCTTTCTGTCCTGCTGGACCACCAGGATTCAGGGAATTCCAGTTTGCACCCCTCCCCTCTGCAGACCTCCTCCTGTTTGCCCTTACAGTGAGGTTTCGGGAGGATGCCGAATCTCCGTTTGGGACGAGAGTCGGGTGCACGGTTGGGCTGCCGCCGCCAGCCAGTGTGGCTTGGCTCACTTGCTCAGGCCGTCT
Source organism: Lerista edwardsae (assembly GCA_029204185.1). Taxonomy (NCBI): domain Eukaryota; kingdom Metazoa; phylum Chordata; class Lepidosauria; order Squamata; family Scincidae; genus Lerista; species Lerista edwardsae. The sequence continues at coordinate 447,938 of JAJKFI010000154.1, read as the reverse complement.
GCGTTGCTCCTTCTCGAAGGGTGCTGGTGTGCCTGGCACCGGGGCCTGGTTTACGCTTGGGCTACGCCCCTGGCACTGGAGCAGGCACAGATTTCGCCCTGCTGTGGGTAGGGGGAATGCTGCACAGACAAAAATGGGCTGCATTACCTGCAGGGAGGCTGCAGGACTCTGACATCACAGGGCCATCCATCCATCCATCCTCCAGGTCCAGGCCAGAAGTGGCACCGCTTGAGACAGACCGTCTGGCTGGCTCTGCAGGCAGGCGCCTCAGGAAGGCCGGAGGAGTGCGCCTGCCCCACCCCCGCTGCAGGGCTGGCATGCCTTGTCATCACTGGCACAGCCAGGGCAAGGGCTGAGCCCCGCCCAGCCCAGCGGAACACCAAGCAGTGGCTGCGCCTGCTTCCGAGCATGTGCAGAACGCCTCTTCTCAGGAGGGAGACCTGGGAGAGCCGCTGTTCTTGCGCACTTCCTCAAAACGCAGCTGAGCTAGCAGGAAGTGAGGAAGAGCAGGGGGTGGCGGCCTGCCTGGCCAGCTCCTCCCCGCCTCGGATTATCAGCCTCGCAGTGTGTGCTTGAGGGTGTGTGTGTGTGTGTGTCTCCCGCTCTCTCTGCCCAGGCCTCCAGAATCACACACACACCCCCAAGTCACTGGAGATGAAAACAACTGACGTGCCCCCAGAGATTCCTCCGCCCTGGGGGGGCCACACAAAGGCCGTTTCCGTGTGAGTGGCCCACAGTGGCCCCCATTCACAGGGGCGGGGGCGGTTGAGAGAGGCTGCTGGCTGAGGGCCGGCTGGGGCTGCAACTGTGGCTGACGGGCAACTCCTCCTGTGCACACAGAGACATTTCATGGGGCACAAGGGTTATTTGGGGTGGTGGTGGTGTGTGTTGCCCTCTGTCTGGGGTACTCCTGGTGCGACACACTTTCCACGACGCATGTGCACACATCAGTGCGAACAGCAGTACCTGCGTTTGTTTCAAACGTCAAGAAGGGCCTGGAGCCCACGAAAGGATCCGGGCAAAGCCAGGCGTGTAGCTGAGGAACGTGTGTGGAGCGTAGCCTGGGATTCACCCGTGTAGAGACCACAGTCACGCACGCAGGGGCCAGACTGCACATGTGCTGACTGCAACATGTGAGCAGAACCAGGCGTGGGCAGCCACAACCACATGATTCTTGGGGGGGGGAAGAGACTTTCCTCAGCAACAGCGAGGGTGGGGGCAGCAGCGAGCTCAGAGGGTCCTGGGCTGTGCCTCCCCATGGCCCACAATGCCCCAGTTCTCCCCCTCCCCCGCCACCAGGTCAGGGCATCCTGCCATTTCCAAAGCAGCCCCTCCCTGTGCACGGCAGGCAGGGGTGGGGGGTGCAGGGAGGGCCCGTTTCCATGGGAAACCTCCTTAGAGCTGCTTCCTCTGGCATGACTTGCTGGGTTGCCATGGAGAAGCAGGCAGGATCAGCGCGGCAGCCGTGCTGGGGGTAGCAGGTGTTCTCCAAGCGCTGGGGAGGTGAGGGAGACCCCGGGGACCGGCCTCGCAGCAGCAGGGCAGGCTGTGGCCACCCCCTCGCTCGGCCGGCCAGCAGGGGACCAGGTTGCCCCGTCTTCCCTCGCTCCGCTGCCTGGATACCCGGCCTTCCATGCTCACCTCTGCCCCCCCCCCCCGGAGTCAGCTTTGAGCAGGGCGCACACCCCGGCATGAGCAGGGAGCAGGAACCGGACGGGTCCTCCACCTGCGTTCCTGGGCAGGGAGCGCCCCACCCTGCAGGGCTCACCAGCAAGAGACTAAGGAGCTGGGCGCCTCAGTCTTCCCATCTGCGACGTGGGGACAACCACGGCCTCGCAGGAAGGACGTCATCCCGATGACGCACGTGAAGGGTTACTTAAAGACAAAACAGGGCCGCGGGTTCTTCCTCCTTTCAGAACTAAACTATTTCATTTGCGTGCAGGCTGAAAGCACGACTCCCGACGAGCCTTCGCCCCCTTCGGGCCTCGCGCACCGCATTCACACGTGCTCCACGCCAGCCCGACGGGGTTTCCAGAAGGCGCGCTCAGGCAGCCGTTCCGTGGGTATGGCGCTCGCGGCTTCCGCGCTCGGGGGCGGCTCGAGGGCAGCACCGCTCTTCTCGGCGACCCCCTCGCTCGGGGGGCGGAGGTGTGTGCGGTCGAGGTCCGCCTAGGAGCCCCCGCCGCACCTGGGCGCCTCGCGCTGCGCTTGGCTCTCCTGGGGGCGGAGCGCGGCTCGGGGTGTGGCCGGGGAGGGGCCCGGGCGGGGGCGGGGGCGGGAGCGGGCCGCCCGCAGCGCTGGAGCCGCCGGCTGCTGCGACTTGGCCAGTGCCGCGGCGAGGCCCGCTGATTGACAGCCCGCGCGGCGGCGGCGGCGGCGGCGGGGTGGGGCCGCTGGGTGGGGCCGGGGACGGCCAGGCGGCTCCGCTGGGCGGGGAGGAAGACGGCAGCGAGCGGCGGCGGCGGCGCAGCCCTTCCCCGCCTGGACCTCGGGGGAGCCGCGCCGAGCCAGTAAGTCGGGGGTCCCGTCGGCGGGAGGGTCGCGCTGCCGGCCTGCGGAAGGGCTCCGGGGCTGCCCGCCCGCCCGCCCGCCCGCCCGCCCGCGCGGTTCCATCTTGCCGGCTTGCAGACAGAGGCAGCGCCGCCCCCGCGGCTCCGGCGGGGCTGCGGAGGGCGTCCCCGGCCTTCGCGGGGATGGACGCGCGGCGCGCCCCTGATCCACCGGGCTGGGCGAGCGGCGCTGGCAGCTGGCGGAGGGGCGGGAGCCGCTTCCTGACTCGGCCGCCACGCCCACCCCGGGGGGGCGGCGGCCTCTGGATGCTGCAGAGCTGCGCGGCGGGAGGAGACGCGGCTGGCTGGTCCCGGCGGGGGGGGGGTCAATGACGCGCCCCCCCCCCCCCCCCGGGGGGGGGCCGCGTCGTGTTGTTTGCTGTGGGGGGGGGGGGGGGGCTAAACGGCGACGCGCTTTTCGGCTTGACGCGGAGCTTTCGGTGGCCGCGGAAGCCTCGGTCTGGGTGGCAGAAACTTCCTCGCAACTTTCCTCGGCGCCCTCCACGGACGCTCCTTCCGCCTCTCCGGGTGGGTCGCGCGGGAGTTCGGCTGCCGCACCGGATCTCTCCGCGTTTGAGGCTAAGGACGTTCCTGCCAAGTGGAGGGTCTGGCAGAGCACTCTGTACGCGCCCAGAAGTGCTCTGGTCTTAGGCTGCCTGCCGCTTCATGCAGGCTACTTCAGCTAGAAGGTCGACAGTTTGAGTCGCTGACGCAGGGCTGGCCCCCCACGACGGCCAACTGGGACAGCTGCCTCAGGTGGTAGGGGGGGCCCTCACGCTGCTGCTCCCTGGATTGGGAAGGGAATGGAAGAAGGCCCGGGTTGGCTCAGGCAATGAGGACCCCTGCCCCTCCCTCCCTCCCTCCCAGTCCAGGGAGCCCAGCAGGTAAGGGGGCCAGGTTGGGCACGGAGTGTCAGGCAGCCCTGGGGTTGGGGGCTAGCTGGCCCTGCTGGGGGCTCTGACAGCTGGGAGCAGGGACTGCTGCTGTGGTGGTGGTGGTGGTGGGGGCTGGCGTTTGGCTGGAGGGTTTTCCCCTCCTGGAAGGAGGCAGTGCTGCTCGTGGCCCTGCCCTGGGAGTGGCTGGGCCAACTGAGTGTCCTCCTGTGCTGATGCCCTGGTGCTGGGGGCGGGGGGGGGGCTCCCCTGCTCAGCTTTCTGCGCCTGTCTGTCTGCCCCCCTCCCGTGTGCCGCTGGTGGGTGTGGAGGGAGCTCAGCTGTGCCCCCTGCTGGCTGGCTGGCTGCCTCCCTCCCTGGGCAGGGGCTGGCCCCTCTCCTGCCCTCCCTCAGGTGGACCCAGAGCTGAAAGGGGCTGAGCCTGCCCTGGCGCTGCTGGCTGGCTGGTGCTGGGCCCCACCGGTGCCCCGGGGGCTGCTTTGCGGGCCTCGTGCTCTCGGCTGAGGCCTTGGCTTACGGCGGCCTGCCTGGCTGGGAACAAAGGCTGCTTTGTGCAGGACCTGGCGGGGGGGGGGGGTCTTGGGGCCGGAGCCTCGTCCCCGACATGTGGTCAGTGGCCCCAGTTGCCGCCTGCGGAGGAGCGCTCTTGGCTCGCTCCTCTCATGCTTTGGCGACCACAGAAGCACGGCCTGGGTGGGCCCTTCTGGTGGCTGCTGGCCAACGGGGGGGGGGGCAGAAATATGTCCTGGGCCTCCACGCAGGGGCGTTTGCCTCAAAGCCCCAGAAGGTCCCCCCTGCTGGAGGGGGCCCAAGGCCCGTCTGGGCCAGTCCGACGGGGAGACGACCTGAAGGCCGGCCGTGCGTGCAGAGCATTCTGGGTGGAGTTCCGGCGTGTGAATGCCTCTCGAGGAAGCCGGCCTGTGGAGTTGAGGGGGCGCAAGGGGGCGCCTGTGTGTGTGTGTTGGGAAGGGGCTGCTGCTTCAGCCTGTCCCGTGACTCGTGGCCCGCGTCCTCTTGACTGGGGTCACCTTTTCTGCCTCCTCTCACCCCCACCCCGACATTCCCGGATGGCAAAACGATGCAGAGGCTGCTTTAAAGTAACTGCACTGGCGCTTTCTTGGCCGCCTCTGGATCTCTGGATCCCGGCTGCAGGGGCCGCGCTGGGCTGTGTGTGGACGGTCCTTGCACAGAAGGAGCCTGCTGGGCGCGAGGTGCCGGGCTGAGAACACAAACGTTTCCCGCGACCTCCCCCCCCCCGCCCCCCGGCCTGCAGGCTCACTGTCTAAGCTGGTTCCGGCTGGGGTGGTGGGTGCCGGCGCGTGTCTGGCCCTGTGCACAGGCAGTCTGACGCCAGGTGGTTGTGCCCGGGGCACGTGCACCTGCAGCCTTGCCGCGTCGAAGTGGGCTGGGGGGGTGAGTGCTTGGAGGGGTGGGATCGATGCCCAGCATTGCTGAACTGGCCTGGAATGATCCGAGTTCTGGAGCTGTGGTTTTGCAGAGGGAGTTGGAGGAGGCACCTTAGACCAGGTGTTGCTTCGTTGGGGGCCCTCTTCAGAAGCACCCCACCCTCCTGCTTCTGGGGGTGCAGCGGGTGCCCCGAGATCTGACCGGGTGCGACTCCTCCTTCTGGTTTCTCCGGCTCTGGAGCCCTGCTGACCGCGGGCCCGGCCTCCTCCCCGCCCCCTTGTCTAGCGCAGTCTTTCCCCACCCGGAGGCTCCTCTCTCTCTCCTGCACTCCCTGTCCTGCCAGCCAGAGAGAACCTGACACCCTGCGAGAGAGAGCCCAGCGTGGCACCAGCGAGGGCTGCCGCCTGGGCGGAGGGCTGGCATCTCCGGCCACTGACCCTGCCCGCGGCTCCCCTTGGCAAAGAGCTGAATTTGTGCTTAAAGGGGGGGACCCCACACAGCTTTCCGTTTGTGTGGCTTTTAGGGGGCACCAGCCCCCCCCGCCCAGCGCCTCCTGTCCTGCTTGTGAGGAGTTCAGGCCCTGGCAACAGGTCGGGCTGGGCGGGGGCATCCCCAAGCCAGGAGCCCTCCAAGAGGGCTGACGGTTCTGGGGTGTGGACCAAGTCAGGGGGGGGGTCTGACTCCAGGTGAGGCTGCTTCTGGCACACTTGCTGTTGCCCTGTGTGGCCCTCCAGCTACTGAAAACAGCAAGGTCGGTGGGGTTGACATTTTGTTAATATTTGGAGCCCGAGACGCTGCGTGCCAGGAAACGGGGGAGATCCTTGGCCCAGGAATGTGAAAACCTTGAGGGCTGCAGCGTGGCGGGCGCAGGGGAAGGCGGAATCGGAAGCCGTGTGGAGAGCCCCTGCCTCCAGCCCGGGACTCCGGCCTGTGGTGCATTCTCTGGGCTTGTTGCCATTTTCAGCGCTTGTTCGCTCATGAAAGGAGCGCTTGACTGGGCTGGGCGGGTGCTGGGAGGCAGGTGGTGGGGCCCGGTGCCCACCTGGGCGCTGCGCTGGGGCAGCCGAGGCCAGTCCTGTGTGGTCCACACTCCGCCCCCGTCGGCAGTGGAGGTCTGTGCGCTGCAGGCCTGCGCAGGGGGGTTCGGGGGTGCCTGCGAGGGTCTCGATCCCTTCCTTGACGATGACCTCTAACGTGCCATTGCGCTGACATCGCTGGGAGAAGCCGCCTCCCTCCCCCCCCGGCCCCCAAGGCTCACTTGGCTGTGCCGCCCTCTGCAAGATCCAGCTTCCTTCGCTGTGGGCACCAGGAGGCAGAGCTGGTGACAGGCTTGGAAGGTCACAGCCGTGAGCAGAGCGAGCGAGCAAAAGAAAGAGAGTGTGTGTGTGTGTGTGGGGGGAAGTGGGAGGCTCCCGAAGGCCGCTGGGATGTTCCCTTCCCCCGTGTCCTTTGGCTGGAAGCTTAGGAGGAAGGCCAGCTGAGGGGCTGTGGGGTGGGGGTGGGGCTTGTGCCCCCAGCGGTCTTCTGGGAGTGTCGAGGGGCAGCTCACACGCAGAATCCTGTTTTGCACCCAGTCCAGTGGGAGATGAGGCCTCGGGGGGGGGGGGTCAGGCACGGGGGGGGGGGGCTGCCCTGTGCTCTGGAGTTGCCACAGAGACAGTGAAGCGGAGCCCAGGCGGGGTGTTTCCTCGTGTGCAGGCACAGTGCTCTCCTCTCCTCCTGCTGCGGCTGGCGCGGCCCATTCGTGCCTGCGGGTGGCAGGAGAGGGCGAGAACCCGGGTCTCCCTTGGCTCTGCAGCAGCGCAGTGGCAGCCCCTGGATGGCGGGGGGGGGGCTCCTGTGCGCATCTCGCCTGTCCACTCATCACCTCTCTTTTCCTGGGGGGGCCCCCTGGCACCTGGCCCAAGCCCTGCTGCCGCCTCTCTGCACCTGAAACGACCTCTGTGCGCACAAGCCCTGGCCAAAGGGTGCCGCGCTTGGGCTGCCTCCAGTGCCCGTCCTCCGTGTCAGCGCCCAGGTGCCCTGGAACATTTGAAAGGGGATCTGGAGCGCAGCTCAGTTGCCGCTGCCCGCCAGGGGCTGCCAGCCTCCCTGCCCTCTCCAGCACCTCTTCCCAGATTCCGCCCCTCCTGTTCTGCAGGGAGGGAGGGAGGGAGATCTGGAGCGCCCTCACGCCCCCCCCCCCGCCTGGCTTCTGGGTGATGCAGCAGCAGCAGGAAAACCAGACCCAGTGAAGCCGCCGGTCTCTGCCCCAGGACTCAGTTTTGGGCAGCCTGCCTTAGACAAGACGAGGGACTGTTGCCTCTGAGCGCATGCAGAGAGCTGCTGGCATTCCCTCACTGCTCGGAGGCAGCAGCTCCAGGCAGGTCTCTTATTGGAAGGGGGCTGGTGCCCTGGCTGGTGGTCTCTCTCTGTCTCTTCCTCCCAGTCCCTTGTCAGTGCCCAACTGGAGAGCTGTGCCAAGGCTTCCGTCCGCCAAAGCGCACCTCTCAAGCAGGCCCCCGTGAAGCCAGCCTCCCTTCCTGGGCATGCTCCCCTCTCCAGCAGATCGCTCTCGGCCATGAATATTTCAGGCAGGCGGTCACCACCTGAGCATGCGGCCTGCTTGCCAGGCAAGCCGAGGAAAGGCCAGGAGGCCTGCCGCTCTCCCCTCCCCAGTTCCTCGGCTTTAAGAGAATTGGGACCACCGCAAGCAAGAGCAGACCTGGGCACAGCAACACCCAAACTGCAGGCTGATGTGGAGGTGGTCTTAAACAAATGCCTGCACAAGTGGGTGCGAAGGCGCCCCCAAAGGCGTCTCCGCCAGCACAAAACGTGTTCAGTGGTTCTCATCGTTGAGTCTTGCGAACCTGCCGCCTTTTGTGGTGCATCAGGACAGTGCCAGCCCCGTTAAAAGCAGTTCCTCTCCGTGCCCGCCCGGACAGTCCAGATTTAGACCTGATTCTGAGGACTTCTGCATTTCCCACCAGAGGGGAGAAGAGGGCGTTTGCCTGCCCCACAGAGCAGCTCAGGGCCAGCCTTGGCTGACCCTGTTGGTCCTCTGCCTGCTGTGCCGCGATCCTTGGGCGGCTTCGATCTCTGCTCCTCCGCAGTGCAGGCGGCACCTGCTGGCCCCCCTGCCGAGCCCCACATCCGCAGAGCTCCTGCCTGGCAGCCGGGAGCCCACTTCCAGGGCAGCCTGTCGAGGCTTGTCGTGGTGCCAGTTGGCTGCTGTGCGGGTGTGTGCCAGGCGAGGCGAGGGGCACAGGGCCTGGGAGTGCAGCCGCCTGCGCTGGAAGCCCCCGTCACGGTGCATTATGCTCTGCAAAGCGGCTGCTTCTGCATTCGGAGCGTCGTCTCCACCCCCTCCACCCCCCCCCCGCCCGTGTCCTGGGCAAGCGTTTGGGGTCCCGCCCCTTTAGTTTTTCCCACGGGTGCTGCAAGGCGCAAAGGCGGGCTGTGCTGCGGTCAGGTCGTTCCGCGCAGCTGGCCGTGCCCTGCCTGGAGTGCCGTCCGTGGCGGGCTGCAGGGACCCTCCGCGGCCAAGGACAGGCTGCTCCCTGCTCCCGGAAGGGGCCGGCCCTCTTTGGCGCCGTGCTTCAAATGCCCGTCTTGTCTGCCGAACAAAAGCTGATTCAGGAGGCAGGTCCTGCCTTTGTGCCCTTCCGAAGACCGTCCCCAGCGAAGGCAGCGCACAAGCCCTGGCAGCGGGCAGATGACGGGCCTCACAGGACCCAGTGGTGGGCCTGCCGGCCACCCTTGCGGGGCGGCTGGCTTGGAGCTGGCAGGCCGGAGAGAGGCAGGGAAGGCGGCATCCTGCGTGGCACTGGGGAGGGCGGGTGAAGCAGGCTCCAGACGCGACCCAGGCAGCTCCTGCCGTAGTGCTGTCGAGTCCGGGCTAGATGCTTGCAGGGCAGCGACTGGGGGCTGCCGCAGGGGTCCTGCATGGCTGCGGCTGCAGCTGTGGGCAGCACTGCGCATCCGGGGGTGGGGGCACTTACCTGCTCCAAGCCGCGCCTGCGCCCTCCCCCGTCGGTGCTGCCAAGAAGGGCTGCTTCGCTGGGCTGGGCTGGGCTTGGGGAGGACAAAATGCTGAACAGAGGCGGGTTCCTCCTCTCCGGAGGCCGCGGCTGCTTGTGGCTGCTCCTCAGAGCCGTCTCGCTGTGCTAATGCGCAGGCCTCTCTGCGCGCTGAGCGGTGAGATGCCGGCCGGGTGGTTGGAGGACTGACTTCCTCTGGTTTCCTCCAGCAGGACCCCCCGGTGTGCAGAGGCCAGGGTGGGTGGAGTCCTTCTGCTCTTGGCCCTGCTCTTCCAGGCATTCCCACCCCTCCCCCTTTCTTGCCCCACATGGTGGCTCCAAAGTACCCGCTCTCCCCCTGCCCAGGGGCCTTGTGTCAGGGCCTGGAAGTGTCCCCTGGCAGTTGGCCTGGGGCGGCCATCTGGGGGTGGGCGGGGCCACAGCCGTCTAGCAGACGCTCCGCTGCTGAGGGGGCCGGACTGAGCCACCCAGGAAGGTTCTGCTGCCACGCTGGGAGGGGCTTGGGGGGGGGATGGAGGTGGGGCACCGAGGTCAGCCCTCGGCCAGTCGTCGCCTTGTCTCTTCTCTCCCCCCCCCTGCCTGCCAGCCAGCCTCGCTGTCCCTGGGGCCCCTCCCTCCCCCCCCCCACAGATGGCACTGCCAGCTGGAGGGAGGCTCTGCCCACACAGCCATCCACGTGCCGCCTGCTGTGCAGCAAGGCCTGGCATGCTCAGCCAGCCCGCAGCGGTGGGGTGCTGCTCCGGGTTTTTCCACTCCTGGCAGGGCCGGGCCGGGGTGAGGGCGCACTTGCAAGGAGGGGCTGCCGCCACGCCCCACGCTTGACCCCTGCACGGCCCGCCTCTTTGGCTCGCGCTCCTGGGTCTTGGCCTGGTCCGTGGGGGAGCCAAGCGCACGTGGCCTTGCGCTGGGCCATGCCCTGCTTGTGCCGTGGGAGGTGCCCGGGGGTGGTGGTGGTGGTTGAAGGGCCCTATGGGAGGTGCTCAGGGCCTGCGCAGGAGAGGGGTGTGTGCTGGGGGCAGCCTGAGGAGGGTCGTGGGGGGCAGGCCAGCTGCCGCTCCCCAGACAGCCCCTTTGCCTTGCGAGTGGCTGCCGTGGGGGGGGCGGCGGCTGCCTCCTCCTCCTCCTCCGGGAGAGGCTGAGAGCTGAGCTTTATCTGTGCGGACGCCTTCCCTTCCCTCGCGCTGGAGCTGCTGGGCGAAGTGAGAGGCGGCTTGGGACACATCTCCCCCCTCCCCCCCCCCCCCCCGGCCGCCCCCGGCCGCCGGGGGGGGGGGGGGGGGGGGGGCGCCGGGGGGGGGGGGGGGGGGCGCCTGGGAGCCTGGAAGAGGCCGGCCGGCTGCTGCCTGAGGACGCCCACACCCACCCCGCCCGCCTGCCTCTCACCGTTGACACTTGGCTTAAGCCCCAGGGAAGGGGAGATTTTCCAGTCTATCCAGTAGGAGCAGCCTGAGGAGGAGGGGGAGGGAGGGAGGGAGGGGCTCCTGCTGCGCCACAACGCCTGCATCCTGGGCGGGGGCACAGGCCTTCCTTCCCTTCTGCAGCACCTCCAGGGCCTTCGGGGCGGCTCCGGCCCCACCCCCGGTTCAGGGAAGGAGCGAGGGGGGCATCGCGGTGCCCCTCCCAGGGTGCCTCCTGCAGTTTCCTGGCGAGGAGCAGCTCCTGCCCCTTTCCTGCCAGCTCTGGGGAGATCTTGATGCGGGGCCCCTCCCCATCAGATGTGCTGAGCCTCCCCCCCCCCCCCCCGTGTGGCCCCTCCCCCCCCCTCCCGAGGCCGCAGCAGCTCTGGCCGTGGGGGTGGAGCGGGTCCCGGTTGGGTGGCAATGGTGGCTGCTCCCACGGAGGGCCGGGAGCAGGCGGTGGTGCCGGGAGCCCAGCCCAGCCCCTGCCCTGGAGTGCCCGACTCCCACGCCTGGCACAGCTGCCCTCCACCCCGTCACCTGAGTGCCCCCCTCGAAATGCCCCTTCAGGGGGCCACGCCAGGCAGCCGGCATCGCTCTGCCCCTTCTGGTTGCCTGCAGGTGCCCCTGCCCCTCCCGGGCCTCTGCTGCCAGTCCCCGCCCACCCCTGCCGGCACCCGCTCTGCCCTTCCCCTGCCGCTCCCTCACCCTCACCCGGCTGCCCTCACGCTCACAAGGCCGGCTATTTCTGTCCCGGAGTGCAGGGTGGCCGCGGAGCCGGACACAGCCAGTGGGCTCCTGCAGACCCCCCTCCCTCAGGCCGGGCTGCCCCACCCCAGGCTAAAGGGGGGCTCGAGGCGCCTGCCTGCCTCCTTATCTCCGGGCGAGGGGCTGCCCCTCGCAGCCCCGCCTGCCTTGGGAGGGGGGCGCAGAGGCTGCCTTGGCTGACCCGGCTCAGCTGGGATCCGGCCTAGTACCAGCGCCTCAGCTGGGTGCCTGCCATTGCCAGGGCAACGGCGCAAGCAGGCTGGCTCCCGCCCCTCCCGCCCCGGCGCGCTCTGCCTCGAATTAGCATCTCTGCCTGCCTGCCTGCTTGACAGCATCTCCTTCTGCTGGCAGCGGAGGGCGAGGCTGAGTGAGGCCTGGAGGAAATTCCTGCAGGAGGTGTGGGCCTGTGAGGGCTGGGCGTGCTCCCTTCTCTGCAGCGCACGGGCGGGGGTGGGTGGGGGCTCCTCTCAGCCCCCGCAGCATCTGCAGCTCCCAGCTAGACTGGGGGGAGGAGGGGGGGGTCCTTCCCAGGCCGGAGGGTGGCCGGAGGGTGCCGCCCTGCCCTGCCCGGCCCTCCTGCCAAGGAGCAGGGAGGGGTTTTGCTCCAGGCCGTGGTGGGGCTGGGCTGTGGCCTGGTCCCCTGGGTGGGGCGGCTCCTGCCCGACAATCTGATTACCAGGCTGGATCCAATTAATCCCCAGCCCTTTGCAGGCATTTCCAGAGCAGACGCCGCCCAGGCCCGGCTCAGGGTTCTGCAGGAATGTGAGGCGATGGGGGCGTGGGGGCTCCTCCTTGCTGCGCTGGCGGGGGCAGGCGCCGGCCCCGGGAGGGAGGGCCAAGAGCGCGCCTCGGCCACCCCCCCCCCCGCCAAGCACCCAAAGGAGCCTGTCAAGGGGCCTCTTTAATAACCCTCCTGACTTCCTTAAAACAAAGTCTTGTGGTTTTGGAATCTTGAAAGGTCACATTTCATGTCGGCAGGAGATAAATAATGCACGGGGCGGGGGGAGAAGCGATCGATGGCAGCGCGATTCCGTGGCTGGAGGGTTCTCTGCGCAGCCCTGGATGGCGAGATGCTGAGCTGTCCCTCGGAGGGGAGGGGAGGGAGGGGAGGGCTTCTGCAGTGCCACGCGTGGCTTTGGGCTTGGCCTGGGGGGTGCTCTTTAGTGCTGGCGCTCAGGGTGTGAACCCCCCAGGAATTGGCTCCCGTTGCCAGGTGATGCTGGGAGCAATCCTGGAGCGGTCCACTGTTTGTGCTACTTGGTTTAGCTAAAAGTGTGGTGCGTGTAGTAGTTAGAGTAAGCAGTGACAGGAAGGGGTAACCCTCCTCTAAAACCAAATGCCGCCTTCCCCCCCCCCGCTCCAGCCATGTTTGCAGCTGCACTGGGTTCAAGCTCGGGGCTCTGTCGCCATCGTGTCTGGGCTGGCAGTCCGCCGTGCTGCTTCAGGGTTCTTCAGAGCGGCCCTCGAGGAGGAAACCCGGCCGTATTTTGCTGCCTGTCTTTCAGCGGCAGGCGAGAGAAACCCCTGCAAGGACCTTCCCGGGCGAAGCCGGAGCGGCAGTTCTGTGGCTCTTAAAAACAGAGGGAGGCCTGGCAAACCCCCACCTGGGGCCACTGCCTAGCAAAGGCCAAAAACACACTGAAGATCAACGGGGGGGGGGGGGTTTGTCGGGGGGCCCATGATGTCCGCCCCCCCCCCCCATATTTAAGCGCCAGTGTGTGCAGAAATGAAAGTGCTGCTCTGGCTACTCGGTGCTGAGGGATTGTGGTGCCTGCTTGCTTAATTGCTGTCCGGAAGCAGGCAGGTGGAACTGTTTGGTGTGCAATTACGAGCCACTTCGCTTGTTAAAGGGTGTGTCTGCAGGCGACCTCAGCCAGTTTCAGGGCAGTGCTGTCGTGTGTCCCGTCCCCCCAAGGCACTCTGGGGATTGCAGTTCCGCCAGAGTGTTTAGGAGGCCTTGTGCCGGCAGTTCCCAGCCCCCTTCAGGAGTGCTGGGGTGGCCTGGGGGGGTCGGCCGGGCGCCGCTTTCAGGCCGCAGGTCAGAATGCGCTGGGCCACTTCCTCTTCCTCCCGCGGACCTTCCTGTTCCCTGGGCTTTGGCTTTGCAGTAGCCTGCAGGAGGATTTCACTCCATGTATGTGGCAAAGTGGGCTGCCATTCGTGGAAGCTTCTGCGGCCAAACATTTGTCAGCCCAGGAGGTGTTGGGTTGGTTTGCTGCCAGAGTCTTGCATGGCTGTTGCCCCTGGACCTGGTGTTCTCTCTCTCTCTCTCTCTCTCTCTCTCTCTCTCTCTCTCTCTCTCAATGTCCGGCCGGCCTGGTCTCCCAACTGGTTTCTGTGATTATCAAAGGAGGAACTCCACTTTCAGAGTCACAAGGACGCTCTCTTTCGAGATGGGCTGCCAGTCGCCTGCTCACGAAAAGGTGACCTAGTTTGGAGCCGTGTCCTTTGCGTGTGGTGTAAGAGATGGGAGGCTGCAAGAACAGCAAGGGGCGGGGGGTGGGGAGTGCACGCCCAAAGTGCTGCAGGCGCTCGCTCTGGGGAGGGCCACGCTCTCTCTGTCCCTCTGTTACATCAGCCGTTCCTTCCAAGGATAATAATTTTATGTCTCCACAAACTTTGGCAAAACTGGAAGCATCGTTAGTTGCTGCTGAGAGCATCCTTGGATGGGAAAGTCCACACACGCGTGCTGTTAATATTGCCCCCAGTAGCTGCACTCCTGCGCATGACAGGTCCCGAGTCCCCCCTTGGCCAACCCTGCTGAGCACCCACCCGGTGTGCAGGAACGGCAGCGGGACTGAGTTTGTGTGACCAGCAGCTGCAGAACTGGCCTGGTTGTCGTGACGGTTGGTGTGGGTGCCGTTCCTGATGCACGCAGAGGGCCACCCCCCACCAGCGCAGGCAATGCGGGGTGTTCCGATGCCTGGCCTGGAGTTGGGCTCCTTTTCCACCGGCTAAATCTGGCCTCATTCTTCTTGGGACCTGTGCTCGCTCATCGGCTCTTTGGGATTTTAGTGGCCGAACCGTGTAGAGTGTGTGTGTGTGTGGGGGGGGGAGAGTCTTGGCCACCTGGGGGAGCCTCTGGAGGGTTGAACGACAGAAAGACGAGCTTGATGGCCCCACCGTGGGTTTGTTTTTATTTGAAAAATTTATATTCTGCCTTTCCCATGCAGAAGCAAACGCACAAGGCGGTTTACAAAGTTCCATAATAAAATGTACAACAACAATAACATTGTACAACAATGTTGTACAACAACATTACAACAATAGTTGTAAATGTGCAACAATAAAATGTAAAATAACAATATGTACAATAATAATAAAGAGAACTAAAACCAATTGAGGCCAAAGAAGGAAACCAAACAAGGAGCACGCTCCAAAGTTGGACTCTGCAGAAGGCCAACTTCCTGTGCCAGTAAGGAGGGCGTGAGAGTGTCCGTGTTCTTGGGTGGAATCTCAGGCCTTGCGACGAGAGGGGCAGCCTGCACTGACCCGCCCTCTTCCTCTCCCTCTCCTCTTCCTCCCAGATGGGGTCCTAGAGGCAGCCCGAGAGGCAGTGTCGTGCCCCAGGGCACCATCAGGAAAAGAGCTCCCCCGTGACGTGGGCTCTGCCACCACCTCCTCGGCCCTTGGAACTGCACCGTGAGTAGCCTGATGTTCTCCTCTTGCAGTCGAGAAAGTGGAGGCGCATGCCTGCCTGTCTGTGTGTGTCTGCCGAATGTTACCGTGCAAATGGAGCGTGACGCTGGGCTGGGTGCTGGGCGCCGACCCTGGCTGGCTGGATGCCTTCACAGGTCGCTCTCCGGCAAGCGCACCGCACACGACCAGCCCCTGCCTGAGTCAGTGCGCTGCAGCTGGTTGAACACGTTCTTCCTCCTCCTCCTCCTCCTCCCCCTGCACCGGGTGCACCCAGATCCTTCTGCCGCGGTGCTCCCAGGTGCTCGGAAGAGGCTGCAGAGCCGGGGCTGAGAAAGCCGCTCCCTCCCTGCGCCTTCCCACGGTGGAGACGGAGGAAGGAGCGTGGTCTGGGGGCCCCGTGGAACGTTCCTGGGGCCCAAATGGAGCTGCTGTGTTCAGAAGCACTCTACCCGGGACCCAGGTGCCCGAAGCCATAGCAGGAGAGAGACTCCCTTGCCCCGCAGGTCCTGCGTCTGGTGGGGCAGCGTGGAGAGGCAGGATGCAAGGCCGAGGATGGCCCCTGGGTGGGGTGGGGGTGGGGCTCCTGTGCCCCAGAGCAGATTCGGGTGCCGACAAGGGGCAGGAGGGGGCGACTCTCATGCCAGCCCTGTGGGTGCATGTCCGCGCTGGAGGTGGGAGGGCTGCCACACGTCACCCCTGAGCAGGAGCCACCGGAAGTTCAGCCGGCTTCAGTTCCCAGCAGAAGTGAAGTCTCAGCCGTGCGGGGGCTCCTCCGCTCCCCCCCTCTCCTGGGGGCTGAGCCTTGAGAAGCAGCGCCCTGTAGCTCGGCAGGAAGTGGCTGTCCTGTCGCAACACAGAATGTGCTCCTGCCGCAGCCGGCGCTCGGCCTCTTGAAGACGCCGGCCTGCTGTGGAGTAGCTTGTTCCCCGCCTGGCTCCTTCACCTCTGGTTGTGGTGAGGGGGGAGGTACTCTGCCTGTGCTCAGAGGCCGTTGTCGTGGGGCACAGTCTTGTACCAAGTCCTGGTGCTGCTCCTCGGCATTGACTCTGGGGCAGAGAGCCGGCCAGTGAAGCAAGTGTGGGGGGCCACATTTTAATCAACCCTGCCTGGGGGCAGAAACAGAAGTGCCCCCCCCCTGCCTTAGTTCCTGAGAGCAAATTGCAATGGGACTTGCTTCTGAGTAGATGTGCCTTTGATAGCCTTGTGGCTCTCTCTCTTCCTCTCACCAGAGGCAGGCTAGGGACTGCGGGGGGCGGGGGGGGGGAGGTCCTTGCATCAATCAGTCAAAGAGTGATTGATTCTCCTGCACACAGTTCAGTGCCTGAAAAGTTTCTTAGATAAGCCATTGCCACCTGAGCAGGCTTAAAATAGCTTAAGCCAATTAAAACCAAGCTGTGAATGAAGCATCAATTTCTCTCCACCCCACCCTCCTTGCAAACTGCGAGATTGTCTGTTTGTTCTCCCTGAAAAGCTCCAGGGAAGGTGTGAATGTAAGGCAGGTGGAGGAGTCTTCTTTCCTGCCTGCTTCTCTCCCAGGACCTAGTAATGTGGCAGAAGGTTCCACAGTCTGTTACTGCATTGAAGTGTCTACACCAGCACAGAGGCCCTTTGGCCTTATCTTTTACGATTAAGAAGTCCTTTGGCATCTTCTCCCCCTTTCCTCCGCCCTCCCCCAACACACCCTGGGGAGAAAACGTTTGCCAAGTGCTCTGCTGCAAGGATGCCCAGGGAAGGTGTTTGGCAAGGCCTCCTTCCAAAGCTGCGCCCAGTGGCAGATTCTGAAGTGCAGGAGCTCCTCCCTAGGCACACGCAGGCCCCGTAGCCACACCCTGCTAAGCCTGCACAACCACAGCTTGGAAGCGTGTTCCACTCCTGCCTCTTACTCCTGCTTTGAAACTGATCGTACTTGGTATTAAGATTCACTCCCAACTTTTGGAATGAGCTGAGATAACTTTACAGCAAACGTGCAACGTCTGAAACATGGAACCACAAAGCCTCCCGGGTGCAAAACACACAAGACACGCTGGCCGCACAGCTTGAGGGTATGGGGTGCTCTGACCCTCCTGTGAGTGCGGACTCCCGGGCTCAAGATCGGGGCGCGTAGAGACGACCTCCGTGCAGTGCAACATCTTGCAAACGTGGCTCCGGGAGGTGTCGCTCCGCGCTTGGCTTGGTGGGGCCGGCGTGCCTCTGCAGACGCTCCGGCATGCTTGGGGAATGCGCCTCTGTGGGACACGTCCTGTGCGCCTCCTGGGTTGGGAAACCTCCCGCAATGGCAGGACCTGTGAGGCAAGTTCTGGGGAGGGAAGACACCCTGCAGCCGCGCCCCCTTCCCCGGGCGAGTGTGCAGCGTGTCTCGGTGCTGTGGCTCGGCAGGACGCTTCGGCTTCAGGCAGGAGCCCACCGTGTCCCCCGCGCCTCGCCCCTGGTGCACAGTGGCTGGGCAGGGGGGAGAGGGGCACCAGAGGCGTTTCTGCCCCGTCCCCTGCGCTGAGGATGGCCCTGCTTTCACCTGTGGCCGTTACACTCCCTGCTGCCCGGCTGTGTGTGGCTCAGAACAGGGCTGAGCGGGAGGTGGAGCCTCCAGCTTCAGGAGCAGCCTACCTCTGCAGCCCAGTTTGCTGAGGGGCGGCAGCAGCGGGGAGGGCTGCCTGTGTCCCTGCGCTTGCTGTGGGCTTCCTGGAGGTGCCTGGCTGTGGGGAAGAGCAGGGGGCTTGTGTGAGGGGGCCCGACTCAGCCAGGCTCCCCCTCTCGCCTGGCCCTCCCGCGGCCTGGGGCAAAAAGGCCGAGGCAGCCGTGTGCAGACCAGGCAGACCCGCTCCTGTGACCGCAGGGAGGCTGGGCTTGCCCGCTGCACTGGGGCCGCCCCAGTCCAGCAGCCTGCGATGGGATGGGATGGGATGGGATGGTGGACTCGTCCCTGCGCCAGGCCCAGTGCGGTTTCCAGCCCGTCGCCCAGCAGAGGGACGTGCTGGTTTGGGGAGGGGGACCCCTCTGGCTCCAGCGACACTCCTGGGCTGGGGGAGGAGTTGGCTGCTGTGGCAGAGGGCGGGGCCCCGGCTGAGCCCCCACCCTCCCAGACTGCAGAGCGGAGGAGGTGTGTGCAGGGCTGGGGGGGGAGCACGAGCCTTGTTGGGGGGGGGGCTGGCAGAGCCTGTGTCTTGCCAGCGGAGAGCTCTGCTCTCGGAACCCATTTGTCTCCACTGGCAGTGGCTTACCAGGGTTCCTGTGGGGCTCGCCTCTGAGCGAGTGCGGAGTGCAATCGGCTGCTGCCGCAGGCAAGCGCTTCGTGGCCCAGGCAGCCAGAGAGGCTTGGAGGCGGCCCCAGCTCCCCTCAGCCCCAGCGTGCTGGGCCTCGGCAGAGTCTGGAGGGTGGGGCTGCTGCCCGGGGTGGGGCCCTGCAGCTGCTGCGCATTCCTGCAGCTTCTGTCCAGGCGGCCTGTTGTGGGCATCCTTCTCGCCCTGGCACAGGCTGAGCCCCCTTAGAGGGGAGAGGGGGGCGCCCCTTGCCAGAGGCCCAGCCACGAGAGGCTGCTTCTGAGGCATCCCAGGAAGGCAGGACGTGGCCTTGCTTGGGGTGTGGCAGCTGCACTGGCGGGCCTGGCACCAACCCTCAAGCACCCGGGAAAGAGGGCAGGGAGGTGAGGGTGGGGCAGAGCAGGGCTGCTGCCCCTCCTCAGCTGGGCCCTTTCGGCGGGGGGGGGGCGTGAAGAGTAGACCTGGGGCGCTTGCTCCATTCAGCACAGCTGTCCTTGGGTGAGGCCAGACCCCCTCCCACGCGCCTCAGAAGGGGCACCTCCTTGCCACTTCCCCGGGTCGGGTAGGGGGGGATGCAGCGTGACCTTCAGGCCTCCTGCCCACCTCACCCTGGGTGGGCACCTTTGCGTTGGGTGCTGGACTGCTGCAGCCCTGCCAGAAGCATACGGGAGGGGGGGAGGAGCCAGGCCGGGTCCCTCAGGCGCCGGTGGGGGTGGTGATGCAGCCGGTGCCTGGTTCTGCCCCCTGAGCGAGTATCTCCCGGATCCTTCCCCGCCCCGGCTAGAGGAAAGGGAAGGGCGGTGCACAAACAGGCAGGCGCCCATCCGGGGAGGGGGGAGCAGCTGTCCTCGTGGGCGTCTGTCCACCGGCTCTCAGCGATGCTTCCTTCCAGCTGAGCGTCTCCTGCGCCCCCCCCCCTGGATGCCTGTTCAAAGGCTGGGGGAGGCTGCACCGCGGCTCCAGTGATGCATCTGTGCCCTCCACCCCCTTTTCCTGTGTCTGGACGCTGCAGGGCTGTGGGCGCTACAGGGCCCCCCCCCCCCGAGACATCTGCCGGTGCTGTCCCAGGTTGCAGGAGCAGATCCTGGCCCAGGTGTGGGTAGGAGTGAGGACAGCACAGCGTGACGGCCAATCCCTGGTGTGCGCCTGCATCGCCCAGTTCGGGGAAGGAGGGTGTGGCACAATGGCAGTGGGCTTGCACAGCGACCCCTTTGAGGTGCCCCTTGAGTCACGCACGAGGACCCGTGCCCTGCTCCCCCCCCCGAGCCTGAGGTGGGCTCACCCAGTACGGGGACGGTGGCTCCCCCCGCACCTGCCTGTGCTCCAGACTTGGGCAAGCCCCGTCTGTATCCCTCTGCCAGGGCATCCCACTGCCCCAGGCAGGGCACCGACACATGCCCAGACAGTGCCCGGAAGGGGCTGGGCGCAGGTGCCCTGAGGCAGGAGGCACCTCCCCCTTGCACCCTGTCCTCCTGAGGACAGCTGCTGGGGCAAGCGTGCGCTGCAGCCTTCGTGCTTCCCCAAACAGCAGGGGCCCCGATCCCAGAAGGCTCCGGGGTGCTGAGTCTGGGCTAGCTGGCTGCTGCCTGTCAGAAGGCGGGGTGGGGACGGGGGCGCTGAGCTCCAGCCATGCTCTTTCCTCTCCCCCCTGTGCCCCTCTGGGGGGGGGGTCTGGAGTTGCGGCCTCCCTGCCAAGGCCTGTCCTGCTGTGTGGGGAGCCCCCCAGGCCCTGTCCCTCCTTGGTCTGGAGCTGCCTTCCTGCCCCCCAGGCCCAGCCTGCGCTCCAGCGGTGACCCTGGCGGGCCCCTCTCCAAGCTGACATTGGGGTGGGTGGGGGGGGGTGCGCAGGGCAGCCTGCCCTTTCCCGCTTGACGCAGCCTCTTCGCGGGCGGGAGGGCCTGGTGTGGCCCGGTGGAAGCACAGCTGCGAGCCTGGCCAGAGGCCGGGAAGATGCGCCGTGCCCGCCCCGTGGCCCCCCCCCGCCGCCCGGCCCCACCGCCCCCAAACCCCCCCCCCCCGTCCCGAGAGAGCAGGGCCCCAGCCCAGGCGCCTCTCTCTTGCGCCTCCGCCCGCCCCATCGGGGCCTCCGCAAGGTTTTGTTTGTTCAGGCTGGGAGCGGGGAGGGCGGAGCCGCGGCAGGCAGGAGGCCTCTCAGTCCCAGTCCGCGCACCGCCACGCCCGCCCCAGCGCCAGAGGGGACCCTCCCCGGCGTGCGCCCCTTCTGGTCAAGCCTTTCGCGCGTGACCCGGCCATGCGTGGGCCCTGGCAGTGCTTTGCCGCTGGTGTCACTGCGGGTGGCAAAGGGGATTTGGAAGGGTGGGGGGGGCTGCCTTGCTGTGCTGGCGGGGCACAGGCGGGGAGCCAATACAAGGAGGACAGGTGCGTGGGGGGGGCAGTGATGCTCTCCCTCTGCCTGGTGAGCCCCTTGGCCTGTTTGAGGTCAGCGCAGTCGCCATCCCCGGCCTCGGCTGTGCCCCTCCTGAAACGCGGCTGTCTCTGCTGTGCGCCCCCCCCCCGTGAGGACGGCAGCAGCGTGGAGCGCGTGCTTTCGAGAGCCTTGCGCGCTCCCCCGGGCCCGCTTAGCTGGAAGGCTGCGGCTCCGCGTTGCCCTGGGTGCCCCCCCCCAGAGAAGCGGCGTGCCTCTACGCCGCGGAGAGCCGGCCCAAGTCCGGGTGCCCTGGCACGTGTGAATGTACAGGCCGCGCTCCAGTTGGGAAGCGGAGGGGGGAAAGGTCCTTCGCAGCCCTCGCCTTCAGCGCAGCGCCGTGACCTCCCCCCCAGCGAGGAGACGGGGGCGCGCGGCTTCTCGGCCGGGCGAGTGACCCACTTTCGCTGCGCCGCCGAGGGCGCGGCGCTCGCAGCGCCACCTCCTTCCTCGACTCGGCCGGACCCCGCCCCAGGGTGGGGCTGCCGGAGGAACACACCCACCACCGGGCGGGCGGGTAGCGGCGCCGGAGCCAGAAGGCGCAGCCTGGTTGCCGGAGGAGGCGCCGCGCGCTCGCTCGCTCGCTCGCTCGCTGTGGCCCGGCCTCCGCGCTCCTGGCGGGTGGCTCCGGCGGCTGCTGCTGCGGGACGAGACAGAGGCCACTCGGCGTCGCCCACCTGCGAGCTCCCGCCCGAGCGGCCGGCTCGGGATGATCCTCCCCGCGGAAGGGATGAGCGCCGCGCACGGGGCCTGGCTGGTGAGAGCGCGGGAGCGCCGCGGGGGCTGAAGGGCCGGGCGGGCGGGCGGGCGGGCGGGCGGGCGGCTGGCTCCTACTCCCCGATGGGGGCAGGAAAGTCGGGCGGCGGCGGCGGCGGCAGTCCTCGCCTCTGAGCGAGTGCAGAGTGCCGCTTCCAGGAGGGAGCGGGTCTTCCCTGTTCGGGCCGGGGGCATCCGCCGGGGAGGGACCTCCTTGAGGCGCCAGGGCTGGAAGGTCCGTCCCGGGAGGCGAGCTCCGGCGGGATGGCGCGGGTGGGAGCTTCAATCCTGGGGTCGCGGGTCTGACCTCCGCGGTGTGTGTGTGTGGGGGGGCAGTTTGAAAGTGGCATCTGGGCCGGGGTGAACCCCCAGAGGCGGCGGGGCTCTCGAGGCGCTTCTCCTGCCTGAGGCTGCCAAACTGACCGCCTCAAGTGGCCCCAACAAGCCGATGCGGTCTGCTGCCCCCCCCCCACACACACGCCTGAACCGGCTGTCGGTGAAGAGCTGCCTGTGCGTTGGTTCGTGTTGCAGCGACTGGGTAGAGCCTCCCTGTCCAGCGGCAGTCTAGCTCCGTGGCTAGGAGCAGGCAGTGCAGCTGTGCTTTGCTTCCCCGCAGCCCTGTGGGACTCCCCCGTGGCCTCTCTGGGACTCCTTGCGGGGTGGGGGGGTGGGCAGGAGTGCTGCTGGGGGGCTCTGGTGGCGGTTGGCTCTCTTGCCAGAATCGGGCACTGGGGACTGTGCCTCGGGGTCTCGGAGCTGCTCCTTGCTCCAGGGCTGTGTTGCTCCCTGCAGGCTGCCCAGGTGCTCCTCAGCGCTGCCCCGTGGCTGTTTTGGTGCCCAGAGCATGTGCAGTGCTGGGCACCACCTTCTGCCTGCTGTGCAGCCTGGACTTGGTGGCTCACTTCGGGGCGGGCCGGGGGGGGGCAGCTGAGGGCTCGTCTCCCTCCCAGAGGCAGGACTTCTATGTGGACGAGTGGCAGTGAAGTGGTTAAACGCCTGCTGCTGCTGCTGCTGCTGCTGCTGGCATTTAAATAGCCAGCTGGCGTCACCAACTGGCAGAGGTCTGAGGTTAGCGCCCCGCCCCGCCCCGTCCGCCCCCTCCGTCCAGCGAGGTGTGCAGGCAGCCCCAGTACAGCTTCTGGTGGCCGACTTCTGCCGGCCCCATCAGTTACCGCACTGGGCTTCCGGCCTCAGGGGGATCTGTGCCCGCAGAAGACTGAGCTGGGCCAGAGGCTGGCAGGGAGCAGTCCTGGGCTGGCTCCGGCCACGGCGACTTGCTGGGCAGGGGCTGGAGTGCCCCCCATCCAACTGCTCGGCCCCCACCGTGGTGCTGCTGCTGCTGGCCCCCCCACCCCCAGCGCTTGACTCATTTAGGCCTCCTACACAAGCAGCCTGCAGACCCACCCACCCACCCACCCACCGGAGCGCCTTTTGTCTGGGCCTTTTGCTCAGGGGCTGCTGGGGGCATTTCCGGTGCCCTTCCTTCCCGGCGCCCGCCCTTGGCTTGGCTTCCATGACCTTTAGCCTCTGGGTACTTGGAGGGGGCAGACTGCTGCCCTCTGCAGGCCTACTGTCGCCCCCCGGCCCCCGGAAGGGCCAGCTTGGAGGGGGGCTAGCCTGGAGGGGACTCTGTTGGGGGCCCTTCAGAGTGGGCCTGAGCAGCTGGCCGTGGGCAGGCGAGGGCACCGGGCAGCAAAGGTGTGGAGAGGGGCTTGTGAGCCTCTCACTGTGCTGGGGGGGGTTGCAAGGCCCCCCCCCCAGGCTTCCCCATCAGGAGGCGGTTGAGCCAGTGGGCGCAGGCTCTCCATGGCAGCGCAGGGTGGGCTGCCCAGATCCCTCCCTCTGCACCCCCTTCCCCCCAGCTGTCCTGACTGGACCTCCCCCTCCCCCCCTCGTTGGGGTCAAAGATCTGCCCGGTTGCGCTTGCGGTGGGAGGAGCCCAGTCAGACACGCCCCGCCCCACCCCTCAGCAGTTGGCCGGGCAGGGAGAGTTCAGCGCCACAGCCTTTGCCCTCCCCCCCCCCCCCCGCTGCTGCTCCTCCTCCTTCTGCTCGGCGCAGGCGGAGGTTGTGGGAATCCAGGAGGTGGGTGGGGAGGGAGGGTGGGGGAGGGTGGGGCTGGCAGCAGCAGCAGGACTGGCAACAACAGCCTCACCCACACAGCTGCAGGCAGGGCGTGTCTGTGGCACCCAAGGGCCCGGGCGGGAGGGCGGGGCCGAGGGGACAGCCGGCTGGCTGGGGATTAGCGGGGGAGGGAGCGCCCAGCAGGTGCCGTGGGGGGCAGAGAGGCCTGGAGGGATCAGGCAGAGGCGGGGCCAGCCCTGCCCTGTTTTCAGTGCGTGGATCTTCCCAGAGGTCAAGTCCAGCCAGGCAGCCCAACTGGAAACAGCAGCTTAATTAAGACGATCTGCAAGTTGGCAGGCGCAAGACAATGTAAATTTATTAAGTTTGTAATAAAAAGGCAAGAGTGCTGCCCCCCCCCCCGCGCTGCCTGCACACTGGCAGGGCTTTTGGCTGCAAACAGTTGGCGCTCAGAGCAGGCCCTCCCCCCCCCCGTACCCTGGACGCTCTTGGGGAGACAGTGGCTGCTTGGGGGCCCTGCTGGAGCGCCCCGAGGGAGGGGCCCTGGCAGAGCAGCGCTTGGCCCGCGGAGGAGCCTGGGTCTGGGCTGCTGCTGCTGCAGGGAGGGGGGAGGGCTGGACAGTCACTGCGATGGGGGGGGAGGTGGCCCTGGGCTAGAGAGGCCCGTGGCTGGGGCAAGGCGGCTGATGGCCAGAGAAGGGACCAATCAAGGAGGGGCCGGCCCCTCCCTCCTCCTCCCCTTGGCAGGGGCACTGGGGACCAGAGGGGCCTGCCTGCTCCATGTCTGGGGCCCCAGGCTTCTGCAAGCCCCACGCTGTGGGGCAGGGGCCAGGGCTTGGGGGGGTGAAGCAGGCGGGAGGGAGAAGCCCAGCTGGAAGGGGGCTGCCGCAGAGGGAGGGAGGGAGGGAGGGGAGAGCTGAGCTCTCTCTGCACACAGAGTCCTCGTCCCCCCCCCCCCCCAAGGGGGGGGGGGGGGGGAGGGGGTGCTCCTTTGTCCGGCTCCCTGGCAGGGAGGGAGGGAGGGAGGGAGGGAGGGGGAGGTCCGCCCGGCCTGTGGGTGGCTGGTGAGGGCGAGCCCGGCCCGGCTGGGGGAAGGGCGCGCCTGGGCTGCCAAGGGAGGGGCTGGCGTGCTCCGGAGGAGCGGCTGGGAGTGTCCTGCTAACGCCCAGGCTGGGCATGTGGGAGACGCCTGGCTGGTGGCTGGGGGGAGGGGCTCCTGGGCCCCCTCCTGGGGCGTGACCCAGGGGTCAGGGCTGGGGGTCTGGCCAGCACTTCTCTCCCCCCCCCCCCGCGCGGCGGTGTCCCCAGTGTCCTCTCCTGCCCGGCTTCCCCGGGTGGCAGCCAAGCGCTCCGATCCTCCTCCGCCCCCCTCCAGGAGCCTGGGACTGATCTCCTGGGCGCGGTGCCAGGCCTGGACGGTCCAGCTGGTGCTGCCACTGATCCCTGGCATCTGTGTGCCAGGGCAGGGCCGGGGCACTGCTGCCCTCCCCCCAGCAGCCCAGGGCAGCCCCTCGCTCCCCTCCGGCCCCCAGCCGGGGCTGGCGACTCTTGTTCCCGCTCAGGCGCCCCCTGCCCTCCTGGAGAGAGGCGGGCAGGTTCCCCTGCAGGCACCCAAGGCGGCACCTCCTCCAGGCACTTGCCAGGGCAGCAGCTCGGGGCAGTCGTGTCAGGGTGTGGGGCAGGCAGTGCTGGCCCGCCTTCCTGGGGCATCGCTCTCTGCCCGAGTCTGCCTTGAACCCTCCGTGCTCCTTCTGGCTGCGCCTGTCTTCTTGCCCCACCTTCAGCCTTGTCATGTTGCCGTGAGTTCCGCAGCACAAGAGCAGCAGGGCCGCTTCCTGCACCGGAATTGCTGCCCTCTGTCCGTTCTGTGGCCGAGGAGCTCTTGGGTGTGCTGGCATTTCTGGGGGCGTCTGCAGCGGAGGAGGCGGAGGCGGCTTCCAGAGCACCAGGGGAAGGGAGGGGCTCCCAGATGGCGTCACGTATTTTGCTCCCCAGCAGCCCCTCCGAAGCTGGCGTTCCCCTCCCGCCTGCCTTCCCTCGCGTCCCCCCCCCCCGTGTGGCTGCCGCTTCAAAGGGGCACGTGCCCCTCGCAGGTCTTGGCTGGCTTTGAAAGGGGGCTGTTCCACAGCGTCCCCCCCAGAGAGGGCCCCCTCCCCTAGCTGGGGGGAGTAGGTGTGGTCCCCAGCAGGGTGGAGCTCAGTGCAGCCCCCCCGTTCCCATAGCAACGTGGCACACCAGGGTCGTCCCCTGCTGCAGGGAGGGGGCTCTTTGTTCAGGGAGGGAGGGAGGGAGAGGGGGCCGGGGTGGGGTGCATCGGGGCTGCCTCCTGGACCCGTCCTGCCAGCTCCGCCCCCCCCAACACGCCACAGCAAGCGGTACCGCCTGTGGCCCGCTGTGGGCCTGGTGTGCTTCTGCGGCCTTGCTGCTGTCCCCCCCCCCCCCGGAGCCTTGCAGCGTCTGGGGACAGAACTGGCTGCCGGGACGGGAGGCTCTCCTCCGCTCCGCTGCCGGGGCCACTGCCGGGCACAAGCTGCTGCTCCTCGACTCCTTGGCAGCTGCCAGGGCAGCCGGAGGTTCTGCTGCCAGGAGGGGGGAGGGGGGAGGGGGGAGGGGCTCCTGGGCCTCCAGGCTCCACCTGCTCTTCCTGCAGCCGGAAATGCCGAGGCGGCTCCCCGGGACGCCCAGGCTGGGCTCCCGGCTTCCTGCCCATCGCCTCTGAGCCTGGCCTTTCCCAAGACCCAGGCAGGGGGGCCCCCTTTGCTGATGCTGGGGGGGGGACACACCACAGCTGCACCCCCCACTCCGGAACACCATCCTCCAGGGAGGGCCACGCACTTGCCTGACCACTGATTGGCCAAGCCAACCTGCGCCCTTGGCTAGGGGTGGTGCTGGCACTTGCTGGGGGGGGGGGCGCAGCTGCCCTCCTAGATCCAGACCCCTTATAGTCTCTGCCCTGGCAGGTTAATGGGCATCACAGCTGGGCAGGCCGTCCTGGACAGCCCTTTCTCTGGCTCGGCTCTGCAAAACGCCCCCTTTTGAACCCGCTGTGCGGGCACGAGGACGGTGGGCAGCCTCTCTGTGGGGTGGCTGAATTCGCTTGCAGAACTACAGTTCCCAGAACTCTCTGCAGGGGAGGAGCCGTGCTGGGTCAAGCCCTTGGAGGGGGGCCTGGACCTGTGCCCAGAGCTCTGCTCCTCCCTCCCCCTTCGCGGAGTCTCCAAAGCAGGGCTCTCCGGCCGAGCGGGTCTGAGGTGCAGCAGCCCCCTTGGGCTTCGGCCCCCTCCCTGCACCCCTCTCCCACCGGCTCCCCCCAGGTGGGGGTCTCAGGCGCTGCCTTCTGGGGCCTCACTGCGCGCTCCTTCCTTGCAGGCCGCTGGCTTTGCCCACCGCAGGGCACTGTCCAAGATGAGCTCCTCGTCGCTGCTGGAGGAGCCCCCCCTGGAGCCCCCCGTGCTGCTGAGCGACATCAAGACGGAGCCCCCCGAGGAGCTGCTGGCCAGCGACTGCAACCAGCCGCAGGCGGAGCCCGTCGACCTGTCCCTGCACAAGCCCAAGGCCTCGCTGCAGCCGCCCCCCACGGCCGCCTCCGCCTCCTCCTCCGCGCTGCCCTCCTCGGTGGGCTCGTCCCCGCTGCTGGCGGCGCCCGTGGTCTCCATGTCCCCCACGGGGCTGGGCTCCTCCTCGGCCATCCCCGCCGTGCTCTCCCCCGGCTCCATCCTGGCCTCCACGCAGGGCACGGGCGGGCAGCAGATCCTGCACGTCATCCACACCATCCCCTCCGTCAACCTGCCCAGCAAGATGGGCAACCTGCAGACCATCCCGGTGGTGGTGCAGTCCCTGCCCGTGGTCTACACCACCATGCCCAGCGACGGGGTCACGGCCGCCATCACGGTGCCCCTGATCGGCGGCGACGGCAAGAACGCCGGATCTGGTGAGTGAGCTGCTCGCGGGGCCCCCTGCACAGCCCCTGGTGCACTGGCCTGGGGCGGGCGGGGAGGCGGCGGCTTCCTCCCGCTGCCCGACGTGGGGAGCTGGTCCTGCAGGCTGAACTGGTCCAATCCGCTGTGCGGCTTTGCAGGCCAAGCTGCATGCGGGGGGGGGGGGGGACGACATCAGGAGTGTGGGAGGCCTCTTGAGCCTGAACTTTGCCCGCATGGAGCTCCCCCCGCACCAGCTGCAGCAGCCGTGGGTTGGTGCCTGTGTGGCCCCCGCTACCCACCCACCCCCTGTGAGTGGCTGCCTGCTTGCCCTTCCTCATCTCCGTGTTTTCTCTGCAGTGAAAGTTGACCCCAGCTCCATGTGCCCCGTGGAGATCAACAGCGACAGCGAGGACAGCGCCTCGGAGAGCGGACCAGGCTCCTTCCCGGACCTGCAGAGAGAGTGAGTCTAGGCACGGGAGGATCTCAGAGGGGGAACGTGCCTGAAGGTCATCTAGCCCAGCCCCTGCGTGTAGCAGGAGGAACAGCCAGGCAGGCAGGCAGCAGCTGGAACCGAAACAGCACCTTTGCTTTCCCAGGGCCGTCTTTTGTGCTTTTGTTTTGGACACACTTCAGCGTGTTTCTAGTTCTCATCGTTGTGGATGAGCAGGCAGGCAGCATTTGCGCATGGGGGGAGGAGGTGGTCTGGGGGGTGATGACAACGCATGAGCTCTCCCTAGCGCCTTGTGTAATTGCAGACTTAAATGTCAAGGATGCAGATTGTTCTCTTCCGGTAGTTGATGTCTGCCTCTTGCTGAGAGTGTTGTGGCAAGAGAGTTGCTGGAGAACGTTCCGCAGAGGCCCCAAGTCGCAGGCAGTTCCCAACCACAGCCTGCCTGGCCCAGGAAGAGTCATTCTGAGTCTGGCCTGTGACTAGCTGGGCCGTCTGCCTTGTAGCCGTTCACGGCCTCACCTTCTCCCCCCCCCCCACCTCTCTTGCCAGGCCCTCCCTGGGGCGGCTGCAGCGGACAGAGTCCCCTGACCTGAAGAAGCGGCGGATCCACCAGTGCGACTTCGAGGGCTGCAATAAAGTTTACACGAAGAGCTCCCACCTGAAAGCGCACCGGAGGATACACACAGGTGAGGGCCGCTTTGGAACAACAACGCTGGGATTCCTGGGCCGGGGAAACTGCATTACACCCAGGTGTCCACTAGGTGGCGCTCTTACGCTGCAGACGTCCGTATGCCAGCAGGATTTTGGAAAACAGTCAGGACTGACATGCCCCCTGGGGGGCAAAGGAGGGCAGATCTGCTCTGTTTTAGGAACTGAATGTGATTAAGGGCAGAGAGAGGGTGCACGTGGGACACTCCTCCCAAGCTCCCCTCAGATGGCGGCCCCAGCAGGCTTCTCTGAGTCCAGTCTGTGCTGCTCTCCCTGCCTGAAAAGGTGTCCCTGGGGGTGCCAGGCAGGAACAGGTGAGCCCCTCCCTGGTCGCAGCCCCCAGGGCGAGGCACAGGAAGGAGGGCTGCAGCGGAGGACGTTGGAGGGCCTCTCCGGGGCAGGGCAGTGCCCCTTCCTGCGGCCCATCCTCGCAGCCCTCCCAAACAGGTCTCCTAGCAACCTGGCAGGAATCCTCTCTGCTCTCTGGTCTCCTAGCAACTGCTTCCCACATGCTCCCCATCCCCTGTCCTCGTTTCCTCCACACCAGGAGCAAATGTCTCTTGGCAGATGCGGGGGGGGCTCCTCCCGCTGCAGCCTTGTAGCTTGTGGCCCAGAGGGGGTCCCACTGGCTAGAAGGGGACTCATTCTCCAGCGAGTGTGTGCAGGACTACACGACACCCCTGTTTTGCTTGCAGAGTCGAGCTCTGCAAGGCTGAGCTGTCCCTCTGCCGTTGCGACTGCAAGTGGAAGCCTCTGGGTTGGTTTGGGGAGAACAACTGACCCTTTACCCCCCCCTCCCTCGCCCCCTGCAGGAGAGAAGCCCTACAAGTGCACCTGGGAGGGCTGCACCTGGAAGTTTGCTCGCTCGGACGAGCTGACCCGGCACTTCCGGAAGCACACGGGCATCAAGCCGTTCCGCTGCTCGGACTGCGACCGCAGCTTCTCGCGCTCCGACCACCTGGCCCTGCACCGCCGGAGGCACATCATGATGTGAGGGGGGCTGCCCCGCCCCGTCAGCCGCCACAGCAGCAGCAGCAGGAGGAGGAGGAGGGAAGCTGGTTCTGACAGCAGGCTGGACAGGGCCGGGCGCGGAGAGAGCCTCCCCTCCCCTCCCAGCCTGGCCGCCCAGCAGACCCCACGGAAAGGTCCTTCCCAGCACTGCGGACGTGCCGTTTCCGGCTGGCACGCACCGGGGGCATCTGCAGGCTCGGCGGAGGCCTCGGCCAGGATGGGTGCCTTGCCTGGCGGGGACGGACGGGGGCTGTGGGGGGACCTGCGTGGGGGCAGCGCCAGCCCCCCTGTCTCCGGGGGAGCCTGGCTGGATCTCCAGCGCCTCGGCTGTACAGCAAGGACCGTGGAGGAGTCCTGCCCGTCCTGCGAGTTCCTTGGTCGCAGCACACACACCCCCACCTGGACATGGAGGGTGGGGGAATCTCCCCCTCAGAGTAAACGTCTTTTTTAAAGCTCGGCTGAGCATTGCGGCGAGGCCCTTGACGTGAAGTCCCGCATGGAATTCCTCGTTCGCTCTCTGAAAGCGCCGATTGGATTTCTTTGGTCCGGTTCGCAAATGGATTTGAGGGATCCGTCTTTAAACCCACCCCCACCCCCGTGGAGCCGGATGCCACATCTTGGACACCCTCCCCAAGGCAGTGGGCCTCGCCTCTCCCTAGAGACTGGTCTGCGGAAAAACCTCAAGATGCCGAGATGAATCCTTTTTAAATTAAATTTGGTTGAACTGGGGGGGGGGGTGCTTTTTACTCTGGTCTGATGGATTTATAGTGGGACTGATCCTGTCCACACCTGTCTGCTCTCTCTCCCTGTTGGCCACAAGGGTGTCTCGCAGGGGGGGCCCTGTTGCTGGGGGGCAACACCGTCGGAGGGGGGTGGCGAAAACCAGCAGAAGGGAAGAGTTTTGCGGAACTTAGAGCTGTGATGATTTGAGGAGGGTGTTGGGGCGTTTTAATTCTACCTACAGTAACTGAGACTGAGAAAGCGGGGCGCCCTGCTCCAGCATGGTGGGTGTTCCTCTCTGCAGACAGCTGGACCCAGCAGCAGCCTCAGGCTTCAGGACTCGAACTCAGGGCTTTGGTGGGGCAGCAGGGGGGCCATTTGACAGACTCAGTTTGGGGGTTTTTAGACGTTGCTGTTGGGGGAATCAAATATGAACATGGTTTTTCAGAAGCTGCTCTGTGTGGGGCATGTGTGTTTTTCCCTTTGGTCTCTCCATCCCGCGGACCTTTGCGTTGGCAGAGTGTGTGCCCCTCTTCTGCCCGTAGAGGGCGCTGCTGGCCTGGCACACAGAGCCGTGCTCTAAAACTGCTCTCGGAAGGGGGGCTGCCTGGGGGTTGTTCTTAGGCAAGCAGCGCCTTTTCTGCTGCCTGCCTTTGGGGTGTGTGTGGAGGAGTGTTAAAAAATGGGCTGAGCAAGCAGCCTGCTCTGTGTGAGGGCAATTAAGCTGGGAGGGAGGGAGGGAGGGCCTGCCTTCCAGGGGTCAAGGAGTTCACAGCTGGGGTGGTGGGTGGGGCAGCAGGGCGGAGCCTCCAGCTCTCAGCTGCCATATGCTAATTAGCGATGCCTGCCGGGTGACCTGCAATGAGAGGCCAATACCCAGAAGGGCAGCTGCATGCCAGCACTGGCAGTTCCACCTGGTTTGGGGCCTGGGTGGCGCACAAGGAACCCCTCCTGTGTGCTGGAAGGGGGGCAGTGCCGGGGGCCCAGGCCGGCGCTTGTGGGAGCTGGCAGCCCAAGGGCCCCCCACTGCTTGGTGCCTGGGGGGACGGGAAGCCACCGAGGTTTGGGGCCCCTGCAGTGGTGTCATTCAAATGATTTAGGGACAGGAACTCACTTTTGATTGGCACTTATCGGGAGCCCGGAACCAGCCACGGAGCCCGTTAGGATCCGGAACGCCTGTTCTGGTCCGTCCCCCCTGAATGACATCACTGCCTTAGCCCCCCTAGGAATCCGGAGTCGCTCCCTTTAACCCTCTGAGTGCCGGCCAACCAAGAGGAAAAGCTCTTTGCAGAGGAATTGGGGGGGGGGAGGAGGGAGAGTGAAGTGGGCGGAGTCAGCCCTAATTTTAACTAGTGGAACTGAGTTCCCCCACGTTCCCCCTGCATGACATCACTGGGCTCCTGCAGCAGGTGAGGGTCGGTCAGGTGTTGGGGTGCAGGCGTGAGTGTGGGGGTGCCGGCAGCTGGAGGGGAGCAGCTGGGGCCTCTGGGGTTCCGACTGCCGCAGGAGCTGCTGGGCTGGGGTCCCAGGGCGGAGGGCTGCCAGGCGGCAGGAATTCCAGGCTGCTGCTTTCCTGGCCTCCAGGACTGTGGCATTCTCCCCCGCCCCAGCCCCTGTGCTGTCCTCAGGTGCCCTCCCAGGCCAGGGCCCTCTGGTGTCTCTGCCTCCCTGCCGAGATCCAGAGGTCAGGCCGTCATCCGAAACCGGCGCAGGGCCTCCCCGATCCTCCCGGGCGGGGTTTGGTCCTGCCGCAGACGCTGCAAAGCGCTGACGCGGGAGGCCTGGGCTGCAGGGAGCGGGGGGCGGCTCTGGGCCCACGAAGCATCCCGGCTGCCCTCCTGCGCTGTGCCCATAGAGTGCCCCCCCCCCCGAAGCGAGCCGCTCCCTCCAAGGTCTGGAATGACGACTCCAGTCTTGGTTCCTTTTTTTAATGCAGTGCAGGTATTTTAAAAAAAACAAGTTTGTTTGCGCAAGCTCATGTTCCTCTTGGCGGTGCTGTTTGTTTGCACGGGCTCATGTTCCTCATGCCTGCGGTGCTGGAGAAGCAGGCGCAGAGGGGAACGCCCCACCCGCTCGCTCTGCGCCCCTCCCTTGCCAAACAGCCCCACACACAGGCACACAACCACACTGACGGAGACCTGGGCGTGGGCGATACACATCCCTTTATTCCAGTAGATATATCTGCATCTACCGTATGTTATAGATATACTCAAAAGCTGTACAGGTGGAGCTTTGACTCCTAGAGGGGCCAAAAGGTGGAGCCCCCCACGAGTTCGTACACTCGTTACAGTAAAAAAATAAAGACAGCAGGTGATATTCATTCTTCTGAGACCCCCTCCTCAAATACAGTGGGCAGGGGCAGAGGCGTTTCTACAGGGAGGGCAGAGCTCTAAGTTTTGCAAGGAGCCTTACCCTGTCATGTAAATCCCTTGCTGCTGTGGCCAGTAAGCAACGCCAAGATGTTGCTGTTCCCTGTGAGGATTGGCTAAAACGGTGCAGGAGAGGAGTGATTTCCACTGCAAGGTCAGGCTTCTTGCACAACTTGGAGCTTTGCCATCCCTGTAGAAACGCCACTGCGCAGGGGCTCTGCTTTCCCCCTGGGCCTGTTCCCAGATCTGCCCTGCAGCCTCAGTCAGCTGGGAGGGGGGTGCTGGCGGGGGAGTAGCGTTCGCCATGTGCGGGCAGAGTGCTTCGGGCGCTCGTGAGCCTCTTCCATGGGCCGCAGGAGCGGGTCCCCTGCTTGCCAGCCTGCCTGATGAGGTGTTCTGTGAGGCTCTGAAGCTTGCAGTGACCCTCCCCAGGGCAAGATCTGGTCCCTCCGTGCCAGTTGGTGCCTTCTGTCCATGCTCAGGCGTTGAGTCACCCTGGATCCCTCACAAGAGAGGCTGTTTCTATGTAGCGTGGCCTGAGCAGGGGAACAGGACCCCTAAGCGGCGACGTGGCCTTGGAGGGCCGGCCTGGGCTGTTGTGGGGGGGGGGACTGCAGGAGCGAGTCCTGGATCTCTCTGAAGGATGAATACCTGCCCCCGTCACCACCGTGCTTTTATTACAAAACATCAGGTCACGTACAGATCTATTCAAAGAAACAAGTGAAAACCTTCCACCCACCGCAATTTTCCAAGTCCCATTTTGTGTTCATATCCTGTGTAAAAAAGGGGGGGGGACGGGCAGCCCTTCAGTGCTGCCCAGGCGACAGACGTTCCGTGCAGCTGTCCCATCTGTACACAGAGGTGCCCCCGCCCACCCCTGGGGGGGGCACACGAGAAGCCACGGCAGGCCTTGGAGCCCTCCGTTTTGTTCTTTACAAAGTGGGGGGGTCCACCCCTATCTTGCTGGAGCCCCAGACGTTGGGGCTGGAAGCGGAGGCAGATGTGCTGGGCCAAGCTGGGGCGCAGGGCAAGGTGGCAGCCGGGCGGGGTGGGGGGAGCCCCCAGCCACGCACTGCTTCAGAGCAGCCCAGCGTCCTTGTGCGAAGGTACGGCCTGCAGCGCTTGGCCAGGCCCATTCCGGGCCCCAGCAAACCCAGGTGGAGCGGCCACTGGTCTCTTCTGCTTTGGCTGGGGGGGGGGGGCAGGTGGCACCCCATATTCTGCGGGGCCACAAATCCCCGGCCTCCTGGGGCGGAAGGGGCCTTCCCCACTCGGGCTTGAACTTCCTGGCGGGGGCCGAGTCCGGAGGGCCGAGCTGGCGCTGGGGCTTCTTGATCACAGTGCGGGGGGAGGGCGAGGGGGGAGCAGCCCCCGCCCCTAATTCTGGTGCCTCTTCATGTGCAGCGCCAGGTGGTCGGAGCGGGAGAAGCAGCGCCCGCAGGCGGCGCACTTGAAGGGCTTGGCGCCCGTGTGCTTGCGGTAGTGCCGGGTGAGTTCGTCCGAGCGGGCGAAGCGCCAATCGCAGCCGTCCCAGGTGCACTTGTAGGGCTTCTCCCCTGGAAGGGACGGCAGGAGGCAAGAAAGGGGTCAGTCAGTAGGGCACCCGCCCCCCAGGGACACCCATCCCGGGGCCCAGGCAGCTGCTCTTGCCCCAGAACCCGGTTCAGCGGTGCCGAAATAACACCCCCGCCCCCCCCCCCCGAGAGAAAATGCTGCCAGCAGTCCAAGAGCCACCACGATGGGGGGGACGCAGCTGCTTGGCTGGCTCTCTGCTCTCTGGGCAGGATAGGAGCAAACGTTCCACCCACACGACAACGGAGCTCTGCGCACCAGAATGCTCCACGGCGCCCCTCGGAGCACCCCGGCATCGGCCACCGGCAGCTCCAGAACCCCCCCCCCGCCCCGTTCCCTCCCTGGGCGTGGGCCCCTCGAACAAGCAGAGCGGTCCCACAACAGCCTGGCCTTGCCCGGCTCCAAACATTTGCATGCCGTCCGGCCAGTTCTGCAGGAGAGGGAGGGGCCACGGGGTGCTGAGCAAGGCGGTCCTAGGGAAAGCTGGGCGGGGCCCCACTCCAAGCGAGCCTCTGGCTGGCCGGCCCTGGGCGGGGGGCGGGGCTGTGGAGGGCCACGAGAGCGGCCGCCAGCTCCACTTGCAACCGGCCAGTCGAGACCCGGACAGTTCCCTCCGGCTCACACGGCCTTGGCGAGCAGCATCCTTTGCAGGGGGCAGAGGCGGGGGGGGGAGTCGCCTCCCGCGGGCAGCAGCGCCATTGTCCCCGGCAGGGTCACCTCCGCGCCGAACAATAACCAGGCTGGTTTCCAGGCGAGAAGCCTGGACCTGGGCATTGTGTCTCCGGCGGGCTCCTGCGCCCAGGACAGCACGGCAGGGCAGCCACAAACAATGGGCCCAACGGCAGTTCCCGTCTCCCCCGCCCCCCAAGCGGCTGCTGAGTAACACATTGGGTCTCTGCAGCGCGGAGCAGGGCCTCCTGCGGGCGGGCGGGCGGGTGGGCGGCAGTGCCAGCCTGCGCCGTTGCTGGGCCCGCCTCCTGCTCCCCTCCGGACGTCCCGCTCGCGTACCGGTGTGCGTCCTCTGGTGCGCCTTCAGGTGCGAACTTTTGGTGTACACTTTTGTGCAGCCTGCAAGACAAAAGGGTTGGGGTGAGAGAGATTCCGACTCGCGCAGGCTTCTGGAGAAGAGTGAATGAGAAAAACCCAAGTAAAGGCCTCCAGGCCTGCACGGGGCGGGGGTGAGAGCGCCGTTCCTGAGCTCCCAGGCAGCACGCTGGTTTGTGCGTGTGTGCGTGCGTGCGTGCGCGCTTGGGCGTGTGCACTGCAGCCGAGGGGAGTCCTCTCCTTCCCGCCCCAGGGCAGCCCCTCTTTGCCGCAAAGCTCAGAGCTAGCCGAGAGGGCCCGTGTGTGTCGCTGTTCGGCGAAGGTGACCGAAGCCAGCCATCCTCGCCCGCTGCTGGCAGACTCACGCAGAGACACGCCCGGGCACCCAGACTCCTCCGCGTGGCGGAAGGCCCCTCCCCCTGCGGCAGGCTGCGCTCCCATCACCCGGCCCTCCCATCCTCAGTTCCTCCCATCAACTGGAAGGGCTGAAAAAGGCCCAGAGCCTGCAGGAGGGTCCCTGGCCCTACCTGGGTAATCGCAGTGATGGATCCGCCTCTTCTCCAGCTCGGGGTTGTTCCTCCGGTTGTACCTGGGGGTCTGCAGGGCGACGTGCCCCGGCGGGAGGGTCCCGAGGCCGCTTGGCAGCGGCTGCACCAGCTTCAGTCCGAAGGCCGCCTCGTAGGGCGGAGGGGGCGAGAGGGTGTTGATGAGCTCGGGCTGGTTCTCGGGGCTGCCTGGCTGGGAGTTGGGGGGCGAGGGGGGCAGGTGGACCCCTGGCACGGGATAGAAGTGTCCGGGCAGGGGGAGGGCGCCCTGCCCCTGGGGGGGCGGCTGGGGAGGGCCTGGCTTGCCCTCCTGGCCGGAGGGGCCGGGGGAGGGGCCTGGAGTCCAGCAGGGGGCTGCCGGCGGACGCGGCCACGCTGCCGACGGTGCTGATGGCGGTGGTGCCGCACGTGGAGTGGGCCATGGTGGTCATCTGCCCACCGCTGCCACCCACCGCCAGCGGGTACAGGAGGCCCGGCTGCGACGACAGCGGGATCTCGGGGGGCGCCTCCTGCTTGACGAAGATGCTGCTGCCCGCCACCGACTGCGGCAGGCTGAAGACGCTGGTGAAGTCGGGCAGGGTCTGGGTGCCCCCCCGCGGAGGAGGAGGAGCAGGGCTGGGCAAAGCTGGTGCCAGGCTCCACCTTCACCTGCGGGAAGGGCGCCGGGGGCTTGGGGAGCCGGTACAGCCCCGTGCGCAGGTGCGTGGTGTCGGGCA
The DNA here is from genome assembly GCA_029204185.1 of Lerista edwardsae. Taxonomy (NCBI): domain Eukaryota; kingdom Metazoa; phylum Chordata; class Lepidosauria; order Squamata; family Scincidae; genus Lerista; species Lerista edwardsae. The sequence goes on along the minus strand of JAJKFI010000154.1, from coordinate 411,690 downwards.
GGATCAGGTTGATGTTCACGCTGTAGGGGGCCGACGGGGGCTTCTCCGCCGAGAAATACTCGTCCACCACGGAGGCGCTCTCCCGGCGGTACTTCCTGTCCGGCAGCATCAGCAGGGGGGGCGCCTGGCCGGAGAGGTACTTGTCCATGTCGGAGGGGACCTGGAAGGGGGAGGCAGAGGGGAGGGGGTGAGCCAGGTGAGCCCTCTCCCAGGCGAGCCAGTGAGTGGCCTCAGACGCCTCTGCCCCACCCTGTCCAGAAGGCGACACAAGCACAGCGCAGATCGCACCGGAGCAGAGGCTGGGAGCTCACACAGCAAGCGGGGAAGCAGCCGAGACTGGAGTACGGGAAGGGGCTGGGGGGCAATTACAGACAGCAGGTTCTCCAGTTACTGCCCCCCCCCGATCACCTCTGGGCAGGCGTCCCTGGTTGGGCAGGGCCCTCCTGTGCACGGCCACTCGGGGGTTGCGCACGGCTGCGAACCGTGCAGTCGATTTGCAAGTCAAAATGCCGCAGGGCACAGGCGGCATGGAAGCGGCCAAACGGCGGCCAGGTGAAAAGGCCCCCTGAGCACCAGCCCTGCAGGGCGGCTCCTGTTCGCTTCTCTGCTGCGGTCGAGGGCTGCTCCGGCCACCCAGGAGACGGGCCCGGCCCCTGCGGCCACAGCCTCTCCGGGGCAGCCTCGCTCCGTCCTGCCCTCGGCGCTGGAGTGGGTCTTTCCAGCCGCTCCGTTCAGCCCACAAGCAAATCCCTGCGAGGCCGTCCCAGGGAGCCCCCCAGGGCTGACATGCTGAGCATACCTGAGCTGGCGGGAGCCGGGGGTGGGGTGGGGGGTGGGGGTGCCCCGGACAGGCTCCATCCGCAATCCTGAGCCTTCCTCATCTCGGAATGGCCCAAGGAAGCCTCTTCCCCAGGCGGCCCCTGGGCGGAAGCCCCACAGCTGCCCTCCGGGCAGAGGCCCCCTTCTGGGCATGGGGTGGGGGGCTCGGGGGTTGCGCAGCAGAAGCGGGGCATGCTGGTGGGGGCGGAAGCAAACCGCAAGTCGAGGTGTGTGCAGGGGTGGTCTGGAGGAACAGGCAGAGCCTGGGCCCAAGCGGGGGGGGGGCTTATGAGGGTCCCGTGGAGCCGGCCCATGGCCCGGAGGGCTCTCGCTCATCCCCGCCCCCCTGCGTGTCTCAGGGCCGAGGCCACGAGAATACCGAGGCCACGTTGTGCCCCCACGAGCCTTCCTGGCCAAACATTCCTCGCAGATTATCCGGTATAAAGGAGGCTCCCGGCCTTTGATCACTCCTGATTGCAGCAGGCCGTGAGCAGATATCAGGGGGGCCAAGGTACGGGTGCCGGGGCGTGGCGGGGGGGGGGGGAGAAAAGGGGGATGGCGGGGAAACCCCCCCCAGGGCCAGACGCTCTCTCTCTCTCTCTCTCTCTCTCTCTCTCTCTCTCTCTCTCTCTCTCTCTCTCTCGCACACCCAGCGATGAGGAGGCAACGCGGGTTTTCCACTCTGAAGCAAGGAAAAAGCCACGCGGGCAGGGGCAACTGCAGAGTTCAGAGCCAAAAACCCACCCTCTGATTTTTCAAAATGGAACATAGTTTTATATGTGTTTGGCTCAATGTCAACCTTTATTGTCTCTCTAGTAAAATATTGACCAGGGTAAATATTTGCCCCTCCGATCGCACAGTCTTGGTATTGACCTCAGCCTCCGCCACTGGCTGTTCACGGCTGCTCTGCTTCTTCAGAGCCCTCGGGGGTTCATTGCGCCCCCCCCCCACAGCCGGAAAGTGTCTCTTCTCCAGCAAACACCACAGGCGACATGCAGAACCCATACAGGCGAGCCCCCCCCCCCCGGCTTCCATCAGAGTCCATGGAACTGGCCGGCTGGCTGCGGGGGGGCACCCCTGCCCCCAAGTGGCCCACCTTCCACCTGTGCCTCTCCAGAAGCCCTGGCCTGGCCTGGCCACTTCCCCACAGATGGTGGGCCCAGGCTGCGCCCCCCCCCTTGATTCCTCCTCCTGGAAGGCCTCTCACCTGCGCTTCCAGCCCCAAGGCACCTTCTGACTCTCCTGCAGGGTTTTGGGCTGCACTGCAGCCCTCATTTGGGGAGGGGCTGGAGCTCTTTGCCCCTCTGGGCATCAGGAGCAGACCCCCCCAAAAAAAATCTGGCATAGAAGGTGTGGCTCACTCCCTACCCCCCACCCCCGGCCTGCCACGGCTGCGTGTTTCTTCCCTCGTAAACGTGTTTGGAACCCGAGCCCTCAGTACATGATCTCATCCTGACTGGCACGGGACCAGGAGCAGCCAACACCATCACAAAGGGTTGCGTGCGCGTGTACACGTACACACACACACACACACACCCCAAGTAGGGAACTGACGCATGGCGGAGTGGGACAAAGGGCACCAGAAGCACAAGTGGGTGGGCTAAGGAGAGTCCGTGCAACGCACAATCATCGCACTTTGTCCCAGAGACGGCGCCTTCCCACACAAGGTTCTGCTGGCACAAGGAGGGCACTGCAGGCAGTCCCGGGGGTCCTTCCTGCTCCGGCACCAGCCTCAGAGCAAGCCGGATCTTGGGTGCTGAGCCTGTCCTGGTACTGGCTGAGCTGTTCTGTTGACAAGGAAGCGAGACCCTGACCTCCGGAACAGTCTCTCACCAGCTCCGATCCTGGCTCAAACTGAGACAAAATCGATGTTCTTTTGGCTTGCCGGGAGTGACGGAGCCATTGGTGTCCTGAGGCCGGGAAGACCTCGCTTCTGGGGCCCCAGAGAAGCCACACGGTCTTTGCCTGGGCCCCTCGAAGCCACCTGGGTGCCCCTTGCAGACAGACTGTGCAGCTTGGGCCTTGTGTCAGTCCCAGACAGAAGCAACTGGAGGTTCCGGGCTGGGAGACCTCGCAAGGCCCAAGCCGAACCCAGCATCTGATCAGGCAAAACAGAACGTTGCTGACGAAAAGATGGTTCATAAATGTGCAATACGTTTACAAAAGTATGGAATGAAGGAAAACAGTCCCACAGAACATTCATAGGGGAAGCACAGCTGTGCTATCACACTTCATACAAAGTCAGAACAGTTTCTTTCAGGCCTTTTTTGGATGCAAACGTACCATTAATAATCAGTAAATCCCAGTTTATCATTTTCTGCGCTGAGAATGCTTAGATCAGGCAACTGATCTTGGGACACTGTTGACCATGGATCATTCTTTATCCTTTTTGCTCTAGAAAATGATCTTTCACCAGCACAGTACAACCATTAAACACAGGAACAATCTGAAAATTGGCTCCACATTTGGAAAAGCTGTCCAGATTTTCTCCTGGAATATTACTTGGTAGCTGAAATTTTCTTCTCCAAGGTGAGCTTGTTTGACATACAGGTAGAAGTGCAAGAATTCAATGACTAGGCTAAGGTCACCATCCTTCGGGTAGTCTTGCTTCAACATGCTGACGCCATTGTGAATGTGTCCCTTGGTTCACCAAAAATGAACAATTGTGAGCTGCATTCCTCTACACGGTTGCTCTTCTGTCTAGGTTGGCTCCAAGAGTGTCCATGACAGCGATACGTGAATTTACCCTAAACGTGTCTCTTGGAGGAAGTGCATCAAATGCTGTCCTATATTTCAAATACTCCCTGTCTTTTTTGGACAGTTTTGTGCTCCACATCCAGTAAGAGGTTGCTTGCTGCTCAGTTTCATCAAACTTAGTCCAATTGTTGGATACGAACTGCAATTGTGAGCTGTAAATATTTGCACGTATGCTCTTTTTGTCACTTCCGTTCACTAGTGCCACTTCCGTATTGCGTGCAGTGCTCATTATTATTTTCACAAAAAGCCAAGATTAGAAGCTTGCAGCCCTCCTGTTGCTGCCTCCTGTGTTGACCTGTCCGCAAAATGGAAGCAGGAAGTGCTAACAGGAAGTGGGGTGGAGGGCTGAAAGCAACGGGATGCTGAGCTCTGTGAACTCGGTGATAAGGGCTGGATGGTTTTACTTTATTGAACGGTAAGTACGCACTTGTGTAACTGTTCTACAGTCATAGACTTGTGACTTACTTAATGTCACGTGCTGAATGTTGCTAAGCAAGTGGGCCTCGATAGTCAAATCAAGAATTCAGGGGCTCCCCTCAGTGTGTTCATGGATGTTGGATTTGTGCTTACGCATTATTTTGGCCTCTGTTTATCCTTACAAATGAAATCAAATGAGACCCTCCTCGATTAAGAGGCCTGGACTGCAGCCCGCTCAGCCCGTATGAAAACCCAGCGCTGCCTTGCTTGTGTTGGAATGTTGGTGGCATCCTCATGGTCGAGGGTCAGGGAGCAGGAAATGGGAAAGCCTCCCCCCCCCCGCCTGAAACCACGGAGAGTCCCTGGGGGCAGGCAGCAGACAAGGCTGGCCTCACCCTGGCTCAGCACAAGCACAGCACCTGCACAGCACCAGCCTGGACCAACGGAGTTCCCTGTGTGCGCACGTGTGTGTGTGTGTGTGTGTATGCGCGCGTGCGCACGCACAAGGAGAGAGAGAGCTTGAATAATACAGACAGGACATGCATTTATTGAAAGTATTTATCTCCCAGCTTTCTCCTCCCCGTCAGGAGGTGTCCAGGGCCGCTTATAGTGTTGCTGTTTTTCAGCGCAGGGCTTCTTGGCTACAGGGATGTATCTATTTTGAAGGAAAACTTCTGAACATCTTTTGTTCGCCTGTTCGCCACCCTGCCATGACTCCCCTGTTTCCTTCGCAGCAGACCCCGAGCCAGTTTGCCGCTTCCTTCCGGCCTGCCCTCGAGGTAAATCCAGCCCACTATGTTTCCAGTGGGGCCTCACAGCTCCTAAGGCCTGCCCTGGGCAAAGACTCCTGCAGGGACTGGCTCTTCCCCCTCCCCCACTGGGCAGCCAGGGCAAGGCAACTCTCTGCCCCCCAGTCTCAGGTGGGGACTCAGGTGGGGTCAGGGCTGCTGGACCCCTGAGCGGCGTCTGCTGGGGGCCCCTTCCCTCGGCGAGCAAACAGCCCCTCAGCCCCTTGCCGGCTCCAAGGAGGACGGCCCCCCTCACGCTCCCCACATGCCGAGTGTTGGGCCTGCACTGCTGCCTGAGTGGTGCCAACAAGATGGCGTCAGGCAGGGCCTGCCCTTGAGGTTAATCATTAGCCGAGACGCTGCCCTGCCTGGGCCAGAGAAAATGGAGGGAGGCTTGGAGACGTCGAGTCGGGAAGCCGAGGACCGGAGCCAGAACACGGACAAGGGGAAGGGAGAATCCAGACCTGGGGAGGTCAGAACCACAACGGTGGATGGGGTTCAACTTGGTCCCAGCCGCCATCTCAGCGTCGCTGGAGAAATGGCTCCTGGAGCAGCCTCTTGGCTTCGGGGGGCTTCGGCTCCGGCCTCTGCCCTGGGGGGTCAGGCTGTCCTCAGCGGTGCCCTGGCAGAGACGTCCCACTTTCCCCCTGAGCCCCCCGCCGGCCTCTGCCTCTCAGGAGGAGCAAACCCCAGCGCCATTCGGGGGTGCCGCGGAGTCCTGGAGCTGGGCTGGACGGAGTCTGGGGCACATGCCCTGGGAGAGGGAGGGGGAGGGGCAACGCACACCCCGGGGTCATGTCTGGAGGGAAGCCCAGGCCACGCCAAGGGCCTCCTGCGCAGCGGCAAAGAGGGCTTCCTCCGCCCCGCAGCGAGTTCTGGAAAACGGTTTGTGGTGGTGAGAAAACAGCCTGATCAGGAGGAGGAACTCAGGACTGGAGCACGCAAACACGAGGCAACAGCCGCCAGGTGGAACCGTCTAAAGTGCGCGCACGTCTTCACCTCCTAAAGTTGAAAAATATTTCTGTCCTGCCTCTCCCTTGCCCATTGGGAGGGGCCCAAAGTGGTTACAACAACAACAGCAAGTGCACGAACACACACACACACACACACACACACACACGCACATGCATGCACAAATCCTTAAAGCCCAAAGGGGGAAAAACAACAACCACCACCCATTCTCTGCTGCCATGAGAAGGTGGGCAGAGTGGGAGACAATCCAATCTCTAGTGGCAAGGAGTTCCACATACTGAGTGCCACGCAGAGGAAACATGCTGCAACGACCCTCGAGCTTAGAAACTGGAATCAGCTTTCCTGGAGATCCAAGTCAGCGAGTGGGGGCGGGGTGGGGAGAGGCGATTCTCTTTGGGTGGGATCTCTGTGTTTCCACACTGCGGCACACAGCACAATTCCTGTTCAGGTGAGAGAGCCGCGCCCTTCCCTCACGCCCGAGGCGGGTGCACTGCCCCCGGGCAAGCCTGGATCTTGACTGGAGACGAGGGAGCCCAGGAGAGCCCTCCCCTCCCCCAGGCTGCAGCGCTGAGGTCATCAAGAGCGGTGTGCTATGTTGCAATCCCCCTCCCCCCCCCGCAGCTTGGGGCTTTCCCTTCTCCAGAGGGGGGGTGGCCTCCCAGCCCCCACACCTGAACTGGAAGTGGACTGAGCAGGTCCCGTCCCCCCGTCCCGTCCCCCCCACACGCCTTCCCCGGCACTCGGGCGCGGCCCTGTGGCACTTGCTCCCCCCACCCCTCCTCCTTATCCGGCCTTCATCTCTCCCTCCGCCGCTGGTGGGAAGGCAAAGCAAAGCGCGGCAGAGCCGGAGGAATTCGAGAATTCCATTCCAGTGATTTCAGACACAAACGCCGCTCCGACAGGAGGAGCCGCACGTAATCCCCGGCCCTTCGGAGCCACCGCTCTCCTCCGGCGCTGAAACGCCCCCCCCCCCCCCCCCCCGGCACTGGGCCAAAGCACCTCTCCAGAAAGACAGAAAGAGAGAGCAGCCCTGCCCAGGCCGCGCTCGAGGCTGCCCCAGAAGCGGCACAGCCCGGGGGCAGCCACTCCCCAGAGCTGCCTCTCGGTTCCAGACTGCCCCACTGGGCCCTGCCTGCCCGCCCAGCGCACACTGCCTCTTCCCGAAACCGTCCACCTCCGAGCAACGAGGACCAGCCCGGAGCCAGCCCAGAGCCTGGGGGAGCCAAGCGCTCCTCTGCGTCCAGGGAGGGCCTGTCCGAGCACCTGGCTCCGTCCACTGGGCTCTCCCTCCCTTTTCTCACGCGCACCGAGAGTCACCCCTTGACGTCAGGCCAAGCCCTGGTCTGGCACGACCCACACGCAGCCGCTGCAGCCAAGCACGCTGATTCCCCCCAGCCCAAACTCCAGTGGGACGGTGCCCACCCCCCGCCCGACAGACGCGCTCCCCGTTCCTGCCAGGAAAACGGGAATTCCGCATCACGGGCCCCACCAGAGCGTCCAGGAAGAGGACAAAGTGGCCCCCCCCCCGCTTCCCGACCTGCCCGCCCCCCAGCCAGCGCCTTGCCTGCACACTCCCCGGTGGCTCACTTACCGGGGCCAGTTCGTGCGAACCCTCCAGGATCCGTCCCGCAGGCTTGACGTCCTCGAAGACGGCCGTGTCCTCGGGCGGCTCCCTGGCCGTCGTGACGGGCTTCAGCGGGGTGAACGCCGCACCTCCCTCGGAAACTGGGGTGCTCAAGGCCAGCCCCCCACTCGCCATGCTGCCCGGCTGCCCCACTCCCACTGCCCCGTGTTGCAAAACACAAATCCGAGGAGAAAAACGGGTTTGGGGGCGCTGCAGGGCCGAGGCACTCCCGAGCACGCCTGCCTGCCTGCCTGCCTGCCGCCGCCCGTGGCTCTTGAGGAACCCAGGTGCGCTGCAGCCTTAAGACTCCCAATCTGCTGCAGAGAAACTTCACCTGTCCCGAGGTGGGAGGCCCTCCTACCTGGCAACTGTCTCTGACAGGCCGGCCGAGCCAATCCCGGAGGAAGTCTGCTGAGCTCTGGCCAATGGAGGAGCCAAGTGCCTCTTCCTTAGGGCAGCCCCAGGGAGGGAGAAGGAGTGAGCACCTCTGCGGAGAGTCTGGCCGCTGGAGCCACGTTGTGGGCCGGGGGAGGGAGAGTGGCGGGCCAGGGGCCCCTGGATGGGCGGCTCAGTGGCAAGCAGGCCAAACAGCGTATGGAAACCCCCCCCACACACACACACACACTGCCCCTCCCAGCACACGTGCCTCAGTCTGCCAGGCTGCTCTTGGGCATGGCTGGGAGGTCTTGCTGGCCTCTGCCCTCAGGGCAGGACACTGGCAGCTGCTGCTGGGACAAAGCTATTTCCGTTTGGCACATGGGGAATGGCCACTGAGGACTAGTGGCATGCCCAAGCCCCTGGCAGAGAGGGGGCTAAAACCCACACCTGTGGAGGCCCACGTAGGACTGTGCTTGGCAGTCACTTGGGAATCGGCGGCTGCCAGAGAATTGTCTCGCTTGCTAGCAAACAACGCACAGTATTAATGGCTTTCTTTGATTTAAAAAAAAGCACCTGCAGCAAAGGCAATTGGGATAACAGGAGACCCCAAGCAGGCGATGTGGTTTCTCTTGCTTGGGTGTGTTACTGCGGGAGGCACAAGTTTCCGGGCGTCACAGAGCTCTCTGGCAGGGCGCAGAAAAAGACCCAGACAGGGCTGTCATTTCCTCCAGTAAAAACTTTGCTGGGCAGAAGATGCTGCAGCCCTGAGCAGGCTTAGGATGAAGGGCCAGCACTGGAGAAGGGGGCGGAGATTGTGTGTGTGCAGGGGGGGGGCAAATGCAGCCTCACACCTTCCGCAGCAGCGTCACTCGAAAGCTGGCGCTGTGGGGCTCTTGGCTCAGCCCCTGCCCTGATGCGGCCGCGAGTGCCCTCGTCTCCTTCCAGGGCAGTTCAGGCCTGGCTGCTCAGGGCGGATTCGCCCGGCCTGCTTTGCGTCTGGCTGGCTTCCAACTGTGCCCCCCCCCGCCCACACACACAATCTTTGTCTTGGTCTGCAGTGTCTACACGATCCTGGGTTAAGCTGGGCCGAGGGGTGAATCTCAGGCAGGGGTTGCTGCTCTCTCCACAGCAGCAGGCCACCATGGACCAACGATGCGCTGCACCAGAGCGCTGTGGAAAAAGCAGCGCAGCCCACGTGCCGCGGCCCTCTTGGACACTCCGAGGGTGGAATCCGGGCCCCTGCTGTGCAGTCAGACCAGACGCCGGCCCGTGGCTGGGCTTCGCCTGCCGCAGTGAGAGGATCCCTTTTGCTGGGAAATCACTGACAGAGTCAGTGTGGAGCGAAAGGCGAGGAGGGCTGGGAACGGCCACAGAGCTCTGGAAAGAGCAGGCGCGGAGACACCCCAAATGCCGCTGGAGAGGGTGTCCGTCTGCTGCCACAGCCCTCGAGGGGGAAGGCCGCAAGGGGCTGTCTGAACTGGGTGGGTGGGTGGGTGGGAGGGGGGTCTGGCAGCGGCTGAGACCGCTTGCAAGACAGGTGGGCCCCACAGGTGGGCTGCCTGCGTCCCCTCCCCAGATTACTTTGTGCAAATCCCCCTTCCCCTTGACACAACCCCCCCG
>JAJKFI010000154.1:388341-401915 GCA_029204185.1 Lerista edwardsae | reverse complement strand
CCGAGCCCCGGGGGCCAGAGCGGCTGGGATTCCAGGCACACACACACACCCCAGCAGCTGCGCCCGTCTTTCCAGCACGTCTGGGGCGGAGGGAGGCTGCCCCGTCCTGCGCGGCTCTGCTGGGCGCCCGTCTGCATTGCCCCATCAAGGGGCTCCTTTTATCCCCCCCCCACCGCCCTGCAGACGCACATCAAGCACATCCCAGCGGCCGGGGCCTCCTCCAACGGCTCTCAGCTGTGCAGTGGGCCTGTGCAGTGGTGCTGGTGGGTGCCCAGCCCAGTTTAGACGGAAGTGTCGTCATTTCTGCCATTACAAGAACGCAACGTTTTCAGGGCACAGACAAGGCGTTCAGGAAGGCCGGCTGTGGTCCGACACGCTCAAGCCTCGACTGCTCTGGGCTGCTTCCACCTTCAGGCCCAGCCTGCCCCCGACTCCCCCGTCCAGGGAGCAACACGATCGCAGGGTGCCCCTCTCTTTCCTCAGGGGCTTCCCAGGGGTGGCTGATCCTGGACCAGATGGATCCACCAGCAGGGCTCTCCAGACATCCTCAGAGGCACTCTTTCCCTTCCCGTTGGCCAAGGCTCTGCTACGTCACTGAGAGCACAATCCTAACCTGGAGTTACTGGCACAAGTTAGGCCAGCAAAGTTTGGCCGGCACAAGGGCCACCGTAAAGTGCGTTTGGACCACTCTCGGAGGGAGGAGGGTGCATGTCTGTGTGCTGGCCTCTCTGACTCCGAGAACGGTCCAAACATACTCTGTGGTGACCTTGTGCCGGCCAAACTTTGCTGGCCTATCTGTGCTGGCCCAACTCCAGGTTAGGATTGCGTTCTGATTCTGCACTGAATCCCTTCTGGCCAGATCCTGTGACCCTTCATGTACAAAAAGTGGCCAGTCGGAGCTGGACTTGTCCAAAAGTCCATTTCCTCTGGTGCCCAAAGTCTGGCAGGTGTGAGAGAAGAACTGGGGGTGGAGAAGGAGCCAGCGTGGATGCAAATTGGTGTTCTTGGGGCCGCAGGAAGTAGATTTGACTCTGATGCAAAACATGCTGCCCGGATGGGAGGCGGAGGGGACGGCTCAGGCCCCTCAGCCTGTGTGTCAACGGAGTGCCCCTGAGGCAGCAGGTGTCCTGCCCCGGAGACAGGCGGGTTTCCGAGCATCGGCATGCAGGGAAGATCAACAGTGGAAGCATTTAATGCGACTTCTGCGGAGGAGGGACCTGATGAAAACGTAGATGACGCGAAAGGAAAGTGTTTCAGGAACAAGAGCCCAAACAGAAAAGCAGAGTGGGGCTAATAAGCTGCGCCCCCTTCCAGGAATTGCAACTGCTCCTGCCACTGGGTGCTTTTTCAAAGGTTTGTTTTTGAAACAGAAAAAAGCACAAAGGCAAAGTGCACTTTTCACTCAGTTGCAGGCGGTGCAAATCCTGACCCAGTCGAAAAGCCCCGCTTTGGAGCAACTGTTTTGGTGAACAGGAAGATCCTGGATCGCAAGATGACGCACCCCACCTTTTCCCCAGACCGCCGGCTGGAGGACTGTCGCCTTGCTGGGGGGGAGGGGGGAGGGGAGGACCAGCCTGGGCAAGCAGAGGCAGGATTCGGATGTGCCTGCAAACGGGAGGGGGGAGCCCCCCAAGCAGGGACCCCGTTGCTCCACAGAGGTCACAGCATGCACAGAGATAACAGGTCTCTCTCTCTGTGTGTGTGAGATGTTGCTGGAATGCGCCTACTCTCCCTTTCACCTCTGGCCTCCTCCGCGAGGTGTGTTTGCCGAGTTGGTTTCTCAGGGAAACAATTCTTTAAAAGCAATGAAGCTGCAAAACACGGGCAGGCACTGATGTTTGGCTTGGCAGGAAATGTTCTTGACAACAATTGGCACGCTAGGCTGGGGGGGGGGGAGAGCAACCCCCCAGGCTCTGTCTGGACGAGAGGCTGGAGCCAAGCTGGGCTTTGGAATCCGCCCGCCATCCAGCCCGCCCCCGCCGCGCAGCCCCTCCCACCTGGAGGCCGGCTGGTGGTTCTTCCCCTCCCCGCATTTTGAGACCGCAGTCTCGGGGCCTCCCCTTTCCTTCCCCGCGGAGGAGCAGCCCCTCCCCTCCCACTCTCCAGGGCCCCCGCGCCGCACCCCCCTCCCCCGCCCGGTCTCCCGGCCCCCCCCCCCGGGACCGGGACGAGGAGCAGCAGCGGTGGCAGCCAGGAGGAGGACGCAGCCGGGCACTCGCCACCGACCCGCCGCGTGAGGCGCCTGCTGCAGCCGCAGTGCCCGGCTTTGGCCTCCGGCTCCCCCCTCACCGCCGATCTCCGCTTTCTCACAGTCGCAGCGCCCCCCCCCGCGGCCCCTCCCTCCGTCCCTCGCTCGCTCGCAGCAGGAACCGCCGTGTTTGCAGATCGGCCTCCGTGCCAGGCCAGGGAGCCCGGGCAAGGTCCACCTGGCGACAGGAAGTGGGCGCACCGCAGGCCAGCGTCGCGGGCCTGGGCACCGTCTCCCCGATTCCCGTGTCCTTTGCCACCCCTTGCCCAGAGCTGCTGGTGACAGTCATTGGCCACTGGCCCTGTTCCAGGCACGGTCATCCGGAAGGAAAGTGCCATCGATTCCTCCGAAGCAGGTTGTTTTCAGGGTCAATGCCTGGATCGTGTGAGGAAGGGCAAGAGGGCTTCTGCCCACGCGCAGAGTGTCTTTCCCTTCATTACAAGAGCCACAGCCTTTCGACCACCTGGGAATAGGCCCCCTAAGAGTGAGAGGCTTCGTTCCAGGCAGGTGTGAGCCTCTGCTTGGGGGGGGGGGGGCTCTAAACCAGCATGCCCTGGTCTCTGCGTGAACAACTGGAAACAGCTTCCCTGCCTTCATTTCTCTGTGGAAGGCGCAGAAACAGGGGGAGGAAAACAGCTGGTCAACCTGGCAATGGGCTGCCTGAGTACTGATGCAAGGCCTGGTGGACCAGCCAGGTGGTGGCTGCAGGGCTCACCTTCCTCCCTTCCCGCCAGAACGGATTCCGGATGAGTCACGGTGCGTAGCAACAGCTGGCCAAACAGACACTCAACACACCTGCACTCGAGACTTCCAGGGACAGGACCCCAGAAACTGTTTTCAGTATTAGAACCGGGACACATGAAGTCCTACTAGCAATGTGCACCCCTGGGCATGCGTGTGCCGAGCACATCTCCTCTCTTCACTGAGCTGCCATGGCTACCTGCCACACCTGTGATCGTGCTGAGGTGGGGGCTTGCAGGAGAGAGAAAGGCACGAGCAAAGCCCCCACCCCAACCACCACCACCACATAAGCGCTGAAATTGATCTGTGCTCTCTGGAGGAACCTGCTGTAGCCGGCAGGGAATTCTGCTGCCCACAGCCACAGGTTTAATTGCTACCTGGATTAACTCCCCCCTCCCGCCTCCTCCTCCTTTTCTGCATAATCTTGTCTGTTCCGCTGGAATGCTGACATCAGTGGAAAACAATGAGAGCACAGAACCTGGAGCCATGGAAGGGCCGCTCCGATTACTCATCCCCTCCAATGCTGCCTGTTGCAGCAACAGAATCGCCAGAGGTCCTCTCATTGGGCTTCCCACACGGATGAATGCTGGAGGTGACTCTCTCTCTCTCTCTCTCTCTCTCTCTCTCTCTCCCCCCCCCCCCGCCCCAGGAATGGATCTCAACCAAAATTCTCCAAATGGGCTCTGAATTTTTGAACATCTGAACATGTTCGCGTTTGCAACATGAGATGAGACTGCGCATACTTCAGCGCAAAGCTGTGCAACCAAAACAGAAATCTGAGCGATTGCATAATGCCGTCAAGAGCTCAGTCGAGAGTGTCCCTGTGTGTGGATCTGCACGTTTTGGCTCTGCTGCTTCAGAGACCCTTGAAAACGGGGGGGGGGGGGGAATTCCGGGGCCCCAAGCGGCCTTGGGCCCCCGGGGCAAAAGGAAACCCCCCGCTGAGGGGCACCTTCCTCTCCCAGAGCCCATTTGCCCGTTGCTGGAGGAGGAGGAATCGCTGCTGCTTGCATGCCCCACTTGTGACCCCCCCCCCCAGGGCGTGTGGCTGGAAAGAGGAGGCTGGACTGAGGTCCTTTGGCCTGGTCCAGCTGCTGGGCTCTTCGTACGTTTCAAAACATGCAAGTTGGATCACCAGCTGGAAGAGGAGGGACACGTGTTGTTGTGCAGTGTGTAGGCATGTGTGTGTGCACGCGCATGCATGCAATATGTGTGCACGTGCAAGAGGGAAGGGGAGAGCGCACCGCTGCTTTCTCCTTGCAGCCCAAGTGCTCCTTCCCCTGGCAAGGGGCTCAAGTGCCCCCCCCAAGTGCCCCCGCTCCCTCCAGCAATGTCAACACACTCCTGGCACAGCAAAGGGCTCTGGGCCAAGGTGGGGGGAGAGCTGTGGTGCGCCAGGAGGAGGCGGGGGCCCTCCCTCCGCCCAGCGTGCAGGAACCTGCTGGCGGGATTGCTTCACCCGTCTCCATGGTAAATATTTTCCCCCGGTTGCCAGCCTGGAGGGCCAGTTGAGCTCAAGCGCTCCCCACCGCAGCACTCTTGCGGGAGCCACACCTGCTGCCCAGGGGTCAGGCCAGGTCCTCGGCACTAGTCCCATGGGGGGGGGGCCCTCCCTCCCACTGCCCCAGGCGGGCCCCTTTCCTGGCCTCCTGGTCTTCGGTGCTCTGGCCGTGGGGAGAACCCAGCCTTGGGGCTGGGACTGCAGTCCGTGGCTTCTCCCCTGGGCCTGCGTAGCTTGGCCCCCCCCCCCCCCCCCCCCCCCCCACAACTGGCACCCGCCTCCGCTTGCGGCACCGCAAATGGATAAGAACAATAATGGCCAGAGAAGCAGCACAGACAGGGAACCATCCCTGCTACTAGACTGAAGGGGGTTTGAGCGTGCATGTGTGTAAACTTTGTGAGGTCATTTATTTATCTTTGTGCATTTATATGCCACTTTGTAATTTTGCGTTTATAACCACGCCAACAAACCGGCTGCTCTGGCAGGCAGCTGCGGGCAGCGCCAGCCACACTGTGGTCCTGGGGCTGCCACACAGAGCCTGCTCCCTGGGGCCGCTCCCCCAGCCGCCCTGCCCCTGCCCCACTGCCGGGGGGAGCCGAGGCCGGGAACGAACGGCAGAGGCTGGGAGGAACCAGAGGAGGCTCCTCCGGCACTCCCTCAGCTGCTCCCCTGCCCCCAGGAGCCCCCCACCCGGTGTGGAGCCTGCCCAGTGGACTCAGCATCTGTGCCCCCACCCCGTGCCCGTGTCGTCCTGCTTTCCTCCTCCGTGGCTGCAGAGGTTCCCCTGCCGCCCGCCCAGCGCCACCCCCCACGGCTGCCAGGGGAAGTGAGGCATGCGGGCCAGGCCAGCCCTTGGCCAGGGTCGCCGTGGAGCTCCCTGCCGGGCGAGCGAGCGAGCAAGTGAGCGAGGCTTCCGTCCAAGGCTGGGGGGGGAGGGGGGCGCGCAGTGCCTGCAGCCAGGCCAGTTAAAAATGGACCGGCCACAGGAAGGCGGCCTGGTGGCTGCTGGGGGGAGGCGTGTGCGCGGGGGGGGGGCCAAGGTGGGTGAGGACGCATGCACACCCCTAGGGTGGCAGGACCGCCCCACCCGCCCCCGGCCAGCCCAGCTCTTGCACAGGAGTGGTCTACTCGTGCAGCCCTCCGCGGCAGCCGCTCAGAGGACTCCGGCATCTGTCCCCCTCCAGCTCTGCAGGGTCTGTGGCCTGTGAGCGTCTGGCCAGCGCACGACAGGACTCTCCCACCGGAACAGCCAGCGCCATCCGAGGGGCCTCTGAGACGCCCTCACCTGTGTCCAGGTGTGCTTTCCCCCACCCAAACGGGACGGAGCCCACTGGGGAAAGGAATGTTCGAAATTCCGCACGTTAAGGAGGTGACTCAAGACTGTCGTCTGCAACATTTTTCGAAACCTGCCTTTGCGCACTCCTGGGGCCGTTCGTACCTGACGCTCCGAGTGTTCAAGTGCAGGACTGCATGTTCAGGAATGTAACAAGCGATGGGGGGGGGGATTCTTCCGCAAATCCATTTCCGTTGCCTGCAGAAGTGTGGCTTGTGAGGCCCCTGCAGCATGCCTCGTGGGGGGGGGGCTGTCTCTACGCATGGGTCAGGGCTGCTCTCTGGGGCCCAGCCCTCGGGAGGCCCACTGGGGAGGCTGCGCCCTCCCAGCCCCACAGCACAAGCAGGGGGCGGCAAGCATCTGTCTGGACAGCGCAGGACCAGTGACGTCATGCAGGGGGGACGTGGGGGAACTCAGTTCCACTAGTTAAAATTAGGGCTGACTCCGCCCACTTCACTCTCCCTCCTCCCACCTCCCGACTCCTCTGCAAAGAGCTTTTCTTCTTGGTTGGCCGGCACTCAGAGGGTTAAAGGGAGTGACTCCAGATTCCTGGGGGGGGCGAAGGCAGTGATGTCATTCAGGGGGAACGGGCCTTCCGGATTCTAACGGGCTCCGTGGCTGGTTCTGGGTTCCCGACAAGTGCCAATCAAAAGTGAGTTCCTGTTCCTAAATCATTTGAATGACACCACTGCGCAGGACCCCCTTTACCTCCGTGGGGCCTTCACAGGAGACCCCCCCCCCGGCCTGGGCCCAGACTCAGAATCCTCACCAGGAGTTACTCATGAGTAGCAGCTGGGGCAAAGTTCACTTCCTGAACAAGCGCAGCCATCCTTGCCACACTTGGAAGGGCGGGGGGGCAGGGGGGGCCACACCCGGCCAGGCTGCAGCGGGGGGGGGGGGCTGCCCGGTGAACCCTGGGGGAGAAGAGCTGGTGCTGAGTCATCCCTCCCAAACGCCAGTCCCAACATGCCCACCTAGTTTGCTCCCAAAGAGGGATGCTCCAGGCTCTGGGGCAGGCCTGGCCCGGCTTTTCCTGGGCACCCTCCGTGCCACCGAGACAAGCCCAGGGCTGCTGCTCCGTGTCTCCAGAGTCCAGTCAGCTCAGCTCCTGCTGGACCCCCTCTTCCTGCACCCCTGCCCACTAGGCCCCCCCACCGGCCCCCCTCGGCTCGCCTGGCTTTACCCCGCGCTTTCTCCTCAGGAGCCTCCCAGCAGGTTTCTCTGCACCCCTCTGGACTTCCGCGGGGCCTCCTCCCCCTCTGCCCCCAGGCCGGCTCCCACGTCAAGCGGGCTGATGGACGAGCCCTCGGCCCTGACCCCCAGGTCTCTCTTCGAGACGATGGTGTCACTTGCGCGGTTCTTCCAGAGACCAAACGGTGGCACGGGAGCAGACAGGACAGGTTTGGGTGGCGTCTGGGGCCTGCCGGGGCGGGTGCAAGTGGCGCACGTACCCATTCCAAGCAGGCCCGTTGCCAGGAGGAGGTTTCCGGGGGGGGGCACGACAGAGATGCCAGGATCTGTGCAGAGCAGCGGGACCCCCAGCCTGCAGCCTGGCCCAGCTCAGGTGCGTTTTGCATTCAGCATTCAAAGGAAACGTCCGACCCGCTGAAAGCAGTCCTGGGGCCTTGCGCAGCTTCCAGCCGGGCTCGGGGGGGTGGGGGCAGACCCTCTTCTCCCACGACTGCTGCACCTCCGGGGGCTGGAGTGGGGTCTCTGGGCAACGGGGCTAGAGGAAGGGGCAGTGCCCAGCATTCCCCCCCGTCGCCCCCCCCCATGGCCAGCCGTTGCTCCCAGCCCCTGCAGCCTCAGCGGCCGAATGGAGACCCGGTGCCTCCAGCAGCCTGCTGTGGGGTGGGGCTCGGCTTTCGCGGGAGCAGTTCAGCCCCCCCCCGAAGAGGGGCGCTGGAGGGAGGCAGAAGCAGCTCCGTCCTCTCCCTGGAGCCTGCCAGCGCAGAGGGGCTGGGCACCGCTTGTCCTTGGGCAGCCTGGGCACAGCCAGCGGGCAGCTGCTCCCTGCCTCTTTCCAGGGCAGCCTTTGCCCGCCCCGGCCCCTCGGGGCCTGATCCAGGCCAGGCTCCCCAGCTGGCGCCATCGCAGGAGGCCGGGCCGGGCAGTTGTCGTTAACGATTACCCAGCATGGCTTTTTAATTGGGGCAATAAAGGCCTTAGGAGAGTGGGGGGAGCAGAGGAGAAAGCGGCCTCTGTTTGGAGAGAGAGCAGCCCTGGGACAGCAGCCCCCCCCCAGGCGCTTAAGGAAGATGGATGTTTAAGTAATAGGCCATAAACTGCGGATTGGCGCACTGGCGCAGTGCCCGGCCGCTGCTCCCTGGGAGGGGGAGGACAGGGAGGGGGAGGGGGCCACCGCTGTGGTCACCCTGGGGCTCGGGGCACTGGGGCAAAGAAAGCCTGCAGCAGCCGGAGCACACACCTCCGAGGGCTCTGGAGGGTCGGGGATCTGGGGCGCGCAATTGTGGGACAGGGAGGACACGGTCCCGAGACAGCGACAAAGGTGGGAGAGGGTCTGCCCCCTTCGTGAGCCCAGGCAGCGGCCAAACACATGCGCAGCAGCCAGCGGGGCTCCCAAAACCCTTTGCAGCCCAGCTGGCCAGCTCCTTCCCGGCGGTGTGGAGGCAGGGTCTGGGGCCGTTCTTGGGCGCGGCTGCAGGGGGTTCTGGACTGTGGCTCTCCTGTCTGGTCGGGATCCAGCCGCTCCCGACTCCTGCCACCCTCGCCTTTGCCTCTGCTCTGCTGGCGGCTGGGACCTGAAGGTCAGGATCCTGCGCCTCCTTTTCTTTGCCAGACCACAAGGTCCAGAAGCGCACTCCAAGTGCAGCCTCTCACGAAGGGGCCCACCCAGTGATGTCACGCAGGGGGAACGCAAGGGAACGCAGTTCCACTAGCTAAAATTAGGGCTGACTCCGCCCACTTCACTCTCCCTCCTCCCCCCTCCCAATTCCTCTGCAAAGAGCTTTGCTTTTTGGTTGGCCGGCACTCAGAGGGTTAAAGGGAGCGACTCCGGATTCCTAGGGGGGCGAAGGCAGTGATGTCATTCAGGGGGAACGGACCAGAATGGGCGTTCCGGATCCTAACGGGCTCCGTGGCTGGTTCCGGGTTCCCGACAAGTGCCCATCAAAAGTGAGTTCCTGTTCCTAAATCATTTGAATGACACCACTGGGCCCACCTTGTGACCTGACCAAGTGGGTCGAGGTGCTGGCGGGAGGGGAGGCACCAGCTGGCTGGGAGAAGCCTCTGCAAACAGCCTCCCCCCCCCCAGCCCCAACCCCAACCCCCACGTTGCAAGGGCTGACCCGGCGCCAGGAACATTCTGAGGAGCCCAGCAAAGCCACCGGCCATTGTGCTGCGGAATCCGCCCCACGCAGAGGGTGTCCCTGCAGGAATGTGGGCCCAGCCGGAGGAGGGCTGAGTCCCCGCTTTCCCTTTATGCTGGGAACAAAGGCAGGCCCAGCGCACAGAACGGGGTGTGTGTGTGTGGGGGGGGACAGTCTGCTTTACCCACCCAACGCAACGCTCCTGCTGCCTCCTGTTCCAGGAGGGCCAAGCTGGGCTCCGGTCAAGCCTTGGTGCACCTCCAGCCTCCTGCAGACAGACACCTTTCCGTGTGTGCCAGGTAATGTGCCCGCTTCTGCAGGCCCGGCCCAACTCCCCGCCCCCCCCCGCCAGGTGCCTGCAGCCATGCGGTGAGGAAAGGGTGGTGGCCTTTGTGTGTTTGCTTACTTAAGGGTGTTTACCTCCGATGATCAGCAAAGCCCAAGGCAGCTGACAACAAAAGGCAAAAGCGCCACAGTGCCGAAACCACCAAGAGCAGCAGATCAGACAGACTGAGACCTCCATCTGAGGGCAGAGGAAGACAAGCCGCTGCAGCCCCAGAGAACCGGACCCCCTCCTGGGCTGGAAAACCCTGAGGTTCTCGAGCTGCTCTGCGTCCCCAGGAAGCCGTTCAGGAGGGCGCAGTGGCCGACCGTGTCCAGAGCCCCTGCAGGGGCCAAGACGTGTCTCCCCTGTCAGCCTCCTGGGCAGACCACCACCCCACCCCCCGGGCGACCAGGGCTGTCGCTGCCCCACACCTGGGCCCAGAGTCGGAAACGAACCGGTCCTGAAAGCCAGATTAATCCAGATCTGTTGGCAGCTGAACTGCCACGACTCCCACGTGCCCAGTAGGCGCTGCCCCTATGGGGGCTCCTCTGGACCCCCAGTCTTTCCCCTTTGCAGCAACCTTGCTAGGTAAGCTCTGCCCAGTGAGCGCCCCCTGGTGTTCCTGCTGTGGAAGAGCCTGCCTGCCTGCCTGCCTGCCTGCCTGCCCTGGACAGAGGAGCCCAGGGGCATCAGGCCGTGGAGAGGTGCCTGCTGCTGGTTGTGCCAGCCTCTTGCGCCACCTAGTGGGGCGCTGGGTCTGTGTCAGTCTTTGCTCTGCTCACCAGGAGGAGCATCTCCTTGCACATCATCAATCAATCAGTCCATCAATCCATCAATCAATCAACCGCTAGTATTTATATACCGCTTTTCAACATAAAGTTCACAAAGCAGTTTACAGGCAAATATAATAACATTAAAGTTAAATGGCTCCCTGTCCCAAAAGGGCTCACAATCTAAAAGAATGGAGAACACCCCCAGCAACAGCCACAAGAAAGACACTGTGCTGGGGCGAAGAGGGACAATTGCGCTCCCGCTGCTAAATATAAGAGGACACCACTTGGAAAAGTGCCTCTTGCCCAGCTAGCAGGATGATGGGGCTGAGTGCCCCCAGAGGCCATGGCAGGACTTGCCAGCGAGGCCTGTGGCTGGCTGCTGGCTGTGAGGGAGCCTCCCTGGGCAGAGGCAGTGTACCTGTGTGTGGCCTGTTCTTGTGGCTTTCTCGGACGGGAAGCATCTTGGGCCAAGCCCTCCTGCCCCAGCAGCAAACTGCCTGGCCCATGTTGGCCCCCTGTGTGTTGCAGGGAGGCTTTGGGGGGAGGGGGGCTGCCCCTTGCCAGCCACACGCCAGCTGTCCCGCACCCGAGGGTCTGGCGTTGCTGCCCTCAGTCGGGGACTTGGCCGAGCTGTGGCAAGAGTGATGAGGACGTCCATTCCGGGACTGCTTGGCAGACTGGCGCCCCTGTGGCAAGCAATCGCCCGTCAAACGCTCTGATTGGAAGCTCAGCACGATGGATGAGCCTTCCAGGACAGGCGGCGGCGGCAGCAGCAGTTCCCAAGAGAGACTCCCAAGGCTCCTCCTCCCCTTCCCATGGAGTTATAATACACAGGAGAAGGCATGATGTCATTTTCTTGAAGTCACGGGTATACTAATATGGCTGACTCAGATCATTGCCACCAAGGAGGAGGATTGCCGCGAATTCACGAATAAAAATCTCCCTGCACGTGTGTAAAAGTTAATTTCAACCTCTTTAAGCATGCCTGCGTGTTCTGCATACGGGTGTGCGAATCGCTGTACGAAAAATGGGATTTAATTTCCACGAAAAGATTCATGTATTCACATTACATCGGTTCAATAAAACAACTGTTAACTGAAACAGTGAGTGCATTATTTTTGAAGCTGTGTAATTTCTTGTTGTTCCTAGCAGTCTTATTCACCATTTTCTGACATCCACTGTTAATGGTCTAGAAGGAAAAAAAAATATTTCCCCCCTCCTTTTTTCCCCCTTCCCGTTTACACGTTTTTTCCCACCTTCCATTTTCTACTGTAATATTTTTGAAATTCTGAACATTAACAGAATGGCAGGGTGCCTTAAAACTTAAGAGCTTTGCCATCCCTGTAGAAACGCCTCTGGCTCTAAGTGTTGCAAGAAGCCTTACCCTGTCCTCCTCTCTCTTGCTGCTGTAGCCAGTAAGCAACACCAAGATGTTGCTGTTCCCTGTGAGGACTGGCTAAAACGGTGCAGGAGAGGAGTGGTTTCCACTGCAAGGTGAGGCTTCTTGCAACACTTAGAGCTTTGCCCTCCCTGTAGAAACGCCACTGCTCCCAAGCAAAAACAGCCCAGGAGTGTCACCTGGAGGAGACCGTTTGTGCTCCGCTCTGCCCCGTCTCCGGCAGGGCCAGCAAGCCAAACCCCCTCCTCTCGGTGGAAGCTGGAGAGAGGGTGGGTGCCTTCTTTTGTTCTTCAAGAATGGGCTCAATAATTTCTCCCAATATTTTATTTATCCTGTGTGACGTTTCTGCTGCAGGGTAGCTCTGTCCCCCGGCACAGGTCTGCTGGTTGACTTTTAATTTATTGCAAGGGGAGCATAACAACGTATCTGACAGGGCGACAGAAAACACTGTGACTTGTGGAAGAGAAACACGTGAATGTAGAACTAGAGTCCAGTTCAAATCAGGGTGTCAAAAGGAGTCTGCAGTTCATTATCGTCCAGATTTGCTCCCCTCCCTGGAATTCTTCCCACAAGTTGATGCCAGGGCTCAAACCCACCTGGTTTGTTTGGTTTTTATGTAGTGCATTTTTGCCCTGCCTTTCGCCCACTCCTGCGGGTGCCCGAGCCGGCCTATACTACAGAAAGCCACACAATGCAGCCAAAAAGCAGCCAAAAAGCAGCCAGAGGCGGCAGCACAAAAAGTCCTGAAAATGTCAGCAATACACAAAACTATAAAATACAGGAGCACTAAAAACAACACAGCCCCACAGAAAAAGTAGCAAAAAATGATAATAAAACAATAAAAGACAGCCATCAAAGGTGGCAATAAAAACAGAAATAAAACATTACAAACAATAGAATACGAAAATCCCCACCACCAACCAAACCAGCACTACACAGATGCCAGTCGAAATGCAAATGTTTTTTGCTCCTGCCAGAATGCTTCGGGGGGGGGGGCGCCCCATAACTGCTGTGCCACCTCTGAGAAGGCCCTACTTGTGCTATTCCTTCCCTCTTCAGTAGCACGCACTAGAGCCCCCTCCCATCTCAGGAAGGATAAAATGAACATAAGAAGAGCCCTGCTGGATCAGGCCAAAGGCCCATCTATCAGGCCTGCTGGATCTATCTAGGCCCATCTATCAGGCCTGCTGGATCAGGCCAAAGGCCCATTCCTGTGTCTCACAGCAGCCCACCAGGTGCCCCAGGGAGGCATAAGACAAAATGATGCTTGCATCCTGGTGCCACTCCCTTGCACCCGGTACTCTGAAGTAGCCCACCACCTTTGTAAGGAGGTTGCACAGTCCATCATTGCCTATAGCCCACGATGGACCTTTCCTCCAGAAATCCGTCCAATCCCCTCTTAAAGGCATCCAGACCAGATGCCATCACCACCTCCTGTGGCAAAGAGTTCCACAGATTAACTACCCGCTGGGTAAAAAAGTACTTCCTTTTATCTGTTTTAACTCTCCCAACCCTCAGTTTTAGCAGATGCCCCCTGGTTCTGGTGTTTTGAGAGAGGGAAAAGAACATTCCTTTATCAACTCTATCCCTTCCATGCATAATTTTGTATGTCTCAATCATGTCCCCCCTCAGGCGCCTTTTTTCTAGACTGAAGAGCCCCAAACGCTGCAGTCTTTCTTCATAAGGGAGGTGCCCCAACCCCGTAATCATTTTTTCGCTCTCTTCTGCATCTTTTCCAGCTCCACTATGTCCTTTTTGAGATGCGGCGACCAGAACTAGACACAATATTCCAGGTGTGGCCTTACCATCGATTTGTACAATGGCATGATAAGATTGGCTGTTCTATTCTCAACCCCTTTTTTAATGACCCCAAGCATAGAATTGGCCTTCTTAATTGCTGCCGCACACTGGGTTGATACCTTCAT
>JAJKFI010000154.1:353752-373341 GCA_029204185.1 Lerista edwardsae | reverse complement strand
AAGAAGAGGGCCTCTCTCTTGACCCGGGTTAAAAACAGCCCGCAGCGAGCGGGGAGTCAGTGCAGACCCTCAGGCAAAAGTGCTCTCTGTGCAGCTCCTAAAGAGAGGCAGCCTCATGAACAGAGACTTCCTCACCTGGCTGGAGTTGCAGGCAAGCAGCACTGTAGCTTCTGCTTGGAGTCATATCAGCCGCATACTGTAAGCATACGAATCCACACTTGGGCTCCAGAAAACTCACAATTCCTCACTTCAGCCAGCAGGTGGCAGCAAGATGCCGTCCACACCAACACCCTTCCCTAACTCCAGGCTCCCTGCCCTTGCTAATTTAACCCAGCCACCCCATGGATTATGACAGTTCCCCCTTAGGTGCAGAGTTCCAGGGCTCCAGCAGGAGGCCTCCAGAGGCAGCCTCCACGGAACACCCAAATCCTCTGTCGGGCAGGGACATTCCACCACCCCACCCAGAAAGGGAGCTGCAGAAGCCCCGCAGCTTAGACGCTCCGTCACTCACAAGGACACTCACTTGCAGCGCTGGCAGCAAAGGGTGGGCAGTCAACAGGCACGTACCTGGTGAGGACAGGGCCACAGGTGGAGCTGCCCAAGACTTACAGGTGCCTTACAGGTGAAGAGGAGAGAAGCTCATGCAGGGGGAGAGAAATGTGATGGTGCTGACTAGCCCCCCACCCTAACCACTGGCCACACTCGCCTTCTGCACACTTGTAGGCACGTGCTGAATGCTGGGAGAGCGTGCGTGTGGGGGGGGGGACGTGGCTGGCCAACAGACTCCCTTCTCCCTGCGTTCAGGGGAGAACAACACTTGGTTGACACCCCCACACACATCTGGAAGCAGGGAAGGGTCCTACAATCAGGGACAAATATAATTAAAAATTAAAATGTCTTTCTGTCTCGGGAAGTGTATTCAAAATTGACTCAACAGATCCTTGAAAGTTATTATATTCTTTCCCACAAACATATCGTTTGAGAACCACTGGGCTAATTCATACCACATTTTTTTGAATTGATGTACTAGAAGTACAGTATATGAGTTAAAAGGTCAAAGCATACTTGATGCATTGCAACTGCAGTTGCTTACATGCATGTAAATAGCCATTTATGTACACATTCTTAATAAGTAGTTCTAAAAGAGACCATTTAATGGATCACTTAGAGAATTATTTTGTCCCCTACTATCTGAGCAGCATATACAGATTACATCTTAACTGACCTAACGTCTGTTCCGGGTAAGGTGCTGGAAAGCCTCATTAAAGATAAAATCCTAAAACATGTAGAGGAACAAATACTGCTGAAGGAAAGTCAGCATGGCTTCTGTAAGGGTAAGTCTTGCCTCACGACCCTTTTGGAATTCTTTGAAAAGGTCAACAGGCACGTGGATGTGGGTGAACCTGTGGATATCATATATCTGGATTTTCAGAAGGCGTTTGACACTGTCCCCCACCAAAGGCTGCCGAAGAAACTTCACAGTCAGGGAATAAGAGGGCAGGTCCTCTTATGGATCCAGAATTGGTTGAGGGCCAGGAAACAGAGAGTGAGGGTCAATGGGCAATTTTCACAATGGAGAGAGGTGAAAAGCGGAGTGCCCCAGGGATCTGTCTTGGGGCCCGTGCTTTTTAAGTTATTCATAAATGACCTGGAGACAGGGATAAGCAGCTAGGTGGCCAAGTTTGCGGATGACACAAAACTTTTCCGGGTGGTGAAAACCAGAAAGGATTGTGAAGAGCTCCAGAAGGATCTCTCCCAGTTGGGGGAATGGGCAGCCAAATGGCAGATGCGTTTCAACGTAGACAAGTGTAAAGTTATGCACATTGGGGCAAAAAAACAAAACTTCACCTATAGGCTAATGGGTTCTGAGCTGTCTGTGACAGCTCAGGAGAGAGATCTTGGGGTGCTGGTGGGCAATTCAATGAAGGTGTCGACCCAGTGTGCGGCAGCAATTAAGAAGGCCAATTCCATGCTTGGGGTCATTAAAAAAGGGGTTGAGAATAAAACAGCCAATCTTATCATGCCATTGTACAAATCGATGGTAAGGCCGCACCTGGAATATTGTGTCCAGTTCTGGTTGCCGCACCTCAAAAAGGACATAGTGGAGTTGGAAAAGGTGCAGAAGAGAGCCACAAAAATGATTACGGGGCTGGGGCACCTCCCTTATGAAGAAAGACTGCAGCGTTTGGGGCTCTTCAGCCTAGAAAAAAAAAGGGACCTGAGGGGGGACATGATTGAGACATACAAAATTATGCATGGAAGGGATAGAGTCGATAGAGGGATATTCTTTTCCCTCTCCCAAAACACCAGAACCAGGGGGCATCCGCTAAAACTGAGGGGTGGGAGAGTTCAAACAGATAAAAGGAAGTCCTTTTTTACCCAGTGGGTAGTTTATCTGTGGAACTCTTTGCCACAGGAGGTGGTGATGGTGACCTTGCTCTTTGATAGGTTGCCCAACTGACAAGCTGATAGCTGACAAGGAAATTGGATGGAGCCCTCTGGAAACCGAAAGGGAGCAGGACATGCGTGTTTGCTCACGAGTAGGTAGCCATGCCTTGGCTCGTCTCAAAGGCCAGACAAAGCGGAATTCAAAGCCACCAGAATTGTTCCAATCTGATGAATGTGGAGCTCTGCAAATGCTCCAGAAAGCTCACCCCCCCCTCCACTATAGTAAAAAGTATAAAAACAGAGACTTAAGTGATTCGAAAAGTGGAACTTTCTTTTTAAGAGTGCAATCCTATCCTGGAGTTAGGTCAGCAAAGTTTGGCCTGCACAAGGGACACCGTAAGGTATGTTTGCCTGATCCCAACCCTGACCACTCGCAGAGTCAGAGAACGTGCCAGAACTACGGGGGGAGGCAGAGATACAGCCCAAGGCTGAGTGGGGGGGGGGGACTCCTGCACTCCTAGATACTTTTCTTTTTCTCATCTTAAGCGGATATAGGCTTCGTTCTGTTAAAAATAAATACAACCATTTTTACATCCACAATGGGTCCAAAAAAAAGGTCCAAAACACAACAGCTCTTGAAACTGCATGGGGTAATTGCATGTAATTGCATGGCTTGTGGTGGTTTGAATGTGGCAGTGGGGCTGGCATGGGTCAGGTTCCAATTCCCAATCAGCCATGAAGCTCATTAGGGGACTGTGGGCACACGGCACACTGTTACTCTAACGCAGGGGTCAGCAAACGTTTCAGGAAAAGGGGCTAGACGTTCGGCAATTATGTCATCACATCATCATCAAACATCCAGTTGCCAAGCTCCCAGAAATGGGAGCAGGAGGGAAACTGGGCAGGAGGCTTGACCCCCACCCACCCCGACGAGCTCCACATGGGCCAGGTTATTTTGAATGGCAGACTGAATCTGGATGTGGGCAACACCTATATCAGATCCCCTACGAAGATACAGTGGAGGTGACAAATAGATTTAGGGCTTAGATTTGGTAGGCAGAGTGCCTGAAGAACTCTGGACAGAGGTCTGTAACATTGTACAGGAAGCAGCAACTAGAACCATCCCAAAGAGAAAGAAATGCAAGAAGGCAAAGTGGCTGTCTGACGAGGCTTTACAAATAGCTGAGGAAAGAAGGGAAGCCAAAAGCAAGGGAGAAAGGGAAAGATATACCCAACTGAATGCAGATTTCCAGAGAACAGCAAGGAGAGATAGGAAGGCCTTCCTAAATGAGCAGTGCAAAGAAATAGAGGAAAACAATAGAATGGGAAAGAGTAGAGAGCTTTTCAAGAAAATTGGAGATGTCAAAGGACAATTTCATTCTAAGGTAGGCACAAGAAAGGACAAGAATGGCAAGGACCCAACAGAAGCAGATGAGATTAAGAAGAGGTGGCAAGAATACACAGAGGAACTCCATAAGGCCGATCTCAATGTTTCTGATAAACACAATAGTGCGGTCACTGAGCTCGAACCTGACATCCTGGAGTGTGAAGTCAAGTGGGCTTTAGAAAGCATCACTAACAACAAAGCTAGTGGAGGTGACAGCATTCCAGCTGAGTTACTCAAAATCTTAAAAGATGATGCTGTCAAAGTGCTGCACTCCATATGCCAGCAAATTTGGAAAACCCAGCAGTGGCCACAAGACTGGAAAAGATCAGTTTATATTCCAATCCCAAAGAAGAGCAATGCCAAAGATTGCTCAAACTACCGCACCATTGCACTCCTTTCACATGCTAGCAAGGTGATGCTCAAAATCCTACAAGCTGGGCTTCAGCAGTATGTGAATCAAGAACTACCAGATGTACAAGCTGGTTTCCGAAGAGGCAGAGGAACTAGAGATCAAATTGCCAACATTCACTGGATCATGGAGAAAGCAAAAGAGTTTCAGAAAAACATCTACTTCTATTTCATTATGCCAAAGCTTTTGATTGTGTGGATCACAACAAATTGTGGCAAGTACCAGACCACCTGATCTGCCTTCTGAGAAATCTGTATGCAGGCCAGGAAGCAACAGTTAGAACTGGACATGGAACAACTGATTGGTTTAAAATTGGGAAAGGAGCATGACAAGGCTGTATACTGTCACCCTGCTTATTCAACTTATATGCAGAGTACATCATGAGAAAGCCTGGGCTGGATGATTCACAAGCGGAAACAGGATTGCTGGGAGAAATATCAACAACCTCAGAGATGCAGACGATACCACTCTAATGGCAGAAAGTGAGGAATAGAAGACCTCAAGAACCTTCTGGTGAGGGTGAAAGAGGAAAGTGCCAAAATTGGCTTGAAGCTCAACATTAAAAAAAACTAAGACCATGGCCACCACTCCCATCACCTCCTGGCAAATAGAAGGGGAAGAAATGGAAGCAGTGACAGACTTTTATTTATCTTCCTGGGCTCCAAGATCACCGCAGATGGTGACTGCAGCCATGAAATTAAAAGACGTTTACTTCTTGGAAGAAAAGCTATGGCGAACCTAGACAACTTAATAAAAAGCTGAGACATCACTCTGCCAACAAAGGTTCGCCTAGTCAAAGCGATGGTTTTCCCAGTAGCTATGTATGGCTGTGAGAGCTGGACCATAAGAAAGGCAGAGCGCCGAAGAATAGATGCTTTTGAATTATGGTGCTGGAGAAGACTCTTGAGAGTCCCCTGGACTGCAAGGAGATCCAATCGGTCAATCCTCCAGGAAGTCAAGCCTGATTGCTCCCTGGAAGGACAAATCCTGAAACTGAAGTTTCAGTTGTACTTTGGCCTGTACTTTCAAACTGTACTTTGGCCACCTGATGAGAAGAGAGGACTCCTTAGAAAAGACCCTCATGCTGAGAAAGATTGAAGGCAAAAGGAGAAGGGGGCGGCAGAGGATGAGATGGTTAGACAGTGTCACCGAAGCAACGAACATGAAATTAGGCGAACTCAGGAAGCTAGTGGAGGACAGGGAGGCCTGGCGTGCTGTGGTCCAGGGGGTCGCGAAGAGTCGGACACGACTTAGCGACTGAACAACAAAAACAAAAATGTGAGTAGATAAATAGGGACCACTTCCGTGGGAAGGTAACGGCATTCCGTTCGCCATGCTGGCCACATGACCACGGAAGCTTGTCCTTGGCCTTAGAAATGGAGATGAGCACCGCCCCCTACAGTTGGTCACGACTAGACCATTTGGTCATGGGGAAACCTTTACCTTTTAAAGAAGTGAAAGGGGCTGATATGGCACATAGGAATAACATCAGTGCTGAAATCCTATCACTACTTTAGCCTTGTGAATTCAGTAGGGCTTTTTGTCTGGATAACAGCAACATCCAATGCATTGTAACTGGAAAAGGGGATTGCAAGAGAAATAAGAAACAGAATATTGAGAGGGGGCCTCCGCCCCAAACAGTAGCCAAGATTGTGCTACACTACTGCAACGCATATCTTGAGGGGGCTGGGTTGACGGGCTGCAGTGACTTTCTGAGTCAGTCTCAGTTCTGCACAACTGAGTCAGTAAGGCCCCCAGTGGCCTAATCAAGCTAAAACGGCTAAAAAGGCCCCCAGTGGCCTAATCAATAAATGGAAATCACAACTTTGTTAAGAACTTTTAAATTTACAGGAACACAATGAAACACGCTTGTGAATCCCATCTAAGGAAAAGAAAGCAGGAAAAACTCTAACCCTTTTGAGCCCTACTCCCACCATATGTGATATTTGTATGTTAAGATTATGTGCAGGGGCGGCACCAGCGCTCCTGCGTTCACACCGGCACTGGGGAAAGTGGGCTTCTTTCTACATGTGCACGGGGGGGGGGGTGCCACCCTCCTAGAGGGTGCAGAAACCCCTCACAGCCTGGACTCTATTTGGCCGCAATTGGGCAGCCTGAGGTCCTGCATCCACTGGGGGTCAGTATGACCAACGGGAGGAGCAGAGAGCGCTGGGTCCTGCACTCCTGCACCCAAGCGCTACGTCATGAAGCAAGACAGGAACAGTCATGCCCAGCTGGACCACCTCCTGGGGAAAAGGGGCAGCAGCCGTGGAGGACGCGGGCCCGGCGTGGCGAGAGAGGCTCTGCAAGAGCAAGCGGCCGACTCGGCTCCCCCCACTGCTGCAGAGCCTGCCCCTTTCTGCGCTGGGGAGCCGGCCACTACGGGATCCCTTGCAGCTGAGGGGGTGGGGGCACAGGCCCACGAGCCGGGCTCGGCGCCCTCCAAAAGGCACTGCTGGCTTTCAGCAAAATCAAGGGATGCCTTTCAGAGGCCTCCAGGCATGTTAAACCTGCTGCCCCACTGCACTCGGGACCCCCAGGTCTTCCTGGCGCTTCCTGGCACCCCCATTCCTGTACACCCACCTGAGTGTAAGCCCCGCTGAACACAGGAGGTCTTACTTCAGAGCAACGCAGGACACTCTGGCAGAACCAGCTGAACACGGCTCTCACAGGGCAAGGGGTACCCAGCAGACGATAGCAGGCAGCAGAGACGCACGCAGCAGGGTGTCTTAAGAAAAGGCTCACCAACTAGAGTTTACTGATGAGTAGACGCTGGCCCCTCTGAGGCTCCCCAGTGAGGTCACAGGGACACACAGCTGGCGCCATCTAGCCCAGGGTGGTTCAGCCGTAGGCACAGCCCGGCAGATGGCACTTCACCCTCCTGTCACCCAAGGCATAACCCTGCCAGAAGTGGAGGGGGCAGGGGTGGAGGCACACTGGTGGCCGGGGGTGGCTGCAGTGATGTCTGTACCAGGTGAAGCACTCAGGTGGGGGTGACACCACTTCTGGCCATAACTGTGAAAATTCTCGCATTTTCAAACAATACCACCATGTTATATATCATTTGATGCAGAACTTAATGCAGAATGCAGTGAAATAAACCACATTGAAATATCTGAATTCTATCAAACGTTATACCCAAAGAAACAGAAAAGGAAAACACAATGGCCTTCTGTAATTAAAAGTGGATTTCCTTAACTCAAAACTGACAAACAAGGCTGATTATTCCAGGAGCTAATGAGGTGTGTCACAGCAGGGAACCAATAAGGAGCAGAGCTAGTACTAGAATTGGTGTTCAGTTGTGTGTGTCATCAAGGTAGCGACTGGTTTTGGTTGGTTACTGATTTGTTGGGTAACCTGCACTGTTCTATAGTAAAATAAAGTTAATGGGGTGACACCAGACCTAATGAGGCCCCTGCATTTAGGCTGTGCTTATGGTATTGTCATGGCTTCTGACCGGAGGAGGTCTGTAATGGGGGTGACACAAAGAGCTCTCGCACCAGCTGCCACAAATCCCAGTGACACTACTGTGTCATAAGCCGGGAATGATGTCATGGCAGGAAGTGACATGAAAAATGCCCTTTTTGAGGCCTCAGACAATTTTAAACTGACCCAACCGTTGCAACAGTATTCCACAGCACCCCCAGAACATGTCAAGGAGGCCTGGCATCATGTTAACGTGACCCAACAGTCCCAAAACCCCAGAGCAGCTCATTTTTCAGTGGCAAGGCAAGGCAAGGCTCCGCTCGCTGCCTGCCTGGCTCTGAGAACGTGCAGGCAATTCAAACGTTGCAGGGGGGTGGAGTCGATGAGTGGGTGGGCGAATGGGCGGGGCCAGCCGTAATCTTAGAAACCGGTACTCGCGTACCCCCTGCATGACATCACTGCCTGCGGCCATATTGGTTGACTTAGTCAGATCATTGCCGCCAAGGAGGATTGCCACGAATTCATGAATCAAAATCTCCCTGCACGTGTGTAAAAGTTAATATCAACCTCTATAATCATGCCTGCGTGCTCTGCATACTGGTGTGCGAATTGCTGTCCGAAAAATGGGATTTAATTTCCATGGAAAGATTCATGTATTCACATTACATCGGTTCAATAAAACTACAATTCACTGAAACAGTGAGTGCATTATTTTTGAAGCTGTGTAATTTCTTGTTGTTCCTAGCAATATTATTCACCATTTTCTGACACCCACTGTTAATGGTCTAGAAGGTTAAAAATAATAATTTCCCCCCTCCTTTTTTTCCCCTTCCCGTTTACACTTTTTTTCCCACCTTCCATTTTCTACTGTAATATTCTCAAAATTCTGACCATTAATAGAATTTGTCTTTTTTTTGGGGGGGGGGAGTGTAGAAGTTTAAAAAAATTACTCTTAATAGTCTAGAAGTGAAAAAGAATTACTCTCATATTGACAATTACTTATGTTATGAAGAGATTTTAATGTAATTTTCCTATATATTTATCTAATTTTTGCCCACCCTCCCCTTTTTTTTCTTTCCTTCCCATTCACACTTTATTTTTCTGCCTTTCATTTTCTACTGTAATATTTATGAAATTCTGAACATTAACAGAATTTTTTTTTTATGGGGGCATGACCGTTTTATTTTTGCTTGTGTAGATTTCAATAAAGTCTGTCAAAATAGTGCAATCCAAGTTAGTGCAATCTGAGTCAGGAAGTAGCATTTCGTCAAATGCGCTACACACCAAGAGGCTCTAGCGGTGAGAGGGGGCTGTCGGGCAGGGGGGCCGTGCTCGTCCTCGTCCCTCCCCCCCCCACAGACAGCTCGTGCTGGACTGTGGGACACCCCTCGTGGACGCCTGGGAGGAAGCGGGGGGGGGGCTGATGCCCTTTTCCCCCCCACCACCATGGGAGCATTCTGGGGATTTAGCCCCCCCCCCCAATACTCCAATTCCCCTTCACATTGGGGGGACGGTCTGATGGCAGAGGGGGTGACCTTTTACCAACCCTGCCCCACATGGAAGAACACTGGGGATTTAGGACTCTCCCCCCACGCTCAAAGGGTCGCCCAATTTCTAATTATCCTGCATGTGTTGGGGGTGGGCTTTCTTCTTTGCCCCACCCCATGGAAGCACATGGGATTTAGGGACCTTTCATATGTAGGATGTGGGCCCCTCCTCTCCCCTGGCCCTGTTTTAGGGGGGTTTGCCTGAGGGGGGACA
Source organism: Lerista edwardsae (assembly GCA_029204185.1). Lineage (NCBI taxonomy): Eukaryota > Metazoa > Chordata > Lepidosauria > Squamata > Scincidae > Lerista > Lerista edwardsae. The sequence goes on along the minus strand of JAJKFI010000154.1, from coordinate 363,970 downwards.
TGATTGAGACATACAAAATAATACATGGAAGGGATAGAGTCGATAGAGGGATGTTCTTTTCTCTCTCTCAAAACACCAGAACCAGGGGGCATCCGCTAAAACTGAGGGTTGGGAGAGTTAAAACAGATAAAAGGAAGTACTTTTTTACCCAGTGGGTGGTTAATCTGTGGAACTCTTTGCCACAGGAGGTGGTGATGGCATCTGGTCTTGATGCCTTTAAGAGGGGATTGGATGGATTTCTGGAGGAAAAGTCCATTGTGGGCTATAGGCAATGATGGGTTGTGCAACCTCCTTACATTGGTGGTGGGCTACTTCAGAGTACCGGGTGCAAGGGAGCGGCAACAGGATGCAAGCATCTTGTGGTCTCATGCCTCCCTGGGGCACCTGGTGGGCCGCTGTGAGATACAGGAAGCTGGACTAGATGGGCCTTTGGCCTGATCCAGCAGGGCTCTTCTTATGTTCTTATGTCCTTGTCAATCAATCAACAGGTACTTATATACTGCTTTTCAACACAAAGTTCCCAAAGCGGTTTACAGGCAAATAGTAATAATAATAAAGTTAAATGGCTCTCTGTCCCAAAGGGCTCACAATCTAAGAAAAAGGCAGACCACCAGCAACAGCCACTAGAAAGACTGCGCAGGGGTGAAGAGGGACAATTACTCTCCCCCTGCTAAATATAAGAGGAACACCACTTGGAAAAGTGCCTCTTGCCCAGTTAGCAGGGGTTAAATAATAATGACAACTAATAAAATGATAACTTGGAATGAGAGAATAAAGAACACAGAACACTGCTTTCTGCCTTTCAAACACAACCCCCTCACAGCATTTAGCGAGGACCGGATCACTGCCCTGTTGGCTCCTCCATGGCCAGGGGTGACCTTTTGTCCAAAGTGATTAAAACGCCATCTCTTGTTGCACGAAACCACCCTGGGCTCAAGTAACAGACCTGAGGCTCGAGCTCATAGATGTGAAGGCCCCCCCCCCCAGCACCAAAAAACCCAGAGACAAACAACAGCTTTCCACTCGCCATTCCACTTACTAAACACAGGTTATCTGCAGGGGATTTGTTCCTGGACCCTCCACAGATACTAAAACCCACGGATAATGAAATCTGCAGGTTCCAGTCCACAGGAACTCCCTTTGCCCCTGCGGGCCTCAGAAGGCCATTGGAGCAGTTAACAGGGTACTCCTGTTTCCCACCAAAACCCGGAAGTACCCATTAAACTGCTCCAGGCAGCAGTCTGAGGCCCAGAGGGGCGGCGCGTGGCCTTTACAGGCCTGAGAAAGCCTCCCAGATGCAACCAGAATGAGGTTCTGGTTGCATCTGGGAGGTCTGTGGTGGGTCCAACCAGGGGTTCGTAACGTGGGCTCGTCAAAAATGCGGATTCCAAATCTGTGAATAAACAGGCTGGACCTGTTCATGCCTGTGATGAGCCTGAGAGAGAATAAGGGTGCAATCCTAACCTGGAGTTGGGCCGCACAGCTAGGCCAGAAAAGTTTGGCTGGCACACGAGACACCATCAAGTATGTTTGGACCACTCTCGGAGTCAGAGAGGTCAGCACACAGACATGCACCATCCCCCTGACTCCGAGAGTGGTCCAAACGTGCTTTACGGTGGCCCTTGTGCCGGCCAAACTTTGCTGGCCTAACTGTGCTGGCCTCACTCCCGGTTAGGATTGTGCTGCAATCCTGTCAGCACCTACCTGGGAGTAAGCCTCACTGATGGGGCTTACTTCTGAGTAGACATGCACAGGCTGCGCACATAATTTTTACAGAGACCGTCTATATTGTTCAAATGTAAGGGATGTTCAAGGTAATTTTGAGTACAGGTGTGCCCCTGCATCCTTGGAGGAAAGTTTCCTCCCCCCCCCCGCCCCCGGACACCTGAAACAGTGGATAAGTGGGAATCCTACGTGAAGTATAAACCCATTCACCCACCCCACGCCTCACACTTCCCTTTGGTCTTGCTTTTACAGACTGCAACGGCCAGACTGGTCGCCAGACTGGTCGAAGGCGCGACACAGAGAAAGGTGGCCAACCCACGTGCAGGAAGCATCTTCCTGTTGCCGCTCTGTCAGTCTCTCCTCCATTGTGCCTTCGGCCAGCCTGGTTGTTGCATTTCCAGTTGGTGACCTATAAAAGCAGGAAGGATTTTTACTGACTCCTTCTTGCTTAACATCTAAATTATTTCTTTCTGGAAGAAGAAAGGAAGGTAAAGGGGGCCTGATCCGCAGATAACTGAAACTGGGGATACAGGATCCGCGGATACAAGGACCCCTGCTCACTGGGCAAGAGGCACTTTCCCAAGTGGTGCTCCTCTTATATTTAGCAGGGGGAGTGGGGGTCAATGGGCAATTTTCAGAATGGAGAGAGGTGAAAAGTGCCCCAGGGATCTGTCTTGGGGCCGGTGCTTTTCAACTTATTCATCAATGACCTGGAGCATATGGCAACTGACTACGGAAGGCAAGCCTCAAAGAGGAAAAAAGTGGCGCTTTTGCACAGATCCCCCTTCTCGGTCTCACCCCTCCTTCTGGTTCCCACAGAAGGCTGGCAACTCCTACTGGCGGACTGAGATACACCAAGAAGGAATGTAAATTTTACAAACAATATTCAAAAAGGGGGGGATGGGAAGCAGACCTGGTCTTTTGGCCTGGCCACTGTTTTTCGAGCTGGGGTCTTTGGCTGAACCTCTACAAAGCTGTCAAAGTGATTGCTCTAAGATTCTAACTACTTGGGCAATTAATTAGACAGTGCTGTTGCCTAAAATCTCTGCTGTTTGCGCTTTATTTGGAAAATTCTTGCTGCTTTTATGCATTGCTGCTACTCTTACATAAAGCACAGAGAAAATAAAGTCATACTTTAAGTAGCTTTGATGTCTTAGGGCCCAATCCTATCCAACGTTCCAGCGCCAATGCAGCCCTGTGATAAGGGAACAAAGGTTATTTTACCTTGAAGCAGTGTCAGTGATGCAGGATGCAGTGCATGCCAGGGGCATAGCTACAGTGGTGCAGGGGGGTGCAGTTGCACCAGGCAACAAGCTTTAGGGGGGCAACAAGTTGAGCTGGGTTGTGAAATTGTGAAAATGTTGGTACTTATGAATAATATTATCATGCTATATATCAGTGGAAAGGAACTTTAATGCAGAATTCAATGAAACAAACCAGAGTGTAATATCTTTACTCTATCAAAAGTTATGGTTAAAAAACCAGAAAACAACAATATAACTGTCATGTAAAAATGGCAGTTTGTTAAAATCATGATTTGTAGGAATAATACTGACATTTTATATATCATTCAATGCAGAATTTCATGCAGAATGCAGTGCAACAGACTGCAGTGTAATATTTTCAGTCATCAAAACTTATGGCTAACGCTTCCCCCCCCCAAATACAACTGTGACATCACTTCCTATTGTGAAGTAAGTTCCGGGGCGTCATTGGAATGATCATTTTACACTTCATTAGCTACACCCCTGGTGCATGCCCAGCTGGCCTGGACAGGATGTGGGTGTTTGGATGTGGAAAGGGGGAAAGCATTAAAATAACAAAAAGGCATTTTCAGTGAGCCATGTTTTGTGTGGTCCTCTGGGAGTCCCATTTCTGGGACTTTTCTGCATCCTGCATCACTGACACTGCTTCAAGGTAAAATAACCTTTGTTCCCTTATCACAGGGCTGCATTGGCGCTGGAACGTTGGATAGGATTGGGCCCTAAGACATCAAAGCTACTTAAAGTATGACTTTATTTTCTGAGGAGTAGCCACCAGGTTATCGTAGAATCATAGAGTTGGAAGGCACACACGAGGTCATCTAATCCAACCTCCTGCATGTAGCAGGAAATCCTCCTAGAGCATGAAGATTGCCAGGTTATTCTCTCCCTCTAGACTACATTGGGAAGAGCTTCAGTGCAGTGCGATGCAAGTTACGGACAACTCTTTTAAACCCTTTTCAGAAGGCAAATCTTCTGCCCCCCCCTTGATTTCACAAATGCCTGATGCCCATGCCAGCTGCAAAACAGTGGGGCTTATTTCCAGGAAAGTATGTGTAGGATTGCACCCTTAATTGGTGGATATTAAGAGGAAGATACAGTCGGCCAACTTTATATATTTGTTTATTTGAAGTATTTCAAATCAAATCAAACCTTTATTGGCATAAACAGAACACACAAGTGGTGGAGGAATTAATAAAAGAAAAAGAAAAAGAAAGAATGAAGTTGCTGACCTCTTAACTAAAGTATGTGACTTGTCCCTTCAAACGGCCACGGTGCCAGAGGATTGGAGGATAGCCAATGTCACACCAATCTTTACAAAAGGGAAAAGGGGGGACCCTGGAAACTACAGGCCGGTCAGCCTAACGTCTGTTCCGGGTAAGATGGTGGAAAGCCTCATCAAAGATAAAATCCTAAAACACGTAGAGGATCAAGTACTGCTAAAAGAAAGTCAGCATGGCTTCTGTAAGAGTAAATCTTGCCTCACAAACCTTTTGGAATTCTTTGAAAAGGTCAACAGGCATGTGGATGTGGGTGAACCTGTGGATATCATATACCTGGATTTTCAGAAGGCGTTTGACACAGTCCCCCACCAAAGGCTGCTGAAGAAACTTCACAGTGAGGGAATAAGAGGGCAGGTCCTCTTATGGATCCAAAATTGGTTGAGGGCCAGGAAACAGAGAGTGGGGGTCAATGGGCAATTTTCAGAATGGAGAGAGGTGAAAAGTAGAGTGCCCCAGGGATCTGTCTTGGGGCCCGTGCTTTTCAACTTGTTCATGAATGACCTGGAGACAGGGATAAGCATCTAGGTGGCCAAGATTGCGGATGACGGAAAACTTTTCTGGGGGGTGAAAACCAGAAAAGATTGTGAAGAGCTCCAGAAGGATCTCTCCAAGTTGGGGGAATGGGCAGCCAAATGGCAGATGCGTTTTAACATAGACAAGTGTAAAGTTATGCACATTGGGGCGAAAAACCAAACTTTACCTATAGGCTAATGGGTTCTGAGCTGTCTGTGACAGCTGTGATCTTGGGCTGCTGGTGGACAATTCAATGAAGGTATCAACCCAGTGTGCGGCAGCAATTAAGAAGGCCAATTCCATGCTTGGGGTCATTAAAAAGGGGGTTGAGAATAAAACAGCCAATATTATCATGCCATTGTACAAATCGATGGTAAGGCCGCACCTGGAATATTGTGTCCAGTTCTGGTCGCCGCACCTCAAAAAGGACATAGTGGAGCTGGAAAAGGTGCAGAAGAGAGCGACAAAAATGATTATGGGGCTGGGGCACCTCCCTTATGAAGAAAGACTGCAGCGTTTGGGGCTCATCAGTCTAGAAAAAAGGCGCCTGGGGGGGCATGATTGAGACACACAAAATTATGCATGGAAGGGATAGAGTCGATAAAGGGATGTTCTTTTCCCTCTCTCAAAACACCAGAACCAGGGGGCATCTGCTAAAACTGAGGGGTGGGAGAGTTAAAACAGATAAAAGGAAGTACTTTTTTACCCAGCGGGTAGTTAATCTGTGGAACTCTTTGCCACAGGAGGTGGTGATGGCATCTGGTCTTGATGCCTTTAAGAGGGGATTGGACAGATTTCTGGAGGAAAGGTCCATCGTGGTCTATAGGCAATGATGGATTGTGCAACCTCCTTACAAAGGTGGTGGGCTACTGGTACTGGGTGCAAGGGAGTGGCAACAGGATGCAAGCATCTTGTTGTCTCATGCCTCCCTGGGGCACCTGGTGGGCCGCTGTGAGATACAGGAAGCTGGACTAGATGGGCCTTTGGCCTGATCCAGCAGGGATGTTCTTATGTGAAAAATTCCTGGAATGAAAATAATTCATTAAGTGGGGTCACATGGCCCCACTTAAATTTATAGTGCAAAAAAGTGTTGGGGTTTGGATGTGCATAGAGAGATATTCTTGGACAATGCCACTGAACATGCAGTCTGTTGGCAAACCTTATCATATCTCATGCCCAGTCAGTCCATTGTGTGGACTATGCATGATGTACATTTCCCAGGGAGAACTATTTCTTCTCTTCTTTGTTCACTACAGATTTTTCAAAAATCTGCAAGGAATGTGCCTTTGTCAACCTGTTGCTTGATTTTTGGAACTACAAAGCAACACAGCATATAAATTTGAAAACAAAGCAATCTAGCAAGTCTGTTGCTTTTGAGAAAGATAACAAAATCCAGAGTCTGGTTCACACATTACTTCTTTCTAGGTGGTTAAGTAACCAGAAGCAGATTTTAAGAAGCCAAGTTCATGAAGTTTTCCTTGTGAACCTCCTCTTACGTGATTCCAGCCAACATTTATCATGCAAGGGGAAAACTTGATAACCAACTCGCTACCCAACTGTTACCAGCTGTTGCAACAGAAGTCACACTGACACCAAATATTCATCATGTGAAATAGATGAGTAAACATTATGCCTCGTGGAAACTTTACTACATCAAAAGCATTTTTTTAAGAGAGTAAAAACCAAGCAACTAAGTCAAACTCAGTTACCCAAGACAATACTAATTCTGTGGGTATAAAGCAGCCATTTTCAACCACTGTGCCATGACCACAAATAGTCTGCAGGTGTGCCACAGGAGTTTGGAGGGGGGGGGTCATTTGTGAGTGTGTTGTACTAGGCCTTGTCAATTGTCAAAAAAAATGATGGTGAGCCTTGTCAACTTGTCAATTTTAGCAACTTGTCAGTGTGCCGTGAGATAAAAAAGGTTGGAAATCACTGGTACAGAGAATGATAACTTTGCATTAGATTAGATTAGATTTATTGGCCATACATGGAATTTTACTCCAGCCCAAAAGCTCTCTCACTATACCTTAAAACTAGTAACTAATAATACAACAAAATTTACACTCACTATAACAAGGCCACACTAACTCTAAATTAATCCAAATCAGATCATCAACAGACATTCAATACCACACATAATCAATAGCACACAATCAGAGATTCAGTAAGCCAATAGCACGAGGGGAAGAAAAAAACTGTTCTTGTGCCTGGTTGTTCTGATGTTCAATATCATATAACCACGTCCAGAGGGAAGATCATGAGATGGAGTGGATACATGACAAATATACCAAAATGTACTGTATTTGACTTAAAAAATTGCAAGCAATTTAACAAGGAAACTCTGTCTTCTGGAACAAGGCAAAGCACAATCATGAACCACAGGATAACCCAACAAGAAATATAGAAGATCAATACCAAAGAATACATGAAGTTGTCAGCACACATTTTGGAATGCAAGAAGAATAATGTTTACTTGATCTTTAATGGCTAATAAGTTTGACTGACAAAAATGTGCAATTATTTCTCATATCCCTGCAGGCTGTTTGATATTTAAACTAAGAACTTAATTCTATATTCGTTTCATTTCAGTAAGATTAAGCCCAGGATGGTTTTGAAATATTTTGCACAGTTGGCTCTAAGTCAAGGGAAGCGTAATTTCCATACAGTCTGCTTTCAGTTTTACACAATATAAACAAACTTGTCAAAATACATAATAATTCATACAGGCTGTCACTGAAGCAAGGAGACGTTTGACAGCGATGAGTATCTATTAAACTGCTAAAGCCACAAGCAGCCAGGCAGCCCCACTAATAAAGATGCTTTATAGACACTCGCCTTGGCTCACAGACAGCTTGTTCAAGCCTGTATTTCAAAAACTCCATTCTGAGCCCTGAGGGATATGGTCATAGAGATAGAATTCACTGGAGACGGCATCCCTGTTTATTTAATAGAAGCCCAGTGAAGCCACCTCGAGTAGACAAAAATGGCTGACTCAGCTCATCGCCGTGAGGGAGGATTGCCGTGAATTAGTATACTCATGTATAGAATTTCCTGGATTTTCATTTGTGAAATGTGTCCTGGATTTTCTTTCCTAAAATATGGTAATTTAAAGAGGGCTGGATACTTTAGAAAATAATATTTTCCAGTAGCAATGAATCACAATGATTTTAATTACCTGTGCAAAGTAATCCCATTTTTCGTGCAGCGATTCGTGCACCCATATACAGAACACGCAGGCATGCTTAAAGAGGTTAAAATTAACGTTTACACACGAGCAGGGAGATTTTTATTTGTGAATTCGTGGCAACCCTCCCTCGCGGTGATGAGCTGAGTCAGCCATTTTTGTCTACTCGAGGTGGCTTCAAGATGGTGACGTCATGCCGTCTCTAGTGAATAATATCTCTATGGATATGGTGTACATTGTCAGACCCGGGTGCAACTCCAGCCCCACCAGCAGAAATGAAGCTCTCCCGCCGCTGTTCCAGTCCCTCCAGCTGACACATCCGGATGTGGGTGCAACGCTATGCTGGGATCGCCCCCCCCCCGCCCCGTCAGTGCAATTCCAACAGGCAAACATCCCAAAACTGGGCAGAGAAATGTGGGCAGGCTGGGGAGGAGATGCCACGCAAAGAACGGAGGCACCCAAGGGAAGGCGGCACTGGTACTCAACCCCACAGAAAACAATGAGGAAGGAAAAACCACCAGAAAACCCCTCCACCCCTACGCAGAGCATGGGGCACTTCACAGTCCATCACAGCGCTCCAATCTCAGGGCTTCAGCCCCTTCCAGGGAGACCAGACCTCATGACAGGGTGCGTAGTGTGGCAACTTCAGAACACGCAAAGACAGCTCCGTTAGGAACATCACACGAGCCCCGCGCGCACAACTTCAGAACACAATCCCAAAGACAGGGCGGAGGTGCAAACTCACCTGGGCTCTCCGGGCTCAAGGCCAACCTGCGTCGTCTCCTACGCGGGCGAAGAAGCCCACGGTGGGGGTCCTGGAAGTCTGGCGGGGAAGTCTGAATGACTCTGGGCGAAGGTTAATCAGCCTACAAGTGGGCAGGGCAGGGCAGCCCTTATCTGAAATTAAGCCTAGGGAAATTTTAGGGAGGGATAGATTCAAGGTGGCAGGGCACCTCCCACATGTAATGCAGCTGTGAATTCAGAGGCAGTTTTCTCAGGCAAAAGCACCCCTAATCACAAACAAGGGAAAAAAAACAAGAGATCAAAAGGCTTGTAACTTCCTTACATTAGTAGTAGGCTACTTCAGAGTACTGGGTGCAAGGGAGTGGCCACAGGATGCAAGCATCTTGTTGTCTCTTGCCTCCCTGGGGCACCTGGTGGGCCGCTGTGAGATACAGGAAGCTGGACTAGATGGGCCTTTGGCCTGATCCAGCAGGGCTCTTCTTATGTTCTTATGTTCTTAACTGGTCCATCGCAGATGGAAGTGAGGATCTAGTGCGGATTTTTAAATTCATTTTGGGCAGAATTTTTTTAATGACAGTAAGACTTTTGACAGCAGCCTTTAGGTGCTACCCTCCGCCATCTATTGTTCCCTGAAACTCGGATAGCTAAGGAATAAAAACCAAAAATCTGTGTGACTCCCCAAAAGTGGTTTCCTTTTGAGATAAGGTGACTGGCTTAATTGCAGAGGAGACTGACCGAGGTCTCTGCATGAGTTCTGGATGACCGAGGTTCTGGATGACCTGCTGTTGCAGAGGTGCAATGGTTGGTCTAAGGATAAGCAAGCCTGTTGACATGGGGTGTGATTTCGTCACCCCCAGCAGAATTATCCACCTTCTTCTTTTTCATTCCTTGCTTGCTGTGGATTTGGAAGGAAATGAGCCTGGGAACAGGGACTCATTCAGAGGCACTTCCCCAAAGGCAGCTAATTCTTCTACAGCCCTGCAAGGGACTCTGTTGAAATGTTGAAGATGAGCCAATTAAGATCCCCCCATTTTTGGGGGGGAAGATTTAGCTGAGAGGGTTAATGCCTCCGTTTGCCTGAAAATACAGCTGAAGATCTCAAGGTCGTGAGCTCGGACTGCCGGAAGTCTCTGAGAGTGCAGACCTTGCAACTGCAGCTGATTAGAAGCTGAGCTTCAGCTGCCTCATGGGAGGAGGAGTGTGCTGAAGGTCAGCTGCATCTCTGGTGAGAGCAGGGAAGCATCAGCCAGCAGAAGACAGACGAGTGGCTAAAGAAAGAAGGCTAAATCCAGAAAGGAAGATCTGAATGTGTGTAGTTCTTGAAAGACAGAACATTCTGTAAATTGTAAAAACCTTCGGGTTTATGAATAAAGTCTGCCCATGTAAACCGCCTTGAGTTGTAGTCACTGAAGAAATCTGGTGATCTTAAGAAAGGCGGTATATAAATGCATGTATTATTATTATTATTATTATTATTATTATTATTATTATTATTATTATTATT
>JAJKFI010000154.1:322066-353742 GCA_029204185.1 Lerista edwardsae | reverse complement strand
TTATTATTATTATTATTATTATTATTATTATTATTATTATTATTATTTCCCAGCAGAGGCTGATGGGAAGGCCAGACTAGCCAATTGTGAGGGATGGACAGCTTTGCAGAATAAGGTCTAAGGTTCACAATTTTTTTTAGTACCTTTCAATTGTGCCTCTCGATTCTCAAAACTAGGTGCTCAAGGGTGCTTAAAGGTAAAGGTTTCCCCACGACCGAATGGTCTAGTCGTGACCGACTGTAGGGGGCGGTGCTCATCTCCGTTTCAAAGCCTGTGAGCCGGCGTTTTTGTCCGATCATGGTGGCCAGCATGATTCTACGCCGTAGCGCACAGAACGCCGTTACCTTCCCACCAAAGTGGTCCCTATTTATCTACTTGCATTTTAGGTGCTTTCGAACTGCTAGGTTGGCAGGAGCTGGGACAAGCAACTCCGTCCGTCACGCAGTCTCGAACTCCCAACCTTGCGGTTGAAAGCCCAGCGACAGCGGATTAACTCGCTGCGCCACCACGTCCCTAAGGGGTGCTTAGGTGCTCCTAAACCTGCCAGCATCTTTTTTGTTGGGGGGGGGGGTAAGGTTCAGTCACCTTTCAGAGGAAAACGTGAATTTTTCCTCATGTAAATTTACTCCTTGTGTCACGCAAACAGAGTTCTGTCATCTGCATGCGTGATCATAGACTATTGATAGGAAAATAATAAATATGTGCATCTTTAACCAGTTGAGTCTCTTCAGCCACCTTAAGGACTAGATAGTAACTTGCTTTCCTTTTGTTTAAAAAGCACAGAGGTTTTCAGCCAGCCCAGTCATGACCTTTAGGATTCCTCTTTACCTACCCCTCTGGCACTCTCTTTCAAGCCTTAACACCTGCCAATCTTGAGGGCTAGAAACCTAACTCGCTTTTTATTTGATCAAATGTGTAGATTTCAAGCCAGCTGAATTATTATTAAGAATACCCAACTGGAGCCGTTTTGGAAACTAAAACCCTCCCAAATAAGAGTTAGAAGGATTTATGAACTGGGGGTGGTGGAGAGGATGCTCCCAAATTGGGTGTGTGTGTCTGATTCTTTCTCTCTGTGTCTCCATAGCCACACATTGTGCAGTTTGTCGGCAAGGCCAATTCGGAGAAAGCTCTCACTAAGAAAATTGGCTACAGCATTGGTAATCAGGGGTTTTACACAGGGTGTGTAAACAAGAATTACAAGAAATTACACAGGGTGTGCGAATCGCTGTACGAAAAATGGGATTTAATTTCCATGGAAAGATTCATGTATTCACATTACATTGGTTCAATAAAACTACCGTTCAGTGAGTGCATTATTTTTGAAGCTGTGCAATTTCTTGTTGTTCCTAGCAGTCTTATTCACCATTTTTTTGACACCCACTGTTAATGGTCTAGAAGGTAAAAAATATATATTTTCCCCCCTCCTTTTTTCCCCCTTCCCATTTACACTTTTTTCCCCCGCCTTCCATTTTCTACTGTAATATTTTACAAATTCTGAACATTAACAGAATTTGTTTTATGGGGAGGGGTGAGTGTAGAAGTTTAAAAAAATACTCTTAATAGTCTAGAAGTAAAAAAGAATTACTCTCATATTGACAACTACTTGTGTTATGAAGAGATTTAAATGTAATTTTCCTATATATTTATCTAATTTTTGCCCACCTTCCCCTTTTTTTTCTTTCCTTCCCATTCACACTTTATTTCTGCTTGTGTAGATTTAAATAAAGTCTGTTGCTTTATTGCACTGTTTTGACAGACTTTATTTAAATCTACACAAGCAGAAATAAAGTGTGAACGGGAAGGAAAGAAAAAAAAGGGGAGGGTGGGCAAAAATTAGATAAATATATAGGAAAATTTATTTATAGATTTAAATAAAGTCTGTCTCCCTGTCCTCCACTAGCTTCCGGAGTTTGCCCAATTTCATGCTTTAGGTCATCTTGAAAGCCTTGACAACTTGTCAAAGCCATTTTGCCACTTCTGAGAATGGTATCCCTCATTCATACAATGGATTATGTCCAGTTGTGGGTATGTATTTTGAAGTGCAGGCGTGAGGGCTTAAGACAGCGTTACTGCTGTGTCGGTTGCACTAAAGCAACTTCTCATTGCTATTCAGAAAGGAAAGGCAGTTCCCCCTCCCCCAGAAAAACTGACTTTAAGGAACACACCCCATGTTATTTGTTCTAACGGTACCAAATATAATCTCATAAACTTTTAGAGTTACTGTATTGATCTCATAGTCAATGCACTTCAGGCTTTTGTGATCTGTACTTTCCAAATTCATTTAAATGGTTGACCTCAGCCCTCTAAAGAGCATGTGAATGCAAAACTTTAGCAATGTCTACAAGTCAGAGCAGACACTGAGGGTGCAATCCTAACCTGGAGTTAGGCCAGCAAGGTTTGGCTGGCACAAAAGTGCGTTTGGACCCCTCTCGGAGTCAGGGAGGATGGCACACGTCTGTCCGAGAGTGGTCCAAACATACTTTATGGTGTCCCTTGTGCCGGCCAAACCGCTGGCCTAACTGGATTGTTTTCTGAAAGACTTAACATCCGAACCCTATACCTGCGAATAGAGAAATATGCCTTACATCCCAATCCTATCCTGTGCTGGAACATTTATTCCCTTACTTAGGGTTACATTGCGGCTGCATCAGTGCTGGAAAGTTGGATAGGATCAGGCCCTTAGTTCCTTGGTAAGTTAATTGCTAAATAAAGGTTGAAATCCTACATATACCTGGAAGCAAGTGCTTGGGGTCTTACGTCTGAGCAGACAAGAATAGGATTGCACAGTGAAATGCTTTCCTATGTGTTTTTTATTGCCTACTAGCTTTTTGTTACCCGGCGTTGCCCGGGTAACAAATTTTCCCAGCAGGTCATTGTGGACATTTCATTTCACACCCCATCTCGCATCTCATGCCGACGGGGGACAAACCCGGACTCTAATGGCCTCGGGAGTGTCACCGCTTGTCTCAGCGACCCCAAAAACTACGGACCCAACACCTATATCGGCTGTTTTTGATCATTTTTACGTGGCGCCCCCTTTGTGCCCCCACCCCTGGGGGCACTGGGGGGGTCGTACCCATGCAGCGTTTGGCACCAGGCCACAAGACATATGTGTACCAAGCTTGGTGTAAATTGCTCCAGGCATTCCAGAGTTATGCTGGAACATACACACACACACACACTAATGTCGGGCATTTGGGGCATTTTATTTTTCACCCCTGCTCACCCCCTGTCATCTCCATGCTGGGTCCAGGGGTGCAGGGGCTAGGGGGGACCGAGAGCGCAGGGCACGGCGAGAATTACCTGCGAGGCGGTAGAGGTTCGACATGATCGGTTTATTTGGGTCAACGATTTGACATTCATGGGGGCCCGTGACTTCACGGGGACCCCCGATAGTCCATACAAATGGTGGCACCCACCAGGGCCTGGGGTTCAGTCCAAGGGGTGCTTTCCTTCCAAAAGGCCCCTTCTCAGCAGGATCGGTGGCGATGGCGGCGGATTGAGCCGGGTCGGAGTCCATGGCTTGTGGGGTCCCAGTCGGTCGTGAGTCCTTCGGGTGGCTGGAGTGGGGCTGGCCCAGCTGCCCGCAGGGTAAGAGGGTTGGCGCTCTCCACGGCCAGGCCAAGAACCTCAGGCTGCCTCTCGGGGGACGTCGGATTCGCTGAAGCAAGGCCGGCTGCCTGCCTGGAACTCTGGGACCCCCAGGGCCAGGGGACCCCTCCCAATGAGCGGGGATTGAGCTGCCCCGTCAAGGCTGGGGTAAGGTGAGGACCAGAGTGGGGCAACCTCCCACTCAGACATGGTCTGCCCCTCTCCCTCCCTTCTCCAGCCCTCGGAGGTGTGACCCCTCCCTCTGCTGCCTGAGCTCCTTGTGAGCTCCAGACCAGCCTCCTCCCCTTCCTGCCTCATTCCCAGGCCCAGTTCTCGTGAGACTGGGCTGGTCCTTTGCAGGATCTCGCCTCTACTCAGAGAGTCACCCCAGGCTGCCTGCAAGTTCCCTGTGCTCGGCCAGGCTTCCTCGTGCCAGGTGTGCTGCCTTCTACTCCCCTGGGGCTCGACACCAGGCTTCTTAAACACCCACCTGCAGCCCCCTGCGGCCAGGTAAGCTCCCCGTCCCTGGTCCGAGGCAGCGGGGTGGTTGCAGGGCTGACACCCCCCCCCCCATGCCGACGGGGCCGAACCCGGACACCAACAGCTTTGGGAGCATCGCCGCTTGTCTCGGCGACCCCGGAAACTATGGATTCAGTGCCAATTTTGGCCTTTTTTGACTGTTTTCATGCAGGGCCCCCCGTGCACCCCCACCCCCAGGGGCGCTAGGGGGGGCTGACCCCTGCCGTGTTTATCACCAGACCATAAGGCATGCGCGTACCGAGTCTGGTGCCAATCGCTCCAGGCATTCCAATGGGGCATGGCGGACATCTTGTTTTGCACCCCTTCTCACCCCCCATGTTGAGGGGGCGCTGAACCCAAGCTCCCATGGCATTGGGAGCGTCACCGCTCGCCTCGGCGACCCCGGAAACTACAGACTCGACGCCAATTTTGGCCGTTTTCGGCCGTCTTCACATGGGGCCCCCTGCGCACCCCTGTTTGTGGCCAGGCCGCTAGGCTTCCGCATGCCGGGTTTCGCACCAGTCGGTCCAGGCGCTCCAGCACGGCATGGCGGATGTTTTGTTTCACACCCCTTCTCGCTCCCCATGCTGAGGGGGGGCTGAACCCAGACTCTGTCAGCGTCGGGACCGTCGCCACTCATCCCGGCGACCCTGGAAACTATGGGTTTGACACCGATTTTGGCCGTTTTCGACTGTTTTCATACTGGGACCCCCACGTACCCCCATCCCTGGGGGTGTTAGGGGGGCCTGACCCCCGCAGTGTTTGTCACCAGGCCGCTAGGCTTCCGCATTCTGAGTTTGGCGCCAATTGGTCCAGGTGTTCCAGCGGGGCATGGTGGACGTTTTGTCTCGCACCCCTTCTCGTCCCCTAGGTCGAGGGGGGGCTGAACCTGGACTCCGACGGCATCGGGAGCATTGCCGCTCATCTCGGCGACCTCGGAAACTGTGGATTTGATGCCGATTTTGGCCATTTTTGACCATTTTCATGCGGGGACCCCCCTGTACCCCCACCCCCGGGGGCGCTAGGGGGCCCCACCCCCCGCAGTGTTTGTCGCCAGGCTGCAAGGTGCCAAGTTTCGTGCCGATCGGTCCAGGCGTTGCGGAGCCTATGGAAAACATACATACATACATACACACCCACACTCTTCTTTATATATATATAGATTTATCATATTATAGTGTATTATTGTTGCAATGAATAAAATGTTTCTTTTATTTACGATATTTTTTTCTTCAATTTATTTGTGTCCTCCTTTTCATTGTAAAAAAGTTGGTCACCTTATCAGTGGTGCCCCCTCGCTGGCATTGCCCCGCCCGGCTGACGTCACGGCTGCCCCCCAGAGCAGGTACTGCTGGCCCCGCTGCAGGTGGGCAGTGCGGCAGAAGAGCTGCTCTGGGCTCGTCTCGTGCTCGCTGGGGGCCTGGCAAGAGCCAACAAGCAGCCTCGCAGTGGGGCGGGGGGGAGGCCCCCACAGCTTCCAGCAGGACGGTTTTCCAGGCACTGCCTTCGCAGCGTTCCCTGCCGGCCCTGGGGAGGATTCATTGCAAGTGCCCCTCAGGGAGAACTCCAGGGGGGCCAGAGCCCCTTGGGGATGGGTCTGCACCACCGGCCGAGCGCTCGGGGCTGCCGCTGGAGCGCATGCAGAGCGGGGGGGGGGTGTATTTCAGGTCAAGGCCACACACGTTGCCGTGCGCACAGCATGCCACCTGCCACCCCAGATGTGTGGGGCAGACCTGCAGGAACAGACCAGGCACCCTCTGGGGTTGTCAGAAGGGCCCAGCCGCTGCGGCAGGTCACGGGGCGGGGTCTGCACAACCCAATCCTGACTCTCACGGAGGCCACCCAGATGCCCGGGCGGGCAGGGCCAGGTGCCCCCTGCAGGACGGGCTGAAGCGGAAGCCGGCTTTCCTCGGGCATCTCCATGACCGCTTCCTCCAAGCTGGCCATGCTGAGGGCGTCATGCTTCAGGATGACGGACAGACGGAGGCCCCTGGCAACCCCCCCACCGCCCGGCGGCTGAGCCAGCCGAGGACCCGCCTCCCCCGCGTCCTGCTGTGGCTCCTAACCGGCTGCCCAGAGCCTGGGCTGGAGCAGAAGATGGGGTACTTCAGGGTGACCCCGTTGGCCTTGGCAGGAGGCAGCCAGGACACCACCACGCTGCTGGCCGAGGAGGGGACCGCCCTGATCCCTGCAGGGGGGCCGGGAACTGGCTTGTGCAGAGGCAGCGGGGCAGTGATAGTGGTGGGACTGCCTGCTCTGCCTGCAGAAGCCCCCCCCCCGTGCAGCACCCTGCGTGGGTGGGGCCGAGGAAGCGCCCCCTCTCCCTGAGAAGCTGGAGAGCCTCGTCCTGTCGGGGCAGGCAGTGCTGAGCTGGACCCAGCCGTCAGAGTCTGCCTCTGCTAAGGGCAGCTGCTTTGGGGGGGGGCTCCTGACGCGCTCGGGCTGTCCCTGCTGCCGCCGCCACCTGTGATGTGGCCTCCTGGCAAAGCGTGCCTCTCCCCCACAGCACGGTCTCTCTCTTCCCTTTCAGCCAGCACGGGATTGGCCGGGGAAAGCCTGAGTGGCGACTCGGTGACTCCTGGTGTGGCTGAGCGGCTGAAGGTCAGGCATCAGAGGCTGGAGAAGGTCTGACAATCAATCTGAAGGTCGCTGGAGAGTAAGAGCAGGTGATCTCCGCTTTGCCAGCCTCCGGCTTGCCCTGCTGTCGCTGATACCGGGATGCCCAAAAGGCCAGCAGGCTCGGTCTTGAGCTGGGTCATGCCACAGCTGCGACAGGTGTCTGGACAGGGAGCGAAAAGTCCCCCCTCCCCTCTGCATGGCAGTGCCGGTTGCCTGCTAAGTTGAGCTTGTTGGCAGCACGCCACCACCTGCCTGCTGTCCTGAGTTGAGGCCGGAAAACACATTGCTGTGAAGCAAGGCGTGATCCACACATTGGTGAACCCCCCTGTCAGTGCAGGAAAAGGGTCCCTGCACCCAGCATGAAATCTCCCCCCCCCCCCGGGCTGTGTTTTTTCTGTATGGCAGTTTCAGTCATGACACCACCACCCCCAAGCAGCTTACTAAATATATAGGAGTAAATGCCTCAGAACCAGCAGATCATAGGAAAGTTTCCAGGATTTCTCTAAGTGCTAACTTATACTACAGAAAAAAAAGCAGTGTGCACACTTAAATGGACTCCCTTCCCCCACAGCTTAATTAAATATACAGTATATGTCTAAGAACCAGCAGTTCACCAGCAGGGTCTCCCCGCAACATTGTTGGTGTGTGGGCTGTACCCCACGCAGAGTGTTCGGAGGGTGTTCGGAGGGCCAGGGAGGCAGCACGCTGCTTCCCCAGACCTCTGGGTGACTCCTGAAGCCTGCCTTTCCCAGCCTGCCTGCTTGCTGCTCACAGAGATAACCAGATGCTGGATGCAATAGGCTGTGAAATTGCCCTGGTCTGAAAAGCCATCATCGGGCTGCCGCCCTGAATCCCAAGCAAAGTGCCTGCTCACCTGCAGTGTCGCCGCCGTGTTGGAGATGATCTTGCAGCAGAGCCCTCTTGTCAAAAGATCTGGCTCCGCTCAGCAACGTCTCCTCCTTGTGATGTTCCAGAAACTCCGTGGCCTTTGCTGGGTTTGGGGGGAGGGGGTCGGGGAAAGGTGGGCTGAGAAGGGGGAGAGCCCTGACCTGTCCTTTTGACACAGACGAGGTGCCCCAGACTCTGTTGGTGAGGTCCTCACCAGGGCTGAGCCAGCCTGTACCAGCCTTGCTGGGTTAGACAAGACCACAGGCATTGCCAGTTGGGCCTTCTTAGGCTTCGGCCTCCAACAAAGGGGTGCAGTGTGTGGAAGTGTGGCCCTTCTTGGTGGCTCCCAGTCTTTGCGGTCAGGCCGCTGTTGGCCTTTGAGATGGTTTCTCCAGCTTTGGACAGTGCTGTGGGCCTCATTTATAGCCAGGGTGGTTTGATTGAAAGAATGAACGCAGCCCCTACTGAGAGTGGGAATCGCCAGGCTGTCAGAGATTGGGGATGGACGGCGTGGAGCCTGGTGTTTCGAAGGAGGAGGCTGGCGGAGAGGTTCCCAAATGCACACTTCAAATTGGTCCTTCCCTGGAACCAGGAGAAGCCAACCCAGCTGCCAGTAAGCTACTCTAGAGCAGGGCAGTTGCCCAGGAGAGGCTCGGTGGCTGGAGCGGGGCGGGCACCCCAGGCCGCTAATGGGGAGGAAGCTGGTGGGAGGCAGCAGGGCCAGGTCAGGCGGGGGGTCTGGGGAAGGGGGTGCTCCGGGTTGTGCTCACCTTGGAACCGGCCCATGTGGCTTGAGGCTGCCCCCACGTGGCTGTCTCGAAGGCTTCCGCACTCAGGACAGCAGGGGGGCATCTTCACTGGCCAGCCAGGTGCACAGCTGCTTGTCTCAGAGGGAGCCTGCTGGGCTGAAACGCCTTCAGGAGGCTTCATGGAGCCCCACCCCCACCCCCACCCACGGTGACCACTCAGGTGCCTTGTCAGTTGCAGCAGATGCTCACAGTGACGTGGGATGCCTTTTCCTGGGAGTCTCATTGCAGGTCTCCCGGAGGTGGGTGTGGAAACCTCCTCCAGTCCCACTGGCCAATTTGCCTTCCGAGTCTGTGCATCTCGAGGCGCATCCCTGCTGCAGTCCGGTGCGTGGAGCAGAGAGTCAGGGGTGGGAAGCAGCAGCAGCCCCTCCCCTCAGCAGTCCCTCCATTGCTAGAAGGGTCCCAAGGAGTGAGGGCTGGCCTGCTGGATTAGCGGGGCACTCGTGGGACAGGCTGGTTCCTCGGGAGGTGCTGGGTCCATGGTGCTGGGTCAGAGGTGCAGAACTGCTTGGCTCCAGCCAGGCCCATGGAAGGTGGGGCTGGACAGTCGTAGCCATGGACCTTGTGCCCCCCCTCAGGGCAGTGACGGGTGGTGTTTGGAGGGCTGCCGGCTGTGCATGCCTGCAGAGGCGGATCTACAGGGAGGGCAGAGCTCTAAGTGCTGCAAGGAGCCTTACCCTGTCGTGTACATCCCTCCTCTCCCTTGCTGCTGTAGCCAGTAAGCAACGCCAAGATGTTGCTGTTCCCTGTGAGGATTGGCTAGAACGCTGCAGGAGAGGAGTGATTTCCACTGCAAGGTAAGGCTTCTTGCAACACTTAGAGCTTTGCCATCCCTGTAGAAACGCCACTGTCCTTATTGGCCGCACTCTGCCTATAAGATAGTAATACTGAAGTGTCACCATAGTTTTTGTTCCTTTCCTTAGGATAAATGCTGTCCCATATCATGCACAACCCATCAACGTTTGGCTGAATGCTACTATACGTTAGAAGACTATCAAGGGCTAGAGGATTTGGCTGGCTCTCTTCCAGAAAATAACTAGCTTCCTGTAAGCGTAGAAAATCCTGATTTGTGACCCCTCTCAATATAGTTTTGTTTAAATACATCTTTTTTCACTGCAAACATTTTCATTGCTGCTACCAATGACCTAAATTGACTGGAGGAATTGTTCCTTATATGGAAAAAAAAATCCTATCAGAATAACCTGATCTAATCCAATAATTAGCCACTAGTTACCCAGATCATATCACTTGTTCTGAATTATTGCAGATTGTAAAAGTGACAATGCAGTCAGTATATTTTTCATCGTAGCATATCTTGAGACAAATGATAGCAATCCTTTTGCAGCCACTTTGGGAATGCTGAATTAATTTATTTTTAGATTTATATCCTACAGTTCTTAACCAAAGCAACTTGCACAGATAAAAGCAGGCAGATCCACCTTGATGCGCTGGCCTGTCCTTCCCATCCCCCTAACGGCTTGAGTCCCCTCTGTTTTGTCTGGCTGTTTGGCCGGAGCTGATAACACAGAAGCTTTGCTGGGAAACCGAAACCGCTGGATGCTTCTTGCTGGACCAGGAGGAGGCGGGAGAACGCGGGGGGTGGGGGGTGTAGAAGAGTAAAAGTCCCACATTTTTCCTGAGGCTTGAGAAGGAGGAGGGAGAACGCTGGGGGGGGGGTGGAATAGAAAAAGTCTCACACGACTTAGCGACTGAACAACATCCACTTGGAAACATTTCACCCTCTAGTGACGGTTTGAGGAATGGCAGCATGGCAAAATTATAATTATTATTTACTGGTATTATGATGATTTGTTGTTGTTGTTCAGTGGCTAAGTCGTGTCCGACTCTCCACGACCCCCTGGACCACAGCACAGCACATGGCTATCTGAGGAGGCTTTACAAATAGCTGAGGAAAGAAGAGAAGCAAAAAGCAAGGGAGAAAGAGAAAGATATACCCAACTGTTATGCCAGAAACACCAGCTGGGTCTCCCTGAGGCCCCTGCTGCCCACTGAGGGAGGGAGGGAGGGAGGGAGGGAGGGACAGGTGTTCAGTAGGCTTCATGATTTGCACTTGTGTTGAATAAGGTTAAACCCCAAACTCAGCCTAGTGTCTTCCTTGGGGGTGGCGGTGGTGGTGCAAGGGTAGTCGGCTACCTAAGAATGCCAGATGCAGGGGAGTGGTTGTCTTGTGCGCTCCCTGAGGCATCTGGTGGGCCACTGTGAGATCCAGGAAGCTGGACTGGATGGGCCCCTTTTGGCCTGACCCAGCAGGGCTTTTCTTATGTGCTTAGCTTCTGCTCTGGGTGCCACAGGGGGTGGGGGAGGGCGGAATGAAGTCTAGGAAAGGGGGTTTCAAGGAGGGGGAGGGTGGGAGGGGTTGGGAGTGGTGTAGGAGGCCTCCCCCATGCTCTGACCCCTGTCTGGGGCCTGCAAGTCCCACGTGGGGCTCTTTGGACTTCTGCTAGCGATTTTGCTGGCTCAGATCCCAGCAGGGCAGGCTGGGGCTTGGCACAGGCTAAGGGAACTAGCATCTCCTTATCCCAAGGAGACCTCCGGCCTGCTCATTTTCAGTGCTGGGCATGACGTGGGCTGTGTGCCCCCCCCCTGCACCAGTGCTGGGTAGGGTCAGGCCATCCAGCTCTTTGCAAGGCGCAGTTTGTGTAGGATTCCTTGAATTTAAAATAAAGAGCATCAATGCAAGCAGAGGGGAGAGAAGGCAGAGGCCTGCTTGCCGTATCCCGCCACCAGGGGCCCACTCCACAGGCCGCCCAGCAGCCCCCCCCCCACGCAGTAGATGGACACAATGGTGGACCACAGCAGGGAGAGGGTCTCGTGGCGGAGGGAACCAGGTCTCACTGATGAAGCGCTTGATGTCCTGGGAGGAGAACAAGTGGACCGTTCCGAGATGAGCGATCACACCTGTCGCTGGCCCTGACTTGCTCTGTTTACACGGAAGGCTAAGAGCAATCATCTGCAGAGCAGGGCCAGGACAGTCCCTTTCCCATCCTCATGGGTTCCACTGGTGGGGGGGCGGCAAGTGTGGTGGTCGTCACCAAAGACAAAACCACCAAGTCGGATCTCGGTTTCCGTGGGGCTGCAAGTCGGGGGGGGGGGAGAGCGCAAGACCCAGTTTGCCGGCCTGCATTTGCTTCCTCTACTGTGCAGCCAGCAGGCGCAACCTGCTCCTTGTCCTCGTGCCTGAGCTTCTGTGGTGGGGAGAAGGCCCAAGACGCCCCCCGCCCTCCGGGTCTGCTGACCAGGAGGTTTGACTCTCTCTGTTCAGGCCTGAAGGAGACTGTGGTTCCCCATCTCTCCACCGGGGGTCACCAGCATCGCTGGAGAGACCATCTTCTCATCGCACGTTTCTCTGCCGCAAATGGTCACTGTGCGCATCTTCTGCACGTTGAAGCTCTGCGCGGAATTGTCCCAGAATTGTCTCTTGCCCTCGGGGTCCTTCCGCTCCACTGCCTGTCCTTTGTGGCTCAGTCTGTGCCCCTCTGCAGCGCCACCCGGCCAACTGAGGGGTGGCATTTTGAGGCCAGGGACGACATGCGGGTCCATCTCAGTGGTGCCAGAGGACTGCCCAGGCTTTGTCCACAGTGTCTCTTTCTAACCAGGTGCCCTCTGTGAGGGAACTGGATGGAAACAAAAAGAGCCCCCCCCAATGGCTAGGTGCCTAGTTCAGCTCCCCACACCCCATCCAAGCTGGCAAAGTGCTCCTTGGTGGGGGGGATAGTCCCACAGGGGTGAGCCTGTGGGCTGGATGTGGGGCTTCTGCTGTCACACCCCCCCAAACAACAACAGCCAGACACCCAAACAGACTGTGCTCTAGGAACGGGCATCCGCACAGTGATGTCATGCAGGGGGAACGCGGGGGAACTCAGTTCCACTAGTTAAAATTAGGGCTGACTCCGCCCACTTCACTCTCCCTCCTCCCCCCTCCCAATTCCTCTGCAAAGAGCTTTTCTTCTTGGTTGGCCAGCACTCAGAGGGTTAAAGGGAGCGACTCCGGATTCCTAGGGGGGCGAAGGCAGTGATGTCATTCAGGGGAACGGACCAGATCGGGCGTTCCGGATCCTAACGGGCTCCGTGGCTGGTTCCGGGTTCCCGACAAGTGCCAATCAAAAGTGAGTTCCTGTTCCTAAATCATTTGAATGACACCACTGATCCGCACAAGCTTCCGGGCTGAGCTGCTGCTTGTCTGGGAAGGGGGGGCGACCACAGAGGCCTGGACACCCACCAGGGGGGTCCCGCCCACCCCCAGCACCAGGAGCATCTGCAGCAGGCGCTGGTGCTGCACCTGCAGAGAGAGGATGGCAGTGCTCCAAGACCCGCCTCCGCTCGCAGGCCACACGCTGCTGCCGCCCCCCCAGCTTCTCCCCTGCCCCGCCTGCCGGGTTTCCTGGCCCACGTCGCCTGCTTTTGGGCACTTCAGAGGCAGCGGCCTTCGTCCTCGGCTTGACCCGCCACTCTCCCACGCTGGGTGCGGATCCGGCCCTCCTCCGCGTCTGACCCCGCCCAGCCTCCCCCCGAGACCAGCGGGATGGTTTGCCATCCGGGCGACCAAACCTGCCTGTCTCGGCCACGGCCACGGGTGGGATGCAGAGCCAGCTGGCCCCACTGGCCCAGCCAGGCAGCCTGACGGTCAGGCCCAGCTCCGTGCTGGCTCACGCTCACAGGGCAGGCGGGGGTGGGGCTGTCTGTCCTGATATGTGTCTTACAATAGCAGGCGGCTACTTCAGAGTGCTGGGTGCAAGGGAGTGGCCACAGGATGCAAGCGTCTTGTGTCTCGTGCCTCCCTGGGGCACCTGGTGGGCCGCGGTGAGATACAGGAAGCTGGACTAGATGGGCCTTTGGCCTGATCCAGCACAGGGGCTCTCCTGATTTTCTTATGTTCTTATGTACTCTCCCCCTGCTAAATATAAGAGGACA
Source organism: Lerista edwardsae (assembly GCA_029204185.1). Lineage (NCBI taxonomy): Eukaryota > Metazoa > Chordata > Lepidosauria > Squamata > Scincidae > Lerista > Lerista edwardsae. The sequence goes on along the minus strand of JAJKFI010000154.1, from coordinate 340,384 downwards.
CCACTTGAAAAAGTGCCTCTTGCCCAGTTAGCAGGGGAGACTGGGGCAATGGCTACTAGTTGCTTCTTCTTTTCTTCCAAAAGGCTGACCAAGCTGGGGAGGGGGGTGCTCTCGCGTTCCATGTGCAGGCACACCGCAAGGGGGAGTTGCATTATGAACCAGGCAGTTTCTGGAAGCAGCTGGTTCCTGCCCTTCCCTTTTTTTTGGTGCAGTGGTAATGAAGTTCTCCAAGCAGGAACATCCTTCACAGCACAAATGGGCTGCATTCAAAAGGAGCATTGCAATTTCAAAGGCATATATTAAAGGTATTTGTGGAAAAAGCCCGGCTCCAATTTCCTGCCCTTGGCTGGAGACAGACTTTTAATACGGCTCTAATTTACAAATAGATGGAAACCAACAGAGCTGCAGGGCCCTTTCGCAGCTGAACTTGTTCCAGCCCACGGAGAATCGGCCAAGAGGGAGCACTTGACTGCCCTCCAGAGGGCGCTATGTTCTCTGGGCTTGCAGGGCCTCCAGGCTGTCTCCACCTTCCCACGGGGGCCACAGTCTTCCAGCTCTGGAATGGGTGACTCTTAATTCACTCAGATAAAAACCATCAGGAATGCCACATTTGCTCATTACATGCACAGCAGAGCCTCTCGACATTCATCCCGTCCCACCTTGGACGTCAGAGGGCTGAGTTAGTGGCTCTTATCTCTGCAGTGAATCAATACATTCAGAATCCTCCATCAGTCCGTTTGTTATTTTTAATTTCATTCAGTGCATGCGACACACACATGCACTTTTACTTCAACTTGCAGCTCGCAAGGAAGCTCCTGCAAACCTGAGCATTTTGCCTCCCCAGTAGGAACGCCTCTGTAAACGTGTACGGGCCCCAGGTGCTAGATGCCAAAGCTACACCACCGGGTTCACCAGCTTTGTGGTGGTCCTGCCCCCAGCTCAGATAGTCCTGGACATGCATTTGGTCATACTGGGATCTTTACCGGCTGTCTTAGAGTTGCTCGATGGCGGTTTTATAGCTCCTATAAAAAAGATCTTCTAGTTACTGCTGCTGGATTCCAAAGCAGAAAACGAACATCCTCCACCTGCGAACAACTGCGTGGACAATATTTGTGAAATATTTGTCCACACAAGCCAAGTGCTCACTCACCGAGAACACCCTGACTGTATTTTGCAAACAGAGCTGCCACTTCAATATTCTGCAGATAGCCCGACCCAATTCTGCTAGAAGCTGCACAGACTAAACCGTTCTTGTTTCCTGAAAATAACCAGCGAAAGGTTGGGCAGAGAAGCTGGAACGGCTATTTGGGGGAGTGAGAACGCGCTGGGCTGACGCGATGGTGGGCCTGTGTGGTCTTTGTCTGGAAAAAAGAGGGAGACAAACCAAAAGGAAACAGAAATGAAGGTCAAGGGCACTTTTTATATTTGGTTGTTCTGGGCTCATTTTGCGTCATCAACTTTGCTTTTATATTTTAAATACCAAAGCTAAAAAGATGCTTGAAAAAAAGAATGAATTTCCCATTGTGGTTTTTCATTCGCACCTCCCAAGGCATTACCTCTGTGCCGGCTTTCCTTTCTTTTCTTTTTGTTAAGAGAAGAGCATTTTTTTATCTAAGCAATATGAAGCTGTCAGAGTGACGGTCCGGAACATTCCCCAGCCTCCTGGCTTCACTGCAAAGCATTATAAAGATCTATGACAACTCACAGAAAACCAACTGTGCTTTTTTCATGGCCTCCTGCAAGAAAACCTCCTGTCTGAAAAACAAACTGGGCAGAACGGCAGGCAGGCAGGCAGGCAGGCTGGGGAGACTTCTCCCCCCTCTAGAAGTTATTTTTTGCATTCCGGGCTTCAAAAGGAGGAAGACATTGCCCTGATGAGTGAAAAATCAACTTCCTCCTTCAGTTTTCTGGAACATTTCCCCTTGCAATCCTGTGCTTTGCATTGGGAAAACAACGACCAAGTCTTTCAGTTTAAATGTGTGGAGAACCGAACTGGTCACAGGGAGCAGCAGAGCTCCTCGTGTGATGTTTTCACGTGGGAGTGCCTCTAAGCAGGGCCGCCATGCCCGGGCGACAGACAGCAAAGCCTGGCCTGGCCTGGCCCCATCACTTTGTGGCCATGGACAAGAGGCGTTTCCTGCCCATCCCGGATGCTGCCACAGTTCATTTAAGAGGGGATTGGGCGGATTTCTGGAGGAAAGGTCCATCGTGGGCTATAGGCAATGATGGATTGTGCAACCTCCTTACAAAGGTGGTGGGCTACTGGTACTGGGTGCAAGGGAGTGGCAACAGGATGCAAGCATCTTGTGGTCTCATGCCTCCCTGGGGCATCTGGTGGGCCGCTGTGAGATACAGGAAGCTGGACTAGATGGGCCTTTGGCCTGATCCAGCAGGGCTCTGCTTATGTTCTTATGTTCTTATGTTCATGGCACAAAAGCCACACCGGAGACAGTTGCCGGCCTTTGCCATCCCAGCTTGGCTCTCTTGCCCTGTGTAATGCCTGCCTCTGGCCCTCTCCAGGTGGAATGAGCAGCGAGCAAGTCCACTCTGTTCGTCAAGGTTTTGCTCGCCTGCCTGGGGCTGGGGCTGGTCCCGCTCCGTGGCCCAACACCAGGGGAGGTGCAATTGCTGGGCGCAGGGCGCAGCAGGGCCTTCCCTGTGGTGGCACTACTGGCCTTTGGAGCCCTCTGCCCGCTGCTGTGTTTTATCGCATTGTTGACCCTCGGTGGGCTGCCGGGTGTCCCCTCTTGAGGCAAAAACCGCAGGGCGCCACTACACTGCTTCCACATGCACACGGGTGCTCAGCCAGCAGCAGGACATCCAAACACCTTCCCCGCTCCTCTCTATTCCCCGGGAGTCGAGGAGACCTTCGCTCTGCATTTCCTGCGCTGCCCGCAGCACGCCACGCTCCGCTCCGCCTGCAAACGAGCCCTGCTGGTCCCAGCCGCCTCGGAGCCCAAATGTCAGCTGGCAGTAAAAGCCACCCCCATAAATACGGTTTATTAAGAGGGGAGACATTTAGCGCCGCGGACGGACGGACGTGCTGCGCTTCGCCGAGGCAACCGCTGAAATATGAACGGCGCGACACTCTCCAGGCGGGCTGGGAGACCGGAGGCGTCGCCCTGCTGCTCCCCAGCTCGCCTGCAAAGCCACTGACTGCATTCGAGAAGAAACTCGGGGCAAACAACCCGGAGCCGTTTACTGCGGCGTTTCCTGGTTGTTCAAACGCGCGTTTCCGCAGCGGCAGCTCCGCGCCCGGCCCGCTCAGTCGGCGGCGACTTCCTCCCGCTGCTGACTCCCCATCTCTTCTTGGGGGGCTTCTTGTGCACGCTCCAGAAGGGACTGCCAGGCCCTTCTCGTTTGCTCCTTTAACCCCCCCCCCCCGCCTGACCCGAGGTGCTCTCCCGCCGCCACCGCCGCCGCACCATCCTCCTGCGAGCCGGGCTGGGCCACAGATCACCGCCCCCCCCCCCGCCGCCGCCGCCGCCGCCGCCCACAGCCCACGTGGATCAGCAGCAGCTTAATTGCCTGCGCGCGCGGGGGGGGGGTGGCAAATCCAGCAGCCGCTCGCAGGAGGGTCCAGGTCTCTGGTTCAATTTCCACCCGTTTCCCCGCAATCGGCCTCCCTCCGCGGCGCTCGCGCAGCCACCGACCGGGCAGCTCTGCGCCTCCCGTAATCGTACCTTTCCTGCTGCTAGAACAGCTGGGCAGGATTACGGCTCAGCCAGCCTTGGCGCCCCGCCCTGAGCCCCCGTCCTCTTCCGCGATCGCGCTGAGCCCCCTCCCCCCCGGGCGCCCCGGTCCTCCTGCAGCCCCTCCTACCTGGCCCCCGGATTAGGCCTCGTTGCGCTGCCTCCCCCCCCGCTCCCTCCCGTCCTTTGCGAGGACTTGGCGTCGGGCGCCTTTGAGCCGTCCCTGATGCGGACAGAGCGAAGGAAGGTTCACTCGCGAGTGCCGACCCCGGCAGGGACGTTCGCCGCCGCCTGCCCCCGCCCGCCCGTCCAGCTGGTGCTGCCTGTGGGGTTCTTTTGGGGGAAGGGCTCGCGTCTTGACCCCTGAGGAGCGCTGTCAGGTACTCGCAGCAGGAGGAGGGTCGGACTAGCTGGCCCTCCAGGCCCCACCAGCTCTTATCTGTCAGCAGCGGCGTTCGCATTGCCAGTGTGTGTGTGGGGGGCGGGGGGGGGGGCGTGAGAGCGAGGAGCAGGGCGTTTGCACGCGGCATGAATAAGGCAACGCTCCTGCGCCTGCCGAGGGGCCCTGGAGAGATTTGTCCAAAGTGAGGGCGCAGGGAAAGGGCTTCAGGCCACCGGGAGAGGGGCTTTGGTTCCCCCAGTCTTGCAGAAGGACCTGTCGATGCCTCGTGGGGGGGGGTTAAGTCGTGGGCCCATTTTTCCGTGGCACTAGTGGCGGAATTCCCTCCGCAGGCCCTTGTAGGAGGCCAAAGGGAAAGGCGGACCCCACTCCTCGCTCGCCTCGTTTCTGCCCTGACCATCCTCTCAAGGGTTTGGGGAGGAAGGGGGCAGACCTTCAGCTGGGCTCTCTGGGCGATTCATAAGAAGGTAAGAACATAAGAAGAGCCCTGCTGGATCAGGCCAACAGCCCATCTGGTCCAGCTTCCTGTATCTCACAGCGGCCCACCAGATGCCCCAGGGAGGCATGAAACAACAAGATGCCTGCATCCTGTTGCCACTCCCTTGCACCCGGTACCAGTAGCCCTCCACCTTTGTAAGGAGGTTGCACAATCCATCATTGCCTGTAGCCCACGATGGACCTTTCCTCCAGAAATCCGTCCAATCCCCTCTTAAAGGCATCAAGACCAGAGGCCATCACCACCTCCTGTGGCAAAGAGTTCCACGGATTAACTACCCGCTGGGTAAAAAAGTACTTCCTTTTATCTGTTTTAACTCTCCCAACCCTCAGCTTTAGTGGATGCCCCCTGGTTCTGGTGTTTTGAGAGAGGGAAAAGAACATCCCTCTATCGACTTTATCCCTTCCATGCATAATTTTGTATGTCTCAATCATGTCCCCCCTCAGGCGCCTTTTTTCTAGACTGAAGAGCCCCAAACGCTGCAGTCTTTCTTCATAAGGGAGGTGCCCCAGCCCCGTAATCATTTTTGTCGCTCTCTTCTGCACCTTTTCCAACTCCACTATGTCCTTTTTGAGATGCGGCGACCAGAACTGGACACAGTATTCCAGGTGCGGCCTTACCATCGATTTGTACAATGGCATGATAATATTGGCTGTTCTATTCTCAACCCCTTTTTTAATGACCCCAAGCATGGAATTGGCCTTCTTAATGGCTGCCGCACACTGGGTCGATACCTTCATCGAGTTGTCCACCAGCACCCCGAGATCTCTCTCCTGAGCTGTCACAGACAGATTCGCAGCGGGTCAGCACCCGTGGGCCCGCCCACCTCGGCTGCTGGGGGCGGCTGCCAAGGCCGAAACAGGGAGCCGGGCCAGGAGGGGCCAAGGGGCCAGGCAGCCCCCTCCCCCCCCAGCCAGCCGCTCGCTGCAGCGGCCGATGAACGATGCGGCAGCGCCTGGGCCAGGACGGGGCGGCCTCTGCCGCTGCCTCCACTCCTGAGAAGGTGGGAGGGAATTAAAAGTCCACTCAATCACAGGCCGCTGTGGCTGCCGCCCGGGCATGATTAATTGATGTGCCTGGCGCTGGGGGAGAGCCTGCCCTGACTGACGCAGCCTCGTACACCTGCAGGCCTTAAAGGGCCAGTGCTCTGCGGTTCCCGATTACAATCAGAGGTGCCAGCAGGGTGGGGGGCGGGGGGGGGGCTGGGAGCCAGTCCACCCTGAGTCACCTGCCTGCCCTTCCCCGGGCAGCCCAGCCCAGCCAGCAGTGAAAGGGTTAAGGGGCAGAGGAAGTTGAGGCCTTGGGAGCCCACCCTCTTCACCCCACAGAGCAGAGGGAAGACCCCTGGCTTTCCAGCCAGAACGGACACCCCCCCATTCCCAGCCTGCAAATGCCTCTTTGCCGTGTCTTGTCCTTTTGCACCTCTCAGTCAGCAGTTTGCGGCTGCGGTGACCTTGCTGTACCTTTCCAGGAGGGGCCGGAGCTGCTGTGTCAGGCCAGGTGAGGAGCAGCTCATTTGTCTCCGCCTGTGGAACTGGCTCCCGCTCAGCGCCTGTCCAACTCCTCCTCCTCCTCCTCCTCCTCAGCACGGTCAGTGCTCAGCCCTGCGAAGCAGCAGCCCCGGGCAGCCCAGGCCTGCAGTGCTTCAGGGACTCAGCCAGGGACCCCGGCGTGCCTCCGGCCCCTTCTGCCCACGCCCAGGCTGGCCCCGGAGGGTCCCCGGCGAGCCACCTGTTCCTGAAGGTGCTTGCTGTGTTGGCTGGTCACGCATTCATCCACTCTGCAGTTCCTGGTCCTCTAAGAGATGGTCGGATTTATTTGTCCAAAGTGAACCTTCCCAGCTGCGACATCTGAATAGTGGCAGTGCACTGTGTGGTGCCTGGGCGTGTGTGTGTGTGTGTGTGTGTGTGTGAGAGAGAGAGAGAGAGAGAGAGAGAGAGAGAGAGAGAGAGATGCATGTGCACCTGAACTTATGTGCAGCAGTCTCTTTAACCTTAACTTCCAGAGAGCCCGAAGAAGGAGCTCAGCCGAGAAGGACGACACTCTAGGGCAGGCAAGTCAGCCAGCGGCCTGTGGGCTGGGTGTGTTCCCCGGAAGCTCTTGGCTTGGCCCTCAGGCTCCCCCAGCACCACCATCAGCTGCTGAGCTGAAAGGGCAGCCGCGTGACAGTTGGGCTCTCCCACATCTTGAAAATATTACCAAGATTTGTGTATTTTTTCTTCTGCTATCTGCAGCTGAGTTCCTATGTGAGGAAAAAAGGTACTCATTTCTGGCTATGACCTGCTTAATGACATCACTTCCGGCCCTTCGTGGACATCATGAAAGCTCTTTGGCCCACGGTATGAAATGAGTTGCTGCTCACCCCTGCTCTGGGGTGCCAGTCGCACGTTTTGACCCAGAAGCGCACGTTTTGGGGAGACCACCCTCCTCCACAAGGGACAGTATTCAGTTCCCCCAAAAGAGTGTCAGGCTTCAAGCTTGGGGGGGGGCACAGTTTGGGATCCCCCGCTCTACAGATCAGTCTCCTGAGGTACAGCTGGCCAAACTCTGCATGAGGACAGACGAGGCCAGGTGAACAGGCGCTCAGTCTGGCTCCAGCCAGCCAGGCTCCGTGAGTGATGGTCCTGTCCGCAGCGGGGAGCCGGGCCGCCCACGTGGAGATGCAGGCTGAGGCCGATGCCGGGTGGCCAGATCCATCTCCGCAGCAACGCTCTGATGCTCCTGGGCCACCCAGGAGACTGTAAACACCACCACCCCCAAGCGCATAGCTTCCTGAGTCAGTGAAACATGTGGCTCCAGCTCGCACTCTGTGTGCGTGTGTGTGCGTGTGTGTGTGTGCAAACTAGCTTACCAGAGAGCAGAGCCCCACGGCTGAGGTTTGGCTCCCTTCCCCAGTCGCCCCCTTGGAGGCAACACTGTCTCTGCACAATAAGCGGGCCGTCGAGATGGATTCTGCCGCTCTGCTGCAGGATCAGGCCAGGCCCAGCGACCGCTGCTTCCCTCTCCCATGGCTCAGCGCGGAGCCCACTGCACCGCTTGCCCCATATTGCCCTTCAGGCCAGGCGGCGGCGCCTCCCCACACGGAGTCCGCCACGCGTGCCCCTTCGAGCCCCCTCCCGCCCTGCTTGGAGGGGCTGCAGACCCCTCGGCCAGCCTCCTCGGAGGCTCCAGCCGGCCTCGCCCTCAGAGCTGGTACTTGCTGAGCAGCTCGTTCTGCCACTGCCGCTTCCTGTTGGGGAAGGAGACGGGGATCCTGATCCTCCGGAAGTCCTGGATGCACCTGCCCAGCTCGGACTGCAGCACCTGCCTCTCCCCGCCCGCGCCCGGCCCCTCCGGGGGCCCCTCCAGGCCGTTCTCCTTGACGCTGCTCCTCTGCCCCGCCTGCTGCACCCCCTCCAGCCTCCGGAGGGGCCTGGAGAGGTCCAGCGTGTTGGGTCTCTGCGGGCCGCACTCCTCGGGGGCCTCCGGCCAGGGCAGCGACCCTGAGGACCCCACGTCCGAGGGGGGGCCTTTCTCCGGAGGAGGAGGAGGGGGCAGGGCCGTGTCTGGGTCAGAGTCGCCCCCGGTGAAGGAGCCAGGACTCGTGTGGACGTGGGCCAGATCCTGGCCCGCCTCTGGACTTTGGGGCACTTCCTGCGTGGCCGTGGGGGCGCTCTCAGCCGTGGCGATGGGGGCCCGCTCCACCGTGGCGACAGGCGCGCACTCCATGGCTGCCAGTGGGGCGATTTCGCGGGTGCTCATGGGTGCTCCGTCCACTGCAGAAGAGAACGAGAGGCCCAGGTTAGTGGCCCGCTTGGGGGGCAGACACACCGCACCGCCCCATACACATCCACTCCATTGTGTTCAGTGGGGCTTACTCCCAGGAAGGTGTGTAAAGGATTGCAACCTCAATGTGGTGATGCAGGAGAGCTGTGGGTCAGGCCGGGAGCCGGCTGACCTTGACCTCTTCTGCAGAGGAGACACCGGGCCCTGCGGAGCCCCCACCCCACCTCCACCTCCACCAGACAGCTGAGGACAAAAGGAAGCAGCAGTTCTGCTTCCTTGTGGCCGCCAGACATGCCTCAGGGCTTGCCCACAAAAAGGAGTTTGGGCCACAGTTTGTAGTTTCCCCAGCAGCCACTGTATGGAGCATCTCTTGAGTTTTGGACGTTCCCCCAGGAGTGCAAGCCGGGGGGCAGGGGCTCTGCAGTCAGAATGCACGCATCTAGCATGCAGCAAGCTATCAGGCTTTCGGGCGTGACTCCCCCCCCCCGCTGCATTCCGTTCTGCCTCAGGGAGGGGCTCCTGCCTGCTGCTTGTCGGCAGGAACAGTGCAGGACGGCTGCAGTCCTTCAGTGCGAGGTGGGAGCGCCATAAACCCCCAGGAGCAAGCCCAGTCGATGGAGTGGTCACTTCACTGTGGCAGAGGAAGCTCCAGGCTTATGGGTGCGCCTCTCTGCCCAGGGCCGTCCTCTGACACTGAGGCCTTGGGGAGAGGCGGGTCCTGTTCTCCTCCCCTCCCCCCAGGAGCTGCTGCACCACCTGAGCTGTGGCTGCCGTGGCAACGTCTCCTTGTCGGGTGGGGCTGCAGCCTTCCTCCTGGTGGGCCACCATGTCTGATGTGGGGAAGGGGATGAAGAGGAAACCCCCCCCCCCCGACGTGCAAAGACCTACCTGGAAAAAGCTTCAATTGCAGGCTAGTTGCCAAGCATCTGACCTTGTGCCAGACTGCCTGGGGGCAGAGACCAGGTGTGCCCTGCAGGAGGAAGAGAAGCCTCGGGGCCCAGGGACAAACCTCCTCACCTGGGAGGACAGCTGCAGCCTCTGTCCTGAGGTCCAGGATGGGCTCCGAGGAGGCGGCGAGGCGTTTCCAGGTGTTCTGCTCCTGCTCCGCCGGCGTGGGGGCTGCCACACTGAGCCACAAGCTCCCTAGGGTGGCCAGAGCCAACGGGAGAGAACAGGGGGCCAGAAATCTTAGGCGCTCTTCTCTAGTTGGACCCAAACGGATTTGGGAGGAGGCCTCTCTTCTCCTCGACGTTCTCCCAGTTCAAATCCCAAGTGGCAACCAAAGGCATCTCCTCCCCCCTGAATCTGTTCAACATTCCCAATTAGACGCTGCTTGGAGAACACAATTGCCCTGGAGGGCATCCACTGAAGGGCTTAGCATTTCATTTTTTAAGGCTTAACATTTCAAACGCACATTGAAAAAAGGGGCAAGAATTCAAAAGCTGCCCTCGGCACTTGGACCCCATGCCAGTCTGCTCTCTGGGCCCAGAACGTCCCAACCCCGTCCTCCTCATTGTCTGTCAGCTCACCCCTTCTGCAACCAGCTACTGACTCAGGATCTCTCTCTCTCTCAACAGAAACGGAGCTCCTTCTGCAGCGGGGAAGCGGTTGCGTCTCCCCCACCCCCGCCCCCCGCCCAGTTCTCGTGCTCAGCCTGTCACTGGTGCCTGCGCCCTGCCTGTTTCTGCAAGATGTCAAGCCGCTGCGAAATATGGGACTTCGCAAGAAGCCGCTTGACAGTGTGCAAAAAAAAACGGGCACGGAGAGAATTGGCGGCATGCAGTTATTCCCGGACACCAGTTCTACAGGAAGGACACGGAGGGGCGCTTTGGGGGTGGGGTGAGTCTGTGTGTCACGGAGGGCATGGGGTCCAGCTTGGGGGGGGGGGCAAACTCCTCCACGGAATCCTCCAGCGGGTGAGCATGCCAGGCCCCCAAATGCTGCCCCACTGAGGACCTCCTGTTGCCCTCTTGAGCAAGATGCCACGCGTGGCCTTGACTTGGAGAAGGGAACCGGGGAGGCTGTGCTGGCGTCACTTGTCCAGAGGCCCAGACGGAGGCCAGGGGGGCTCGCTGGTGGGGCCCGGGAAGCTCAGAGAGGCAGGACGGCCTCCTGCAGCAGACGAGCAACTCGCCCAAGGGAGGAGAACAGAAGGACCGCAGATGCTAGCCGCTGGCAGGCAGGGACGTGGGGAAGGAATTTGAGGCGCACACGGTGGGGACCAGCCGGCAGGCGAGCCACAGCCACAGCCAAGCGCAGCGGAAGGCAGCGGGGAGGGGGGGCGGCATTTGGGCTGCTGGAGGAAAGGGCAGGAAAAGGAGGCTGAAGCGGCTGGGGAGGAGCGTCCTCCTCCGGGAGGGGCCCAAAGGAACCTGGTGAGCAGAAGTCAGCCCCGATGGTAACAGCCGCGCGGAAGAGGCAACTTTGCCATTATTTATTTAGTGCTTAACATTCAGCTAAACACTGGAGCAATTAAACAAAAGGCAGCCAGCTCCGTGTCCCGAAGGCTTTGCACTAAAAGGAGAGAGGAAAGAGCAAAACCAGCCCCTCGAGGGCTGTCAGGGCTACAGAGTGACCAGGCAGGTGGACCGTGGATGGGGGCGGTCCCCTGGAGGGCAGGTGGGCCCTCTCAGACAGGCCCCATCAGGCCAAGGGCTGAACAGCTGCAGTCCCTGTGACTGAACCCCCCTGCAAAGCAAGAAACGGGCAGCGCCCCACTGACTCCAGCGGAAGGTCCCTCCAGCTTCCCACAATGGCAGAGGCCTCCAGGACACCCTCAAACCCGTCATGCCCCCCCACCCACCACGTCTGCCTGGTTGCAATGGAGGGACAGGAGCCCAGCTGTCTTGGTTGGCCGCTGGTGACAGCCCAGCAGGTGCAGACCTCCTCTCCTCCTCCTGGCCCCCCCCAGCCATCTGGACCGGCTGTGCACAGTGCATGCAACCTCCAGCGCCCCCCCCCACCTCAGCATGGCCTCCTCCTCCTCCCTGCTGGACTTCCTGCTCCCAGCTAATTGGCACCGGGCGGCTTCAGTACAGAGCAAATTAGCAGCCAATTATGGGGCCAACCTGAAGGGTCAGGATTCTGCTGTGTGCTAATGAGTTGGGGGGGGGGTTAAGGGGGTTGCAAGGAAGGCACTGCTTGCTGCACTGCCTGAGCCTGAGCAGAGCTGGCTGGCTGAGGGGCCCCCGGCCCTGCCCGGCCCGGCCCGGCCCGGCCTGGCCCAGCCACGCAGACTCGGCCACTCAGCGTCACATGAAAGGCATGTGCTTCAGGGGCGGGGGAGGCAATTGAAGGCTGTGCCCCCTCCCACTAGAGAAGCCCTGGACCGGTCCGCTCCCTTCCCGAGAAGGCTCCAAGGCCGGCCTGGCCTTCTCCACGGCCCCCCAGAGGCGGAAACGGGGCACCCCTGAATTTGGACTGTGGCGGGCGCGGGTGGGCAGTGGCAGTGGGCAGGCCTGGCTCTCCCCGCTTGCTTGCTTCCTCTTCTGCCCAGCAGCAGCTCCTCAGCGGGGCAGGGAGCCGGCCGGACCTCCTGCCTTCCTCCCGGAGTCTTCCCCTGCGGATCGGCGCGGTTGCGGAAGCTAATGCTTATTAAAGATTTAGGAGGCAAGCTGTCAGCCGCGCTGCTCAGAGAGGGGCTTTCTTCCTGTTATAGCTCGATCCAGTCTCTGAGGCTAATAGGATTACAGGGAGGGAGGGAGGGCGGAGGCTGAGCTGACCTACTAAGCAGCGGCCGGGGCCGGGGTCTCCTGCTCACCAGGACAGGCTCGCTGTGGGCACCGGCAGGGGGTGGGAAGGGGCTTTGGGTTCGGTGGCCGTTGCTGGAGCCGGAGGCTGGACTGGAGCCCCCCAGCTCAGTCGGAGGCGGCAGGGTCAGGATTGGGCCCTGCACATCTGCCGGTCTGGGCAGGACCCCCAAGAGCTCCTCCCCGTCACCCTGAGAAACGAGCAGGCACCTCCTCCCGCCTCTCCTGCACGCCTTACCTGGGCCGCTCCCGTTTCCAGGCTCCTTCCGTGCCGTCTGGACATGGGCCGACGCACCTGGGAAGGAACCCAAGAGAGGGGGGTTACTCCCCGCCACAGTCCCCCTCCGCACACCTGGGGGTCCTCCTTGAACAAGGTCTTGAGGGGGGAGGCGTTTGCTCCGCAGAAGCCCGGCAGACGCTGCACGTGACCCTGTGCGCTTTTGTGGCCCCTGAATTCCGTGGTTCAGCCTGCCCTGGATCCCATCGCCAGAGGAGCCCCAGCACTCTGCAAGCCCAGCCCATTTGTGGGCACTTGGGCAGCAGACTGCCCCCCCCCCGCCTCCACTGCTCCTCTTCCTCAGCTGGAGAATGAAAGAGGGGGCGGAGAAGAGGAGACCGCGTGAAAGGGCTGGAGCACTGGAGCCCCCTGGCCACACAGAAGCACGTGCAGCTTGGCCAGGAGCGGGACCGGACCCCTCACCTCCCCCACTGCTGCCCCAGTGCTCCCAGCCAGGACTGCCGGCCTGCACCTCTGGCCAGGCACCCCCCTGAGCCACTCCCACTGGCCTTTGAGCTCCCTTCTCCAACGGGCTGACAGGTGAACCTCCCTGGCTGGGCAGCCGCTGCTCTCTGTGGCCTTCCCAGAGGCCTCAGCTGCAGCCATCCAGCTGGCCTCTAGTCCTTCCCTGAATCGTCTGCTAACAGCATCTCCAGGGCCTGCGTTGGGGACGCAGCTGTGTCTGGCCTGGCTCTCCAGCTGTGCCACAGCAGCCGCCCTCCGGCCCAGGTAAGGTCATGCAGGTGGTGCAGGCCGAGCCCTGGCCCCTCCTCCTGGGGCACCTGGAATGGCGCGCTGCCCGGGGCGGGCACTGGCGGAGGCAGGCAGGAGGCCAGTGGTTTCCTCTCCAGCGGCTGCTCTGCTCCTCCTTTGTGCAAAGGTTTGCCATTTGGAGGCTGCCCGGAGCTCACCTGGATTCCATTAGCGGGATGGGTGGGGAGGAGGCTTTTCATGCCACCTTTTCGGTTGTGGGTGTGCAGAAGACGGGCAGAGGAGGCTCCTCTCCCCCTGAGGCGGGGAGGGGGGCACAAGCCAGTGCGGCTGGGACAGGCCCCTGCCCGGGCCCTGGGGAGCTCCTGCCGGTCCGTCTGTGTCCGCAGTACCGAGCAGGATGTGCCCCCTGGCTCTGGTGGCGGGAGGCAGCACCCCATGCAAAGCATGGAGCTGCCTTCTGCTCGGCCAGGCAACCAGAGCATCCGTCCCGGGGGGGGCTCCTCTTGGGCAGGGGCACTCAGGCAGGGATCCTTTCCTCTGGATACGTCAAGGGCTGACACCTCCAGCGGGGGCTTTCTGCATGCGCAAGAGCATGCGCTGAACCACGGAGATGAGGCCCTCCTCGCCGTACTCCTTGGATGCGGCTCCACTTGTCTCCGCCTTGTGCTGCCCCTGGAGATGCAGCTCAGAGGCAGTGGGGAGGGGGCAGCTGCAGTGGCCACTGCCCTCCAGGAGAGCACTGGTGGGGACTGAGGACGCCCCTCCCCCCAAGTCCCCTTGTGGCAGGAGTGTTTCCACCTGGTCCTGGTCTACAGCATCGCCGCCGCCCCCCCCCCCCGCCCAGCCTGATGGAGCCCCCAGTTGCCGATCTGAAGCTGCACTGGTGAAATCACATTATCTGGAGAGGAATTAATCAGCAAAGAGCCCCTCCGGCTCTCGGGCAGGAGATAAATCTCCGCATTGTCCTCTCTCCCCTGTCAGTTCACTGAGCTGAGATTCTTTTAAATAATGGCTTGATTATAATTTCGGGATTTTTGTTTTCAGTGGGCTGCTTTTAAGTGCCCCTGGATTTTGCTTCAACGAGACTCGCGGTAATATTAATCATAGGAGCAAGGATTGGTTCCGATTCCACCCTTGCGCAGGCTGCGGTGGAGGCAGCCGGGAATCTGGAGCGGGGCCAGGCTGAAGGCTGCTGCTAAGCGCTGAAATTGCAGGGCTCTCTTCGGACTTCCTCCCCCTCCCCCTCCCCAGCCTCCAGAGTTGTTTGGGGTCTGCTGCCGCCTAATCCTCTGTGCGAGGTGCCCCAAGGAGGGGAGCCATTGGGATGCAACCAATTTGTATTCCCCCTGAACGAACGAACAAACAAACAAACAAACAAAAACAAACAGTTGGTGGGATTTTTTTCTGGAGAGGAGGCAGCATTCTGAAGAGCCATAGACATGCCATTTAGCAACTGTTGGTAGAACTCCAAATTGTACGTGCAAAACTCCCCCCCCCCCCCCCCCCCCCAAAAAAGTTGGCACAGCCTCAATGGGCGCGCGCATGTTCCAGATGCTTCTTGGGCAGCACCCAGGGCGTGTCACAGGGTACTCCCAACCCTGCCTTCGGATCAGAGGGGGCGGGAGGAGCCCCCCCCTAGGCAGCCCAGGGTCCTGGAACTTTCACGGTAGATATTCAGCAGCACAAACATGTGACGGGGAGCAGCCCCAGCCAGCCCTTCTGTTTTCTTGGGGTTTAAATATTTGGGATTTTTTTTTAGAAGGCTCCTGGTTTCTCCACCTTGTGGAAGCCTGACCTTCTGGCTCAGTGCTTAGGGTGCAAAACACAGCCACAGCACCTTCCGCACACCTCTTACGGCCTCGGGTCTGAAAATAGCTGCCTGGAATCGGCCTGCCTGCGGTTGTGTGCCTGTCCCCAAACCACGGCCCCGGGGGGGGGGGCGATAATTGCTCTGTCTCAACAGGGAAGGCTCCCGCTTCTGGGGCAGCATCATTGGGTTCCTGCCAGCCTCACTCCAGGGAGCAGAGAGTTTCCGACGGGGACGATGCCATTTCAGTATTTAAGGTATAAATTTAGCTCTGCTTTACATCTCTTTCTCTCCCCGCCCAATGCAAACTTTGTGTAATTCCATTTGCCAGCCTGTGGGTTGGCAAAGAGCCTGGCCCTGCCAGAGCCCCAGAGGCAGCAACAGAGCACCTAGAAAGAGTTGCTGTGGCTAAGGGAGGCTTGGACCAGTGGCTGGAGATGGCTGGTTGCCCAAGGCAGGCGTTGGTGGGAGGTGTGCAAAGGGGCTCCAGTCCTGGCAGCGCCAATCTAGAGCCCCCTTGCAGCTACAGCTCAGGCTTTGACCGGAGATGCCACGAGGAACCCCTGAGAAATCTTGCTGATTTCTATCAGCTTCAGTTCTCTGAAAGTTCCTACAGATGTGGGACCAGAACTAAATTAAGTATACCGTATACCTGCCCAGAAAACTCAAGGAACAAGAGATCAAAACCTGAAAATGCTACATAAATGACAGCTGGTGTATACTACGGATTTTTGCAGGCCACAATAGAAAAGTGTGGGAGGAGAAAGGAGGAGGGGCTAACTGAACCCCCCATGGCAAGGAGGACCACCGCGGACAGCGCCAGTCCTGGGACAAAGGTCACCACTCTTTGCTCTTCTTTTGAACACCAGGAGCTCAGCCAGCACCGCCCCCAACAGCAGCCCCCAGACTCGTTTGACCCACTGGTCTCTTGTGCAGTTGGAGTGTTAATGAACATTCAGTGCATCACAGCAGCTGAGCCAATGCCTGAGAGGAAATACACCGCTGGAGTTTCAATAAAATGAGGTCAGAAGCCTTGCAGCCAACAGCCAGGGAGAGTTCAGAGACTGCAGCCTCACATGATGTTAATTTGGGGACGTAAAAGCAAAATTGGCAGCCACCGTTGATCTGCAAGTTTCCGTCTGCTGTTGTTAAACGTGTCCTAAAGTCATCCTGAATTCTTTTAGCGTAATTGATGGGTTTCTCTCCCCAACATCCGCACTGCAAAGTCTTCAGTCAAGGCCTAGCAGCCCTTCTTCCTGCTAGAGGCAGCTCTTTTGCCGACCCCCAAAGCAAAGCAACGGGCCCTGGCCTGCAATTACGTGCTGACTATCTGCAGTGCTGGATCCGGAGGTGGCTCAGCTCAAGCCGCAGAGGATGGTTTTGGTTTCTGCTGCTGCACAGTCTTTGGATCAACAGAGGACTTTCCGGCTGCTGTTTGTTTTGCTGTTCGGCCTGGACATCACGCGCTTCCCTTGGGGTCTGGGTAGGCCCAGCCAACCGCCTTCAGCTGGGGGAGAATGACGTTGGCGGGCTGGTGGGCGTTGCCTGGCCCCAGCCCGAGCCAAAGTGCGCCTGGAAAAGCCAGGCTGGATCCAACAGGAACAGGCTTCTCCCCACTGCGTGTTTGTTGTCTGGGACACACGATAGGAAAGTGAATCACAGACAGCGGCTAAACTCCGGCTGACCCCCATCGCCAGCCCGGTTTCTGTGACGCAAACCCGCCCCTCGCCAGAGCCGCCCTGCTGGGGAGGGGCCGCTTGCAACATGGCCAGGCCTGCTGGAAGCCCCCCCCCCCCGCCCCGCCAGCCAGCACTTGGAGGGTCCAGAGCCCTCAGCTGCCTGGGGGTTGGAGTCGGGGCGGGAGAGCGGAGCCACCGGTGCAGGGAAGGGACCCCCTGCATGCCCCACAGAAGCGCACCGCAGGCTGCTCCCGCCACACCCGCTGCCTGCAGGCACACGTCAGGGCGCTGTCGCTCCAGAGCAGGTCATGCGCCCAGCGTCCCAGTGAGGCCCCCACGCTCCGCTCCGCTCCGCTCCGTCCTTCCTGGCTCCCGGCCAGGCTCCTTTCCGGCCAGCATCTGATTTGCAGATGCTCTGGGTTTCATCTCCCTGGCGTGGGGGGGGGGGCGGATCGCTCGGTGTATTAATTATCTCCCAGTTTGTCTCTGTCATGCATCTCATGTGGGCTGATGACGACTTTGTTCTGCGTTGTGTGCTGCCTTTGGCATCCTTGGGTGGGGCAGCCGTGGGGTGGAGGGGCACCGAGAGACCTGTCCACGTGTCACCTTCACATGCAAGGGAGGACAACTGCCCCCTGCTCAACCCTCGGGGGCTGGCGTCTTCCAGACTGTGAGCCCCTTGGGGACAGAGAGCCAGTTTGCCCCCACCCTTTTGCTGTGTAAACCACTTTGCAAACTTTGTTGCTGTGGTTGAAATGGTTGCAAATAAATATTCAACATAAACATGAAAATGTTTTAGGAGTAGTAGAGGAGCCACCTGGCTTCCAATGCCAGCCTTGAGCTGCAGCCCTTCCTTAAAGTCACGGGAGCCTTGCCAGGGAAGAGGAGGGGCAGCACGAACGAAGGTGATGGGGGGGGGAGGGAACCCTCACTGCCAGAATCATCCAGCATCTCCTTTCCCCCCCTTTTGGAACTCCCCTGGCCAGCTCCTGCAAGACCTGAGTCTTGCACTGGGGGGAAAAGGCCCTGCCAGCAACAGCACGCCCCCGGGTTAGCGTACGGCGCGCAGGCCAATCGACTCCTGACGTCAAAGGTCAAATCCCCGCCACGGCAGCCCCTCTGCTCTCCCCAGCGCCTGGCTGGGCGGCCTCCAGCTCTCCGGCCTTGGAATGGACGGGCCTCTGTCTGCTTGCCCCAGCAGCAGAAGCGACGGACGACTTCAGGCAGGCAGGCAGGCTGGGAATCGGTCCAAATTTGGGCTCAGGGGGGAATTCTTCCATCCTGCCATCGAGCCAGAAATGCTTGAGAACTGCAGCCCTCATTCCTCACACACACACACCCTTTCTGCGTGTGTTGTGCTGTGTGGCAAATGCAGAAATGCGGGGAGCAGACGGGGCAAGCAGGAGCGACTCCTTCCCTCTCCTAGTGCAGGAACTCTGGACCACCTGGCCAAGGAGGGATTTTATGGGTGGGATTTGCTGCCACAAGCTGCAGGGATGGCCGAGCAGTGGGGGGGGGGGGGGTTTCCAGGCGCGTTTGAGGCCTCCGGTCACGGTCTTCCTAGTCCCCAAGCGCGGCTGAATGGCTTTGACTGAGTGGCCCAGCCGTTTTGAGACTCTGTTTTGAGACTTCCCAGCTCTTTGGCCACTTCTGTTTTTAAACTGGACGTCTGAATGTGGTTTGAATGGGGTTTTTCTTTCTTTCTTTCTTTCTTTCTTTCTTTCTTTCTTTCTTTCTTT
>JAJKFI010000154.1:302403-313034 GCA_029204185.1 Lerista edwardsae | reverse complement strand
TATTATTATTATTATTATTATTATTATTATTATTATTATTATTATTAGCCCGAGCCACATAGGTCTTCCTAGGATCCATTCTAAGCCATGCCCAGAGCCCAAAGTGTTCCTGCTCGTATATATTTCCGTCATGGAGGCAGTTCAGATGCTCGGCACAGGTCCGCTGTCTCCCGGCATCCTCTCAGAATCCAGTTTCCAGGCAGTTCAGGCCTTCAGAGCTACGCCGGGGCACGTCTGGAGAGTGCTGGCTTTACCTCTGCAGTCAACGAGAATTGGGTGCTGCCCGTAAGACTCTCCAAATCTCCATCTCCAAATCTCAGGATTGTGCCAGAGATCTGAGAACCGGCCAAAGGCTTTGCACGAACTGAGTGGGAAAATGCCCCTTCCTCCTTGGATGATGTTTCTTCTGGGGGCGGATAATCCTGAGCCAGGCTGAACTGAGCCCAGCGAGGAGGAGGAGGAGGAGGAGGAGGAGGAGGAGGAGGAGGAGAGAAATCCGGAGGCTCAGGAAAAGCTGCTCAGGAGATGGTGCAGGAGTGTGCAAGGAACAGGCCTCGGCCGGAGAGGGTGTGGAGGGGAAGCCGCAGGAAGGAGGGGAAGACGGGGCCCTTTTCAGTGTGGGGTATCAAGGTGTGGGAAAGAGCAGTGGAATGCGTAACACCCCCTGCTCACTCTCCAGCACTGCCCCCCGTGGCGATGTGGGGCCTGAGGCAGAGATAGGGGACATCACCGTGGCAGGCAGTACAGACCAGGGCTTGGTGGGCTGGCAGGATGAAGCCCACAGGAGGGAGCCCAGGCCTGGGGCTGGGGCGGGGGGGACTGCTTGGAACATGGGCATGCCTGCCCCATCAGCCAGCATGGCGTGAACTTGGCTGCAATGCTCGGGCTGGGCTCAGACACCCCAGCAGGCAGCAGTTCACCCACGTGGCTCCACAGGGGGGAGAGGAAATTCTCCTCCCCCCCCGCTCAGGGTCCCTCCCTCGGCCTGTAGCCTCTGCTGCCTCGGTCCTTTTAAGGGCTTGTCCCTGAACCGGGGGCAGCCCAGAGCACTCCAGACTAATCCTCCCTCCCTCGCCGGGAATGCAGAGGGCTTCCAAGAGGGAGGGAGGGAGGGAGGGAGGCAGCTGCCTGCACAGACTCACCCCCCACCAGTGGCATAGCTTAGGTGGTGCAGGGGGCAGCCCCCCACTGGGCAACAACCTGAAGAAGGGACGCTGGTGGCTGCCTGGCTGGAGCAGTAGAACTGCGTGTTGCTTGGGGGGGGGGAGGAATTGATGGCTTCCTGCAGAAGAGCTGGGGGCCCGGTGCCTTCCGATCTCCCTGATTTACCAGCTCGACTGAGAACAGGTTAGCAGAGCACGACAGAGAGAGAGAGAGAGTCTTTATAAAAAATGGAGGAGAGGGAAGGGGAGGGAGGCGGGAGAAGATTATGCGGAGCGAATTATCTGGGGCATGTAAAAGACTCATCCGCCCAGCACAAACGCTGAGAGGAAACCCTGGCAGGGGGAGCGGTCCCTTGGGGCGCCGGCAGCAGGCCAGGCTAACGTCCCCCGCAGCTCCTGCCGACTTCAGGGGCCCCTCTGCAAAATTGGCCTGCAGCACCTGAGGAACCCGGAGCCTCCTTGGGCTGGGGCTGCGCTTCTTGGTGGCCACTAAGGCCGGTCCTTGGACCGCCTTCTGCGAGCCCTGCCTTGAAGGCTGGCTGCAAGCACGGGCTGCCTGGTCAGCGGAGAGGGCAGGTTTGGAGGACAAGGGTGGCGGTGGTCAGGATGCCTCCAGCCTTCAGTCCAGCCTTCAGTCCAGCATCCTGGTCCAGCCTGCTGTGCTCCTGCTTCCCAGGTGCTGCCCTTGACGACGGAAGCCAGGGGTCAGCTGCTCCCACGGGGACCCCTCCAACGTGTGCCAGGTGAAATTAGGCCACCGGGTCTTGCTTCCTGTGCGGCTGCTCAGTGCCGGCGGCTCCGTGGGGACCTGCTGGCTGCCAGGCGTGCCCCCCCCCACTCCCCCGCACCTGCAGCGCACTCCAGCATGGCGAGGGCCTCAAGGGGAAAGTCTGGAAGTGCCTTTGGGGATCAGGCCCTCCTCCAGTGATGTCATGCACCCACTACGCACCACTACGCGAGTGCCGGTTCCTAGAAGTTGAGCTGGCCCCGCCCACTCGAAGCTGGCCCCTGCTATTTAACCAGGGAACAGTTGAAGCAAAATATGTATATACACTTCTGTAGAAAGCAAAGCAATAGAAGTTAAATCAACACTAACCACAAGCTGAAGTTATTACAAGCATGATCACATCCATGGCAACAATCCTGACATCACTTCCGGCTTGTGACGTCACTTCCGGTGGGCGGACCCCGACAAGTGCCAATCAAAAGTGAGTACCTGTTCCTAAATCATTTGGATGAAACCACTGCCCTCCGCCACTGGTGCACAACTTCTGCGCATTAGGATACATAGATAAAACCATGCATACAAACCTGACTGGAGAGGCTGGGCTGTCCTCAAGGGCAGCCCCACATGTGCCACAGGGCAGTAGTCCAGCCAGGACTCTGCAACCGGAGCAGGGATAACCGTGGCTGTGCTCCTCCTCCTCCCTCCCCCCTGGAATGACCACCTTGTCACACCCAAAGCTGCCCGTTATAAAACCTCCTCCTGCAACACCTGAGCCCAGGCAGCTTCCTCCGGCCAACAGCAGGGTCCCAGGAAAGGCCAGCCCGACTGTGCACGTTCCCCCCTGCACACACGCCCCTCCCTGCCCTCCCCACACTCACCTCCAGGGTCCTGACTCTGCGGAACTGGGATGTCCAACAGCCAACAATGAACGCAGTACTTTAATATTGATGAAACGGTGACCGCACAGCCCCCCCCTCCTTCCCAGCCCCGCATCAGGCACCCTGTAAAACACACTGCCTGGCCATAAATCCTGCTCAGATTGCTTCCCCCTGTTCCAGGGGCTGCTCCCCAGGCCATAAAGTGGTCCTGGAGCACGACGTTTAGATAAGGTGCTGTCACAGGCCGGCCGACTGCATAAACGGCTCGCCAGGCCAGCCGCGCTGCGTTTATTGGTCTTCCTGGTGACAATGTGTGGGCCTCAAGCCCTCCCCAAAGGCACTTAAAGCAGCGCAACATTGCTGCAGCCGCCGCCAACTGCTTGTTAAGAGGCAAGCCGGGCAGAACGGCCAGGTTCACGGCGGCCGATCTGCATCAGCCGATGTGCAGCTGCAGATCTCTCCATTTCCCACTGTTACACCTCCCAGGATGAGCCTGCAAAGTGATGTTTCAGTGGCTGGATAACAGACCCCAGCCATTGGCCGCATTGCTGTGATGTCATGGAATCACCTCTGGGAAAAGTCAATCACTGACTTGGGAAGCGACTCGGAACTGGAGGCCATTTTTATGTCCTTGTCGCTCAGTGTATGTGTGTGTTCTTGCTCCACACACACACACCCCAAGCGCTTCTGTGTAGTGCCACAAGACCTCCTGGGCTGGACAGTTCCTAACTGGGCTTGTCCAGTACCAAGTGGACTTGTCTGGGCTTTGGGGCTTCCTGCTGGGGTGTGGAGCTCTTCTTCCCTTCCCTTCCCTTCCCTTCCACACTTGAGGACAGAGCAAAGAGGGAATAAGAACATAAGAACATAAGAAGAGCCCTGCTGGATCAGGCCAAAGGCCCATCTAGTCCAGCTTCCTGTATCTCACAGCGGCCCACCAGGTGCCCCAGGGAGGCATGAGACAACAAGATGCTTGGATCCTGCTGCCACTCCCTTGCACCCAGTACTCTGAAGTAGCCTACTACTAATGTAAGGAGGTTACAACCCATCATTGCCTATAGCCCACAATGGACTTTTCTTCCAGAAATCCGTCCAATCCCCTCTTAAAGGCATCAAGACCAGATGCCATCACCACCTCCTGTGGCAAAGAGTTCCACAGATTAACTACCCGCTGGGTAAAAAAGGACTTCCTTTTATCTGTTTTAACTCTCCCAACTCTTTTTAGCGGATGCTCCCTGGTTCTGGTGTTTTGAGAGAGGGAAAAGAACATCCTTTTATCGACTCTATCCCTTCCATGCATAATTTTGTATGTCTCAGTCATGTCCCCCCTCAGGCGCCTTTTTTCTAGACTGAAGAGCCCCAAACGCTGCAGTCTTTCTTCATAAGGGAGGTGCCCCAGCCCCGTAATCATTTTTGTTGCTCTCTTCTGCACCTTTTCCTGCTCCACTATGTCCTTTTTAAGATGCGGCGACCAGAACTGGACACAATATTCCAGGTGCGTGCGTGGAGGGGTGGCCGGCCTGAGTCAGCACATCGATGCGCGCACGTTCCCGGCCAGGCGGCTGCCTTATTGCAGGAGCTTCTGGGGAATTGAGGCGGCCCAGCGCTCGTTAGAGGCAAGCGGCGTGCGGCTTTTTTCCCCTTAATAAGGGGACAGAATTAATAACAGACTAATGAGGCTGTGGGCGTTCGTTGCCAGGGGGTTAAGTGGGGTTCCACAAGACAGCGAAGGGGGGGGGATTTGAGCCTCTGGCTTCTCGGCTCCCGCCAGAATTTAGGGCTCCTGGTTTCGAGGGTGTCCTTTTCTCTGCTGTGCTCGCAAAGGGCTTGGGAACCATCTCTGGACTCAGGAGTTCCAGGAGAGGCACGTCTTGGACCTGTTCTCTTGCGCCCGCCACTACTGATGGCCGGGGGCGGGGGCGACGAGGGTGGTTTGGGGGATGCGTTGGCTGAGCAGCATCTTCCTCGCCTGGCCTGACGGAAACGGCCCCTGGCTCTGCGCCACCGCCTTTTTCTGCTCTCCGAGCGGCCTTGCCGGGCACACGGCTGGCCACTCTCCTGCTCCCTGCTGCGGCTCCCCTCCCCGCGCCGGCCCGCAGCCCAGCGGCAGCAGCTGGTCTCTCTGCAGGAGGCGGCGCTGCTCCCCGGCCGTGGCGGCCCCCTCGCGCGGCTCCCGGCTTGCGCCAGGTGCGCTCCAGTTCGCTGTCTCGGGGGCTCCAGGCACCGACTGGGCTGCGCGGAGCACTTCAGAGCGGCCGCCGGGTGTCCTCGTGGCCACGGAGGTTCCCGGCTCCGCTGCCCTCGCCGCTGGCTGCCCCGCTTGGCCTCCGGAGGAAGCACCAGCCCGTCCCCTGGGAGGCGCGCCCTGCGGGACAGCCCCGGCGGCCCCGGGACTCCGCCCCACTCCGGGAAATGCTGAGCCGCAGAATCCCCCCGTTCCTGGCCTCCAGGCGGCTGCGCGGAGCCCCTCCTGCCCAGGTACTGGCTGGCTCTGCCCCCCACCCTCCTTCCCTCGGGAGCCCCTTTTGCGGGCGATGACGGTCCATCGGGGGCGGTCCGACGGGGGGCTGCAGGCTGGAGCCGGGCAGCCAGGAGAGCCGCGCCTCAGGCCCGAGCAGCAGCTGTCATTCCTCGAAGGGGCCTCGGCGGCAGCTGGAGAACAACTGCAGTGCGGGGAGGCGCTCGGGGGCTGCTTGTTCCGAGTCACGAGCTGGGGGGGCGGCATCTCCCCTTCGGTCCTCCCGGCAGACCCTCCCCGCCCCTCCCCCCTGCTTCCTCGCAGGCATAAGCCCCGCCCTGCGGCGGAGTTCATGGGGAGCTGTCGTGATTCAAGAGCGGTGCGAGACAGTGCACGCCAGGCAGCACCCTCAGCCAGCAGCTTTCCCAGGGGCTCTTCCGTGTGTCCCCTGCTCAGGCTGCCGGCTCGCAGGCCATGTCTCGGGAGGGAGGGGGCCCAGCAGCCCCACCTCGGGGGCTCGTCAGCCGCCTGGACCACCTGGTGATGACCGTGAGGAGCGCAGAGGACACAGCCGCCTTCTACTCCCGGGTGCTGGGCATGGAGGTCGTCACGTGGCAGGTGCAGGAGAGCAGCAGGGGTTGCTTCGGACAGGAGGGAGAGAGGCTGGGCCTGGGGCCCAGTGGGGGAGGAGGACGAGGGGTCCGTGCCCGCCTAGCTCTGGCCGTGTCTCCACCCGCTTCCCGTTGGCTTTAACAGGGAGGCCGCAAGTCTTTGCGCTTTGGGGTGCAGAAGTTCAACCTCCATGAGGTGGGAAAGGAGTTTGAGCCCAAGGCCCACTGCCCGGCTCCCGGCTCCCTGGACTTCTGCCTGGTCACAGAGGCGCCCCTGGAGCAGCTGGTGGAGCACCTGAAGGTCAGTCCTGTCTCTCTGGAGCAGGGCTCTGGGCGGTCTGTGCCCTGGACGTTGGTGGGCCCCACTTGCCTCCCCCTGCCCCGGCCTTGCCGCGGAACTCCGGCTGCGCCCCCTGGAAACCAGCCCACAAACTAGCGCCCTGCTCATTGTGATATGAGCCCCCCCACCCCACCCCCTACTGCAGACCTCTTAAGAACATAAGAAGAGCCCCATTGCTGGATCAGGCCAAAGGCCCATCTAGTCCAGCTTCCTGTATCTCACAGCGGCCCACCAGGTGCCTCAGAGAGTACACGAGACACAAGACGCTTGCATCCTGTGGCCACTCCCTTGCACCCAGTACTCTGAAGTGGCCCACCACCAATGTAAGGAGGTTGCACAATCCATCATGGCCTACAGCCCACGATGGACTTTTCTTCCTAAATGCCGTTTTCACTGGCATGCACTGAAGCTCCTGCAGCCGAGCTTGAGGAAAATCTGCCAGTGTAAGAGAGCACGTTGCTGCAAGTGGGCGGAGGAACGATTCTTGGGGGTTGGGTGGGGGAAACTGTGGGACTTGGGGGTCTCCTGATATATTCCCCCGCCCCGCACACACCTTTCTTGCAGGCCTGCGGAGTGAGGATTGAGGAAGGTCCGGTGCCCAGAACCGGCGCGGTCGGCCCCATAACGTCTGTTTACTTCCGAGATCCAGATCAGAACCTCGTTGAGGTCTGCAGCTACAGCCGTGGTCCACAGCAGTGATGATTCTCCCACAGAACCAGAACTCGGGCCTGGACTGACCAGGGCCTGGTGCCTTTCTCGGAGGAACCAAACATTCGCCAGCCAGCTGGCTCAGACCTTCCCCTTGCTGGAAAAATTACGGGGAGGACAGCGACGACACCAGCAGAAGGGAAGCACCTTGTGCTCAAAGATGTGCTTTACTATCACCTGGCTGCTGAGAGAAAACAATGCGCCTACGGAATAAAAACAGTTGCTGCTCAGTGCAAACTGGAGGTGGAGAGAGACGGAGTTTGGACGGCTGCTGGGGAGAGCGTCCCTGTCTGGCCCCTGGAGGGTGTGCAGGGCTGGCTGCTCAGCTGCTGCAGCAAGCGGGTTGCCGGGGAGTGAGAGGCGCTCAGTACGGCTTCTGAATCTTCAGAAAATCCTGTTCTGTCACTTCCCCGTCCTTGTCGCTGTCAGCCACATCGATCATTTCCTGCAGGGCAGAAAAGTGGCAGAGTCAAGCAGCTGCTTGGCAGCAAAGGCAACTTGGAAGAGGGAGTAAGAGGGGAAATTCACAGAGCAGGGCCCAGTCGGGACCCAATGCTGGTGGATCGGGGCCATGTCTGTTTACACCGTCCAAAGCTTTTGGAGCCCAGGTTTACCTGCTCACACAAATGTCAGCAACTATAGGTACGGCAATACAAAAAACCGCTAGACTGGAGTGTCCTGTTTGCAGCAAAATGTCCAGGTGAGATCAAAAAATGTGAGATGCCAGGAAACCTCTGCCTCCCTTTGGCTCCTGGCCCCCCTTTTTGGCCGTGGGCAGAAGTGCAAATCACCCCCTGCACTCCGCTCCAGGTGACGGCCTGCTCCAGGCAGTCACCCAGAAATCAGCCTTGCTCCGGGGCAGGGTGGGAGTTGACGTGGGAGCCCAGGGGCCGTCCGGAGCCTGAAAAGAAACCCTGCCGGCTGACCTGCAGCTCCTCGTCGGTGAGGGTCTCCCCGATCTCAGTGGCGATGCGCTTGAGGTCCTTGAAGGCGATCCTGCCAGTGTTGTGGTCCTCAAACAGTTTGAAGGCTTTCAGGATCTCCTCTTTGGGGTCCACCTCTGACTTCAGAAAGCAGCGCAAGACAACCCCTCAGGGCGCAATCCTAACCAGCTTTCCAGCACCGGGGTAAGGACGGTGCAAGTCCGATGTAAGGGAACAAACATTCTCTTACCTTGAGGTGGCCTCTGCGACTGCCCCCCCCCCCGCTGCAGGATGCAGCACAGGCCCCATTGGCACAGCTACGTCATGCTGGAGAGTTGGTTAGGCTGGCACTTTCAGAGCACAGGAAGGCCTCGGCCTCGGCCTCACACACCAGGGCTTCCTCACTGCACACTCAGTGGCAGGCCCGGGGAGGGGGTCAAGAGGGGCAAATGCTGCTGGGCATCTGGCTCCAGGCTGGTTGGGGGGGGTGACCTTGCAATCCAGCCCCCACATGCCAAACCCCCCCCCCTTAAAACTGCTTGACACTTGGGTGCTGTGCATTGCACTGGCTAGGTTTTTTACGCTTTTTTTCCCTGTGTCCGGTAGAGCCGGCTCTAGGACAAGGAAGCTTCTGCCACAGTTGACCTTTTAGGGTGCAATCCTAACCTGACTACGAGAGCCTTTTAGGGCGCAGTCCTCCCTGACTCCAAGAGTGCTGCAAATGCTCTTTATGGCGCGTTCACAACACTCCTGAGCTGGAACAAGGGACTTGTGCAGCCTAAAACCAGGTTAGGATTGTGTCTTCCAGATGCCCCGAGACTGGTTCCCCACTTGTACCCATCACAGTTTACAAGCCTCCAGGTTTTAGTGAGAGCCTACCCCTGACATTCATTTAGTGAATGCCAGGCGCAAGGGAGCAGCCAACAGGATTCTTGCTGTCTTGTGTGCTCCCTGGGCCACAGTGGGATACAGGAAGCTGGACGCGATGGGCCCTGGTCCTGATCCAGCAGGGTGCCTCTGCAGTCCCTTTGTTCACGGCATGTGCTATTATGCACTAGGAATGCGAAGGCGCCACTTACCATTTTGAGCATCATCACAGAGTAAAAGGCGTCAAAGCCTATTTTCCCAGACCCCTCTTTATCCACGTCCTGCATGATTCGCCTCAGCTCGTCTTTCCTGGGCACAAACCCCAGCGCTCGTATGGACACCTGCGTGCATCAAGAACAGGCGGAGCGTCAGAGAACGAACCGGAGGACAGAGCAGCCCTTGCCTGGGGGGTGGGGGGTGGGGCTGGCTTGCCTTCAGGTCCTTCACGTTGATGGTGCCGGTGCCGTCAGCGTCCAGCAGGTCAAAGGCGTCCCGCATCTGCTGCTTGTGGTGCTCGCGGAGCTCCAGCTTCGGGCCCATTATCCTCTTCTGGGTGGGGGATCCTGTTGCGGATCTCGTGCCCTTCTGAGCCTGAAGGGGAGCAGCAGCAGCAGAGGCGTCACCGAGAGCCCTTCCTCAGGCAGAGACAGTGAACACCTTTGGCGGGGGCGGGGGGGGTGTCAGCCCTGAGCCAGGACTTGCCTTTTCCCAGCAGGACCCTCACTTGTAGGGCTGTTTTAAGAGGGTGCCATTTTTTCCACAGATTTTGTGACGTGAAAGACAGAAAGCGGCAATGTGTGTTTTTATTCTAAGTTCTCATGTTTATTGATTCTAGACATGTTGCAGGTGGACCAGGCAGGTGACACAATGGCAGCAGATGCAGCCACAGTACTGGTTCTAGTTGGGAAACTAACCTATTTTGATTCCTAAAAAAATCAAGAAGCAGCATGTGGGCTGCGAAGGCAGGAATTCAACAGGGCAATGTGTGCAGCTTCACCGACTGGATGGCTGCCTGACTCAGGGGAAGCGGCCCCGCCCACATCGACCTGACCCGCCCACTGGGAGGAGCCGTTCGTGACCACGCCCCCTCCACCGCGGCCCACCCACCCCCAACATGGCGCGGCGCTTTCCCGTATCAGGAACTGGGGGAGGGCGGCGGCTCAGGCGACGGCCGCGGGTCGATGGCTCCGCCGGCCGCCTTTCCTTACCATGGCCGCGCCCGGCCCAGCACAGCGCCGTCCCGCCGGAGACTCGCCTGCGGGGAAGGGGGCGGGGCCGCAAACAGTTCTCCCCGCTACCATTGGCTACGTCCCGGCGCACTGCTGCCATGGCAACCCGCCATGCAGCGGCGCACTGCGATTGGCTGAACCATGGAGTGGGCAGCGCTCCCATGAAGACTGAGCTCCCATTGGTTAAAAGGGAGCTTTCCGGCGCATGGCGCTTCTGCACTATCCAACATCCTTGCTTCTGCACATAGAGGTATAATTTCAAAAAGGTTAGATGGAAGATATAGGAGAAAATTGAGACCAGGGGGCGGGCTTAGCAGCCATGTTGGCGTACTCAAAACAATCCTTATTCCAAGCATTTCAGATTGCTTTTCTGGTAGTGTTTAGGACTTAATAGTTTACTCCTGAAGTAAAAACTTACCAAAATAACAACGTGTGATCGTGGAGAAACGTCATTGGTAACCATATTATGAGTTAATATGCAATTCCAAGGTTTAATTCCGCGTAATTATATTACCGGACAAAATGCCACTTGCTGTCTATTTAAACTCGGATTGCACTGTTTTGACAGACGTATTTTTTGAAATCTACACAACCAAAAATAAAGTGTGAACGGGAAGGAAAGAAAAAAAGGGGAGGGTGGGCAAAAATTAGATAAATATGTAGGAAAATTACATTAAAATCTCTCAATGTATAACACAAGCAGTTGTCAATATGAGAGGAATTCTTTTTT
>JAJKFI010000154.1:154757-302393 GCA_029204185.1 Lerista edwardsae | reverse complement strand
AAAAAAGAATTCCTCTCATATTGACAACTGCTTGTGTTATACATTGAGAGATTTTAATGTAATTTTCCTACATATTTATCTAATTTTTGCCCACCCTCCCCTTTTTTTCTTTCCTTCCCGTTCACACTTTATTTTTGGTTGTGTAGATTTCAAAAAACACGTCTGTCAAAACAGTGCAATCCGAGTTTAAATAGACAGCAAGTGGCATTTTGTCCGGTAATATAATTACGCGGAATTAAACCTTGGAATTGCATATTAACTCATAATATGGTTACCAATGACGTTTCTCCACGATCACACGTTATTTTGGTAAGTTTTTACTTCAGGAGTAAACTATTAAGTCCTAAACATCACGCGAAAACCAATCTGAAATGCTTGGAATCAGCATTGAGTATAATTATGTCACCGCTAAGCCCGCCCCCTAGGTTCACTTCGTCCCTATCTAAGTGCATAGGCAGGGCCACCCCCTGGTGGCTCCTCCCTAGCAACCAAGAGGTTCCGGGCAGGCTGAGGCTCTGCGAGGGGACCGCGTCTGCCTGCAGCACCTTCCGACGCGGGGAGGGGGGGGGAGCAGCAGCTGTAGTGCCGGCCCGCTGCAAGCGCGGCACACACGACCCCAGCAGTGGAGCGTATTCGGCCAGTCCGGGTACTAGGCCAACAGGTGGCTAAGGGGAGGGGGGCAGTGCTGGCTTAATTCAGATTTTTTAAAATGTAATGGGCCCAGTAAAAGGCAGCCAGACTGGCATGCAAGCTTACAACTGACAAGAGGGCGCTGATGGGCACAGGGCCAGCAAGCCTCCTGATCATCATAATCTGCCCCCGCCCACGATCCCTTTTGCAAGGGAGAAGGTCTTTGCTAAATACCATGACATGAGAACTTGGCTTGCTGGTGAGAAAAGGGAGGGGGAAAAAGGACACACACAAGAGGAGCCAGTGATTTTCATCTGTATTTGTCGGACAATTATCTGGAAACAGAGGCTGTTACATTGAGCAAGCAGAAGTAAAAACAGCTACACTTTCAAGGGGAGGAGTCCCATCTTCCATCCCCCCTTTAAAACCCTACACACAGTGGTTAATCAGTTCAGGAGGACATACAGCTTCTAACAGAAGTGTCAAAACTCTCTACTCCAAATTTATTCAGGACATGTGTGTGTATATCTGCCACCTCTTAATACCAAGGTGAGGCTTAGGAGTCCCATGCAGGTGAGAATGGGAACGAATTGTTGCTGCAGCAGAGCACTCTCTGGTGGCACCTGGAATCAAGACTCCTTCTCCCATCTAGACAGTGTTTAGCCATGGCCAACACAAAGACAACAGGCACCGCAGAGGGTTTAGCACACTCAGGGTTACGTACCTGAGCATCAAGTGAGACTATGGGGGTGTGTGATACCAGCCACAGGTAGGAAACACTTGTCTACTTGCTTCTCGAGCACTTAATGATTTACTGCATGCCAAGTGCAGCACCACTAACGGCAAGGACGCTGCCCTGTTGCGAACCTGCAGGGCATTTGGGGAGCAGGGCCTTCCTGCTTGTTCCCCCTGTCCCTTGCCCCCATATCACTTGCTCTATCAGCCAGAAGGCCATGCTAAGAGTCTTTACAAAAGACAGGCTCTTTAGGAAGAGAGGCCAAGGTTACCAAGCCCCTTCCAACCTTCAGACGCACTGGTCTCTCCAAAGCAAAGTTTGTTTTGTTTTTTTTAAGTGGAGGCAGACACTGAAAAGAAAATCCATACTTACCTGGGAGTGCATTTCTGCTGAAGCGAACAGAAGGGTTGCATTTTAGCCTAGACGCAACATTTCTCAGAGGCCAGCGCCCAGAACAGCAGTTTTGGCAAAAGGGGCAGGAAATGTGTCCAGGGGGCCAACCTAGACAAGCCAAAGCTTTATTTTTTTAAAAGTCTGTGCGGCAGTGGCCAGGCCTGCACCTCCGCACACAATTGACATCATTCAAAGGAGAAGCATTTGGCACCGGGCTGTTCTCTTCATGTACTTCAAGGAAGGGAGGAGACTTCAAAGAGTGACACTTTTTTCCTGCAGGAGGTGCTACCTTGAGGTTAATTTACAGATGAAGCTTTAAAGATCCTCATCTAAGCTGACACAGCAGTGAAGGCCCCCCCTCCCCTCGCCCAAGGAGGAAAGTCAAAGGGCGGCCAGCTGAAGTGGTTTATGAAACCGATAAGAAACGCTTAACCAGCAGCCCTTCCCCTCTGCAGCGCTCAGGAAACACACCACTGGGGGGGCGGGGGGAGAGCCACATGCACTGTTTGGAAAGCAGGTCAGAGGAGACGCACAGCTGCACCCACAGAAACGCCTGAAAACCAAACACTTTTTAAAAGCTCCAATTCCATGGGGGGGGGGGGAGAGAGAAAAGAAAAACAGATCTAACTCACAAGAAAACTGAATCAATCCATGAAATCACAACTGCCCCGGCAGTTCCTGCCTCCCCGCAGCAAAGGAAGTCCTGCAGACACACCCCACAAGGTCTGCCAGCGTCTCCCTCCCTCCCTCCTCGTGCAGGAGAGGGGTCCGGCTGTGCTCCTCGCTTGCTATCATAGGCCGCATCTGCTGGAGAGCCCCTGGCAGGTTAGGAGGAGGTGGCAGTCCTGGGCCCCCCATTGCCCTGGCTCAGGCATGGGAGCCGCTCCTCCCTCTCCTGCGCGGAGTCTTTTAAGCGGACTCGCCACTCTCTATGGCTTTCAGGATGTGATCAGGCTTGTTGCCGGCCGCAGAGTGTTCCCACATCAGGAGGTAGAGCCGCTCCAGCTCCATGGTGTACTGCTTGGTGTTGAAGAGGGGGCTTGATATTCTCTGCTTCCAGACCTTGCCGCGGATCTTCTTCAGGCTACAGGAAGACACGTGTGCAAAGCCCGCTCACTCACCAGTGCTTCCTGCCGCCCCCCCCTTCAGTGCCACTAACTAAAGGCCCCCTGGAGTGCCCCTGCCACAGCGACTTCAAAGGGGTCACCACCACCCCATTTGGTGGGACGTGGTGTTTCCATGAGGACCCCTCCTGGCGCCTGAGCAACTTCTCTGAGGCAAGAGGGCTGCCGCAAGAGGCATCACCCCTCCGCGACACGCTTACTTACTATTCCAGATCAGTCCCCAGCTTCACAGCAACGTCCTCGTACTCCTGCCTGCTCTTCGCAATCAGCTCAGGACAGCCAAGGCAGGTCAGCTGGGAGGCAGCGACACGTGACGCA
This sequence comes from Lerista edwardsae, assembly GCA_029204185.1. Classification (NCBI taxonomy): domain Eukaryota; kingdom Metazoa; phylum Chordata; class Lepidosauria; order Squamata; family Scincidae; genus Lerista; species Lerista edwardsae. Next base: position 299,192 of record JAJKFI010000154.1, on the reverse strand, counting down.
AGAGTCTCCCCTGGAAGCAAAGCGGAGCCTGCTCACTGCATGCAACGCCCCCACCCCCCCAGCACTCTGCACGTGCCGCTTTTCCAAAGAAGGACTGCTTGACAGAAGGGGGACGGCCAGCCCCCCACAAGAGGCAGCAATGCGCATTCCCTGCTCACCCCTGCTGGGAGGGCCCATCAGCCTGGCAGCAGCCCTCCAGTGCGCCTGGCTAGGGATTTCCGCCACGGCACCACGGCCTGGCAAAGCCCCCCCCCTTACCTGGCATGGTCACCATCGGGGTCCCAGCCCAGAGCACATCCATCCCTGTGGTGTGGCCATTGCAGAGAGGCGTGTCCAGGCAGACGTCCGCCAGCTGGCCCCTGCGCACGTGCTCTTCTTTGGGGGCAACAGGGGAGAAGATGATGCGGTTCTGGGGGAGACCCATGTTCTGAGCATACTGCTGAATATTCGGTTCTCCCACAGCCGGGAAACGCAGCAGCCACAAGACGCTGTTCGGCACACGTTTCAAGATCTACAAAACCAGTCGGGGGACAAAGCGTTACATTCCTGGGTACCCAGCCAAGCCTAGAGAAAGGTCCGGGACAGCCCAGCGCCTTCCAAGCCCACACTTGAGGAGGCAGGCTGCTGAGACACCCTGCGGCAGAGACAGCTACTCACATTCGCCCACAGCTGCAGGGTGTTGGGGTCTATCTTGTAAAGCTGGTTGAAGTTGCAGTAGACTACGGAATCTTCCGGCAGGCCGTACTGGGAGCGGGTGGTGACAATGATGGTCCGTGGGACCTCCTCACCAGTCGCTGCTTTGTTGTTGATCTGAAGAAAATGCAGTTTAAGACGTCAACCTCACCAGAGCCAAAAAAAACATGGCATCAGCGCCTCAAGGTTGGCAGAGACGATTTCCTGGGCCTTTCAGAACACACATCTTGCAGCCCACAATCACATGAAACAAAAATAGTGACGGCTCAAAACGGCAGCATCAGCCGAGAGAAGCAGCTCCCTCTGAAGCCCACCCCTTCCGGCAAAGGTCGCGCTAAGCCTGCTCCTTGCTCCAGGACTGTCTGGGCTCACCGGGCTGCCTCCCTTGGCCCACTGCTCTCACCTGGGTAGTCGCCAGCCCATTGCTGATGTTGAATCCATTGATCGTTATCTGAATCTGCCCCCGATTTATCATGTCAATCACCGCTTCTGCAATCGTGTTCATAGGAATGACCGGCATGCTGAGGCCGGCGCCGCTGTCGGCATTGTCTCCCCCATCCGGACACTTCATCTGGAAGCCAGGCAAGACCGGTTAACGCCACCAGGTTCAGAGAGCGGCACAGACTCACGTGCAATGCGCTCTCTGCCACGAAGGAAGGGGCAGAGCCAGAGAGGCCCTTTCTGCACCTGGCCAGCCTTCTCTTTTGGCGCACACGGGACCTCCAAGCTGCCCCACTGCCTTCCCCCACTTGCACCCTTCTCTGGCACAACAGGCTCAACTGTACCCTCTCTAACCTGCACCTTCGACCTGGAAAGGCTCTCACCTTAACCAGCTTTACATCAGGCAGGCTGTCCAGAAATGCCTTCAGGTCAATGCCATTCAGCACAATCCGGTTGTCGTAGATGTGCCCATTGGACTTGAAGTCAATGACTGCTTTTTTCTGAAAGAGAAAGGAGAGACGGCCTTCGGAGGTCCAGGGCTTTTCTCTCAATGACCAGAGCAAGCGAGGCAAAGCAGGCACCTGCTGCCGGCTTCCCCCGCTCAGACCTCCAAGTACCTTTAGGTGTGGGAACATGTTGGCGTGATCCCCGATGAAGAAGGTGTTGGGCATGTAAGCCAGCTTCTCAGAGTACTGCTCAGCCACCTCGACGGGGGACGTCTCCTTGTCCGTGATAATGTAATCCATGAATAAGGCTCCACTGGTGCCAGGATAGCCCAGCCACATCGCCTGGAAGCCAAGCCAAGCCAAGCAGCAGCAGTCAGGCCGAGGCCGAGGGGTCTCCCCGCCACCCGTCCCAAGCCAAACGGATTCCTGAGCAGAGGGCCTCGTCTGGGCAGGTGGCAGGCTCCCCTCCAGGCTTGCGAAAGACGGCGCAGGCCAAGGTGAGGCATACAGTGTGCAAATGAGGACAGTCTGCTCCCGTACCTGTATGGGGGCCGGCCTGAGGGCAAACAGCTCGTTGCGGGCTCCTTTGGTGTAGCCATTCATGTTGATGAGGATGTGGATGCCGTCTTGGTGGATGCGGTCAGCGGCCTTTCCGTTGCACGGGACCTGCGGCACAAGAGTGGCGGCATCACAGGGCACTCCCAACGCGGCTCTGCCTGGGAAGGGCGCTGTGCGTGCCAGCATCCGAGCCCTCTCAGAGCATCCGAGCCCTCCCAGGGTCTTCCCACCCCCAGGCAGGGATGCAGCGCATTCTCTACAGTTCTAGAGCGAGAGGCCTCTTACCTGAGATAAATCGACAAAGTGGTTGGCTTCCGCTATCACTTTCACCCGGAAGTTTGTGCCGTCATCTGGGCTGAGCGCGTAGCAGAACACCTAGGAGGGAGAGAGCAGCACTCCGGCAGTTAAAAAGCAGTTTCAAGGAAACGTCCACCGAGGCTCCACAGGTTACGTTAAGCCAAACAACGGGGGGGGGGGGGGAAGGACACACGTCTTTCACGTGTGCGTGGGAAGAAGCTCCTATCTGAAGCGCCACGTCTGTTGTTGCTCCAGAACCACAGGCTTCCAGCTGCATCCACAGTTCTGCTGCATCTCACCTCAAATTTGTCCGGGTTGTGCATGCCCGGGATCGACTGCATGAGGTGGGAGGTGGGGTGGTTCCCGAAGTCAGAGCTCACGTAGCCCACACGAAGCCGGCCGTCGCTGGCCTTCAAGTCCTTGGGGTGGTCATAGGGCGGCTTGTGGAGGACATTGATCTGGCAACACAATTAGGTTCACCATCATGCTCAAGATCAGTCTCAAAGCCACACAAGTCCAATCACCGACCACCGAGCACCAAGCACAAGGACGCCACGTCTCTCCTCAGCTTCATGCCTACCTTGTCCAAGCACAAGTTTCCATGCCGCTCGGCAATAGCCTTTCGGAAGCTGTGAGACAGCGGGTACAACATGCTGTGATGAGGGTGTACGGATGGGAGCCTGTTCTTCTCCAGCTGGTCTGCAACTATACTGACCAGCTTCTTCATTCGCTCGTCGTAGTCGGTCCAGTCACAGACAATCTGGAACAAGGGAATAAACACCACACTCAGTGAGCACAACTTAAGCAGCAGGAGGAAAGCTGTGGGCATTTTCAGGCCACTTTGTGGAGCATTTCTCCGAAAGGTGCTGCCTCTGTTTTGCTCGCTTGCGGGCCAACAGCCAGAGCCTTTGAGACATCCGACATTCATGTTAAGATGTTAACTCCAACACAGCTCAACGGTCCCCCCCCTTCTTCTCACCTGCAAGCAGTGGGCCAAGTTACAATAGGCGTCAGGGAAGTCAGGTTTCAGCTTCAGGGCAGTGCGATATGAAGCAATGGCCTCTGGAATATTTCCCGAATCCTAGGAGAGGACGAATGAGTCAGCAAGGGCCACTTGCTCCCTCCACAAGCCACCTAGCAAAACGCAAGCCACAGGCACAAGAATACCTTGTGGATGGACGCCAGGTTGCTGTGGGCATCTGCAAAGGCGGGGTTGATCTGGATGGCCCGCGTGTAGCACTGCAGCGCTCCCTGAACGTCCTGCATTTCCTTTAACGTGTTCCCCATATTTGAGTAGGCATCTGCAAATGTGGGGCTGATTCTGCAACGCGGGAAGGGAAGAATGAGACACGGAAGAGTCGGCCCACTGGCCTGAACGTACGCTTGCACCCAGCAGGCGCACGCGAGAGGACTTCCAACAAATGCACAGCAATGTCTGGAATGTTCCCAAGCCTTACCTAATAGCCTCCTTGTAATGCATCAGTGCCTCCTGCAGCTTTCCTTGCTGCTGCAGCACACTGGCTAAGTTGGAATGGGCAGCTGCAAACTCTGGGAAGACCTGCAGAAAACACATGGCTCTTAGCACCCCCAGGACACTCTGTTCCCTGAAGGCATCATCTAATTCTGTGAGGATGCAAGGACGTTATGCTGCCACTGGTACCCCTGCCTGGGCTCAGAGACCCAAGTCTAACCAACAAGCATTCACAAGTGTACCTCGAGAGCCTTGCGGTACAGGCGGACAGCCTCCTCAATGTTTCCTTGTTCCCGCTTGATGTTTGCTAGGTTATTGAGAGAGTCCGCGTGAGTGGGGCACAGGCGAAGGGCTGTGTTGTAACACTCCTCTGCTTCTGCAACCTTGAGACACGAAGCACAATTTAATCAAACACTTTCTTAGTAAGAAGTGACACACATTCTCTCCAAATACCAAAACGTTATTTTCTACAGATTCCAAAGGTGCCAACCACTTGCACCCACTCATTCCGTGGAGCCTCTCCCCGATAACCACGAAGCAGAAGAAGTTCCTTACGCTGCCTTTCTCCTTGAGCGCATTGGCCAGATTGCAGTACGCATCAGGGAAGTGCGGCTGCAGTTCAATGGCACGCTTGTAGGTGTCGATGGCCAAGTCAATCAGCCCCTGCTCGTAGTACACACAGGCTAGGTTGCCATGCACGACTGCGTGGTTTGGACTCAGGCTCAGGGCCCGGAGATAAGCCGCCACCGCTCTGAAACAAGAGGAGTCACAGTTCACATTAACAAGCCAGGCAGGACAACAAAACGCAGAACTTCCAGAGAGCAAAACGGAGGGTCTTCTTGAGGAGACGTCAATGGAAAAGCAGCGGTGCAAGGCTGGGGTTCGGCGTTACGTTTTTTTGGGCAAGGCTTCCAACTGGACACATTAAATGCAGATGTTATCTATCCACAAGACTGCCAGAGGAAGCCACACAATCACTTCCAAAACACACATTTTTAGAAGCAAAGCAACAGGGGATTCTGGGAACATTTCCTCATCAGCCCACACTCCCTGGCTGACTACTGACAGTGGAAAAGCCATTTGACTTGCTTACCTATCAAATATACGTGCCTCCTTCAAGACATTCCCCAGGTTAATGTAAGCATCCAGGAAGTTCGGGTCAAGAGTCACCGCCTTAAAGATAGTTAAAACACTGCCTTATACATCTGGATTACTGTGGTGACACCCAGTCTTTCTGTCCTCTAGGACACAGCCCACCTGGCCCAGATGACTAAGGTAATTCATCACTGCCTCCGTCAATCCTGATTAGCAGACCTGCCCCCTTCCCACTGAATCAGAAGTGCTGATGTTAACCTAAACAGGCAGGGGCTGCCTCCCCACACATATAACAGTGTTTCAAGAGCTGCCTCAGGAGTCTTCATCCACTGGTCTGCCACCAACTGGATAATAACCAGAGCATAGAGCTTTTTCAAGCTTTGGAATCAGGCACGAAGCAATTATTTCCCCAGGCCTTTCAATGCGCTCTTAGTTCTAGTTTACTGGAGTGCTGCTGCAGCATTTTAGTAATTCTGTTAACCGGTTTATTACATGATTTTAAATTATGCCATCAGCCCAGGAAACCCAGGATTGAGGAATTGCAAATACGCATATTAACAACAGTGTGCCAACGTCCACTAGTTACTGCTATAGCTTGATGGCTTGACAAGCCGGCTTGAAAAATGACAGGCTCAGGACTATTACTGGAAGAGACACCACAAGAGGACCAGGCCTGTCAATGGTTACCTTTTCAAAGTGATGGATGGCAAGCCAGATTTCCCCTTGAGCATTGAACACGCAGCCCAGGTTACTCCATGCCACTGCAAAATTTGGCTGGGTCTCAATTGCCTTCAAATAACAGGCCTTGGAAGGATTAAAGATAGGTAGATACAAGGGAAGGGAATATTTGCACAAAAAAATGAGAGAAAAACGGCAGTTAGTATTCCTTCTCTGACCAGCCAAAAGTGATCCTGCAGTATAGGCTAGCATGCGCCAAAACTAATGTGCTGTAAACAGCTGGCTGTTCCTGCGCCGGCGCAAACCAAAACCCAAGTGCAAACCCACCATTGTCAGTTACGCTGTTTTTTGCCAGCTGCGCACTTCCCGAAGCACAGATCTCTCTCCTAAGTTCTCAACTCCTCCTTTCCTCTTGCATTGGAAATGCTCCCCACCTGATCCCACTGCACACTTTTTCAGACACAGAAAGAGGGGGGTGAACTAAGATTCCTGCCCTGGTTTGGACAGCAAGCTGGTGAGTGCCTGGGGTTTCGTAAAATGACTCTTGACCCTTATCTCCTAAAAGATAGCACAGAAACTGGAAATCCGAAACAAACTGCACATTAAAGAAAGGCACCTATAACCCCAGTGACTTGTTACGCTTGGCTAACCCTACTCAGAAATTGTTTCCCACACTTCAACACTCGCCTCCAAAACCTCAAATGACAGGCTTGCACAAAGGTTCAGGTCCCTGCAATGCAAGCGCAAGAAGTCGCCAGCGCCCCCTAACAGCACGCCGCTGCGCTCTCGCTGCAAACTGCTGCGCTTTGCTGAACGCCCCCGAAGACCATGAACGGCCAACCAGATGGATTTGTCTGCTAGACAAGCCCACGTGGAAAGTTGAGTGTTTTCCAATTTAGGTCTGAAATCTGCACATTGCAACCCAATTGTGTCCAAAAGCCTACAGCGTGGAGCTCAGGGAGCCACCCAGTTAGAGACGAATCCTCTAGTCAACCATTCACAAGGGCTCAATCGCACGCAACGCGCATTTCCGCCGCGCAGCCTATGCGCTACTGCAGGATCACAGCGCATCATCAGAAGAGCAGAACGCTGCAATCCAAACAAAGAAGAAAAAGGAAAAAAATGAACCACCAGGAAGAGTTAGAAGCTTTAACTACAAAGTATCTCCAATTATGTCTTTAAGTCTTAATTTACTTTTACTTTAGTTTCTTTGAAAGAATTGTGGCTAGGACTAGAAAATATGCTAACATTACTTGCTTGTACATTAAAATACTTAAGCTGTTTCTGAAGCCACAAGACAGAAGATTCAGGCATGGAGGCAAATGGTTTTGCTGTGGCAGTTACAAACCCGTTACCATATTTCTCATGTGACTTTTCGGTGCGTTCCTTGCTGGAAGAGGAGGAGGAGGAGTGTGTCTGCCCTAGATCCAGGCCTCGAGCTCCCTTCAGCGAGGCACCTTACGCATGGAATAGGAGGTTTCACCCACCTGAAACCTTCTAAATACAATATCAATGGTGAAAAACCAAAAACAAGAGAGAAAATAAAACAAGATCATTAGTAAAAAGTTCAACAAAGCAATTGAAAAATCTTTGGATATGTCTAACACATGGGTTGAGGGCAGTTTGTCTGTAACATGGGAGACATGCAAAAGGGAAAGGGTTAATCAGGGCAACTGCGAACAGCAGGACTTGGAAGAAAGGCCCCAAAACTTCCACAAAATTCAAATTTCACTTCAAACTGCAAATGTTTTGCTGGTTTGGTCTTGCAAATGCACTGATAGCCAAAGAAATACATTGCAATTTATTCAGGATATATATATATATATCTTTTTTTTCCTTGTTTAATGGAGTTCTCACAAAAACAGAACAACACTTTCAAACTAGGTGTCTCCAGAGCTCTGAAATAAAGAAGTCAGCAACCTAAGGCAGGCGCAGTGTCTTGGCCTATACCAGTCACACCAGAAGCTGCAGTGAAGTGCAATCCTGTTAGCTGTCCACCCGGCAGGCCCGGAACTCGAGTGTCTTCTGAAAAAGACATTTCAACGTCACCAAGGACAGTTTAGCACCTTGTGCCTGGCCAATCGGGAATCATGCTGCTTAGTGCAGCCACTGAAGAATTTGTGCTCTGCTGTCCACTCCCCGAGCCCTGCCAGATTCCCCTGACACCCAGCCTTGCCCCACACCAGAGCAGCAACCAGCCAGACAGCTACCCTGGTCATACACTCCACTTGGTAGCATGCGCGTGGGGCTTGAAGTGAAGTACTTGGAGGCCCTTCCGGTTCCTCCACACTCCTCACCCCTGCTGCGCGGAGGCGTAAGGTGGCTTGTAACAAGACAATTCCAGGGTGGGGTTTTTTTTGCAATCCATGTTTTTAAGTATGCCAAGAGTTTCAAAATGCATCCTGGTGAAGCCAGACTGCTAGAAGCCACCTTTCCACTGACAGAAGAAGCAAGTTTTTCTTTGATCAGTTCATTTTCCAAACAAACCAGCCGCATCACCTGAGCGTTTGGGCAAACCTACAAGCAAGTCACAGATGGAGCTGAACTATGACCGTTTTACTAGCCTTTCTTCCACTGTGAAGGTCGGGTGGGGGGGAGGTTAAAGAAGAGTCAGAGCTTTTCAATGCCATATTCACAGGGTAATACTTGATAAGGTTCTTCTCCACTTACAAGCCACAAAGGACTTTAGAAGAGCACCTGCTTCGCACAGGAGTCGCCAACTAAGTCACAGGCTTGGCATCAGCCGGCAAGCCTCAGTTTGGAAGGACTGTTATTTCCAGATCAGAGAATGGTGGAGCCCCTGTCAGTCACTTCACAATAATGGATAGTCTAGTTCTGCAGCAAGACTCGGTGTTCAATTGCTCGTCTACACCAAGCGTTAACATGGGCATGCCACGTCTCGCCCTGCAACTACTCTGGGGCAATGCGGGGCCTTCGGCTTTCAGCCACTTCTTGGGCTCTTGCAGGTCAACGGTGAACTGAAGACTCGGTGCAAAGTGTTCACGGTTTCAACAGACTGATGTTTAAAACTCATTCTACAGAACACCTACCTTGGCTTCTTCCAAGCGACCCAGGGCTTTGAGCAGGTTCCCCAGGTCACTACGAACACAGTACAAGTCCTGAAAATTCAAATGCATTACATCACTCCCAAGAACTCTGCAAAGGCAGTACAGTCACTGAACAGGGGCCAGTTTTCAGTGGATGCCAATAGGCTCTAGCTGAATCATCAGCACCTGCTATAAGTGGGCCAAACTTCAAGAAGTCGTCGAAAGTGACCAAACACCCTTATGTAGCAACTACAAGTAGCAGCCACACAATGGGAATGGAGGGAGAGCAGTAGCGGGGTGAACGAAGAGGAGTGTCCCCCCCCCCGGTGTACTTCTTGTAAATAACCAGGGCAACGTAACAAACACAGTTGAATAAATACTATCATATAACCCAGGAAGACCTGTCCAGCCACCTGCCTGGCTGCCTTTAGAGAGCAACACATTTTTGCTCCAGAAAGCTTTGTTTTTTAACCTATTTGGGTTCTGTGGTTTTTAAAGCTGTTTCCTGAAGCTGATTTTAATTTGCTGAGCTGCCTCCAAAGGCAGGTTGCCATGACTAAATCCAGCTGGAATTAAGGGGATGACTTCAATAAGTCATGACCAACACTTCTTATTCATTTCAATGTACTAAGTCAGGATTCAATCAATTTAGTCAGGATTCAAATGTTTTTAACCTCTTTTTAAACATTTTTGTAATATAAATCATTTTACTATTAACTACGAGCAGTATAAAGATAAACACAAGTAACAGGAGGCAGCCCAAGCCTTTAAACGCATGTATTCTAGAGACACAAGAGGAAATCTTAACCTCAGGCGATACCGCTGGCAACCTGCAGCGTAATCATCTAGGCCAGTTATAAAGCAGTAAAGCCTTAATGCAAGTTGTTTTGGAAATTTACAAGCTGAAGGCTGTTATTTACACTCCAGGTAGAGCTCTACTTACAGGATTGTACTGCAGGGCCGAAACATATGCCTGAACTGCCCCTTCCATATCACCTGCAGCTACCAAAGCAGCTGCCAGGTTAATATATCCATCAATGAAGTCTGGCTTGAGACGCAGGGCATGCCGATAGTGCTCTATCGCCTCCTGCAGTTGCCCGCGTTCCTTGTACACGTTCCCCAGATTTGAGTAGGCTTCTGCCAGCAGTGGATTCTGCTTGATGGCCAAAGTGCTGAAGTGAGCAGACCTAGAAAAAATGCAGCATCACTGAAGTTTAATCTGCTAGCCTGTTGCCTAGATAACCAAGTTTACATACGTGTAACTGAAACCATCACATAAGCTGCCCCTGTTTACATCAGCCACTATGCTCCTTCCCTCCCTCTGTTGTCTATTTTGTGATCATAACTAGACTGTAAGCCCCTCAGAGCAGAGAACATCTTCTCACTCTACATAAAGCACTGTGCATATTGGTTGCACTATATAACATAATGCATCTTGTGCACTTGCCAAAATTCTCATAAACCAGCATAAAGCCTACAGAGAAACAGTGAAGGTCAAAGCTGTAAATACCAAGTTCAAACAAAGCAGCTACAACTAGACCTTACACACTCAGATCATTCAAGCATTTTGCTTGTTGCAGGAATTAACGCACACACCCTTCTACAACACGAAGAATTGTTTTTGCTTTGATGCAAGGCAATTCTGTTTAAGCAGAAAGGATGGCTTATATTACAGGAAGCCTAAATTAAGTGCCTGTTTTAATTGTCTTGTGGGCAAGGTTTTACACTCCTGGACAGTTAAGGTTTCCAGGATTAAACATACATCCTTATGCTCTCCCTCTGGAAAGATCAAGAGCCATCTGAATTTCCAACAGTGCTATTAGAGGCCTGAAACATCCAGATAGTGAAATTACAGAATCAAACACAAACTTGTAACTTTCTCTCCAAGACAAAAACCGAGGTATTAGTTTCCTCCTGCACTGCTTAAAATAAGCTGCTATGGTAGTCATTCATTTAAAAGATTTTTCTCTCGCCTTTTAGATGAATCTCACAAGGTGGCTGATAGCAAAAATAAAAGGATCATAAGGCAATTACAGCAACTGTAAAGATTAAAACCAGGTTCTGTTAATACCCTTGGTTAAGAAGGGCTCCAACCCATATATAAAATCAAGCACAAAGTAGTGAGGAACTTCGCTGCATGCGAACTTGGTGTGCATCAGGCAAGAATGGGCCCAAGGCCTGCTCATAACCAGAACATTTCTCAGCAACTTTTTTTTTTGAGGCAGAATCCTGTGCAGAGGCAAGCTACCCCAGCCTCCTACCTGTCCAGCCTGCGGCACTGGAAGTGGATGGACGAGAGCAACAACAGCACCCCTGTGTTGTCGGGCTCTTGCCGCCACAGCTGCATGCAGTGCCTCTCCGCGGCTTCGAAGTCCCCTGCTTGATACTCCCGGTGAGCCAACTCCGCTAGCCCTTGGAAGGAAAGCATACGTTTCGTTGGTTCTGAAGAATCACCAGGACACATTTAGGGGGGAAAACAAAAAGTTAGAAAATGGGAAAAGAAAGTGACAAACTATGGTGTACAAATTAAAAGATGAAATGCTTGACGTGACATAAAACATCAGGGGGTGTTGAATGATTAAACACAGAGCCTTGTTCCAAGGTCATCAACATTTCTAGCACGTTCTCAATGACAAACTTCCAGATTTCTTCCATTTCCTCCTCCCCCCCCCCCAACACCACAGACATTGAAAATTCAGCCAGGCTGTACCAGAAGATCTGCCTGAGGATATTTACTTTACATGTGGCTGTTTACCAAAGGACTCAACACCATACAAGGCTTGGTCTACTTTACAAATGACAAGTAAACCCTACCCCAAAGCACTGTTTTCCTGAAGTAATAAAAGAATGAAACTAAAAACGTGCTTCATGCAGTGAAATAAAATCATACAGCAGGCAAAGATTACCTGCTATATACATCAACCTCTTCCTGGAAGGCCAGTCTTCAGACTTTTCAGAGAAAGCTCATTTTCCTGCCCCTTCACCATCTGCTTCTCAACTATGTAGAGATTAACCAAACCTTCCCTAACACAGCCTGACCTCGATAAGAGCCTCCTGGAAAGAGGCCATTCTGCCATTCCTACCATATTTACCAGACCCCTGGGAAGGGGAGATAGCAAGAAAGCTTATTGGACTATGATAAAAAAAGCAATATTCTATTAGCCTAGAAACACATTCTTTGCTTTAAACCGCCACTCTGCTGAACAGAAGCAACCTACACATACAAAAACTTAATATTTTGATCTGGAATGTCCCAGAAAGGTTGACAGAATACACATATAACCACACATACCCTTGCTCTTTACTAGTTGCTACAACAGTCAGTTGAATCACTGTCTCTAGATGGGACAACCTCTCAGGAGCCCCACGACCTGGAGCAGGATATTGTTAAACATGAAGTGATTGTTTAAAATAAATCACACTTTTCGAAATCAAAAGAACTCCATATCCTTTTAAGGTTCTGGATGCTTTGTATCCAAGTGATGTTTTGAGTTCAGTGATTCAGCACTCCAGTGAGATATGGAAACCTACAGGTGGCTGCTCAAAGGCAAGCAAGGAAAATTTTAACCCTTGACCAAAAGCCTAATTCAGGGCTGATGGAAAGTTTCCACAGCAGCTACTGCTATGGAATTTTCCTTTCAGGTTGACAATTTAAAGCCTCACAGGAGAAGATGACACCTTAAGCTTGCAAGTTCCTTTTTTATTTTTAAGCAGCTTAATTTCAACTGGATGGTGCTACGTATTTAAACAGAAAATCAAATACCTGGGCCAGCAATGACCTGCTAAAGCTCCAAAGGGCTTGTGACCAACATGGTATAGGCAATTATGCCCAACAGGGTGTCATTAACTGGCTTCCCACCTTGACCATTTTATTTTAAATTTCTGCTATCTCCACAGAGCATCAGCATTACCATTTTGGATGGGGAACTGGGGCAAAAGGTCACTTCCTCAAGGCAATACATTTTCTTTTTAAAAAACTGGCAGCCCAATTGTATATTACACTGGAACAAGAGGCCAGCAGGCTTGAGCTGCATCCAGCACAGTATAGGAGGTGCCTGGAGCTCACCTCCGGATATTTTCCCTTTACCCTGCAGTAAGCCCCAGCCAACCCTATGGGGCTGCTCAGATCTACAACAGTAAATTCACTAGCGCAAATCGAAGCGGCTGGATCAGGCCTGCCCAGTCTAGGGGTCAGGATCCAGCTAAACGGTGTTCAGGGCTAAGTGTCTGTGTGTGCATTTTAGAAATTAAGGTATCTGCAATTGGTGCTTTCACAACATTTCCTTTAAAGCAATATTCATAACCGGTTTCTACCACAATTATAATTAAATTTGATTTGAAACAAATATTTTTATGAACATAAGAACAGCACTGCTGGATCACACCAAAGGCCCATCTAGTTCAGCTTCCTGTATCTCACAGCGGCCCATCAGGTGCCCCAGGGAGGCATGAGACAACAAGATGCTTGCATCCTGTTGCCACTCCCTTGCACCCGGCACTCTGAAGTAGCCTACTACTAATGTAAGAGGGTTGCACAATCCATCATTGCCTATAGCCCACGATGGACTTTTCTTCCAGAAATCCATTCAAACCCCTCTAGACCAGATGCCATCACCACCTCCTGTGGCAAAGAGTTCCGCAGATCAACTACCCGCTGGATAAAAAAGTACTTCCTTTTATCTGTTTTAATTCTCCCAACCCTTAGTCTTAGCAGATGCCCCCTGGTTCTGGTGTTGTGAGAGGGAAAAGAACATCTCTCTATCCCTTCCGTGCATAATTTTGTATGTCTCAATCATGTCCCCCCTCAGGCACCTTTTTTCTAGGCTAAAGAGCCCCAAACACTGTAGTCTTTCTTCATAAGGGAGGTGCCCCAGCCCCGTAATCATTTTCGTCGCTCTCTTCTGCACCTTTTCCAGCTTCACTATGTCCTTTTTGAGGTGCAGCGACCAGAACTGTACACAATATTCCAGGTGTGGCCTTACCATCAGATTTGTACAATGGCGTGATAATATTGGCTGTTTTATTCTCGACCCCTTTTTTAATGACCCCAAGCATTGCTACTGTACACTGGATCGATACCTTTACTTCATTGAATTGTCCACCAGCACCCCAAGATCTCTCTCTTGAGCTATTATATCACAAACAGCTCAGAACCCTTAAGCCTATAGGTGAAGTTTTGGTTTTCTGCCCCAATGTGCATCGCTTTACACTTGTCTACGTTGAAACGCATCTGCCATTTTGCTGCCCATTCCCCCAACTTGGAGAGATCCTTCTGGAGCTCTTCACAATCCCTTTACTTCTGAGTTGCTTTTAAATCATCCAATGAGATCCTACTGAGAGGAAGCTTGGGGGCAGCACTTCAAAGGCATGAAATGAACAATGAAGCTAGGTCAACGCAATGGTGTGGGAAATAGCCTCTCAAGTAATTTCTTATTCCAAAACCGACAGTCCACAGGAAGGCAGACCAAGACACTCAGCAGCCACATGCTTGACTCTCCAAGCTGGCCTCCAAGAGCTCCTGTATTAGCTTTCCTTGGCTGAAAGGCCCAATTTATTATTGCCAGACAACCGGGGCTCAATGTTTGCTGGAAGGGCTGGAGAGAAGTGCTTTTATGACTAAGTAAATAAAGCAGACCTGTGTCTCAGCTGGGCAGAGCGCCACCCCACCCTCTGGGTCCGGAAAACAGCTGCTGCCCTGTGCATAACCAGAGTGCTTTGTGGTACAGCGCCCGAGTGGGCTTCACCACTCAGGCTGCGCTAAAAGGGGGTGTAGACTGAACAGGGACAAGGGATGCTCACGGCCCTGAACGACTGAGCCAAATTGCAGGGCGGGCCTTTTCCTCTCTGCTCCAGGAAGCCCCACTACAGCCTGCCCTGGACCTGTAGCAACGGGAGGCGCAGCGGAGCCTCTTATCTGGCAGCACTTCTGGGCCGGGGCGAGCCTCGACTTCCTCGCCCGGCCACCCAGGACTGTCGTCAGCCGAAGGTGCCCGTGCAGGGCTCGTGCCGGGCCCGCGGCCTGAGGCGCCACGTGCTGCGCCCCCTTCCCACTGCTCGGGCCGAGGGAGGCCCGTCGAGCACCGCCAGCGCCCCGCCGCGCCCCACTCTGCCCCCGGCCGCAGCGGGAGCCACGAGCAGGAGGCGGCGGCCAGGAGGGAAGCGCTGCCCCGTCCGCTCCTCTTGGGGCTGCGGGGAAGCCGCTTCCTGGACCCCGTCCTGGGGCAGATCCTGCAGGCCGCCCTCCAACGGCGCGGGGGCCACGAGCAGCCTCCTCCCCCACGGACGAGCCCAGCACCTCTTGTGGCAGCGCGTTCCGCAGGCTCAGGCCCACGCCGCGTGCAGCCGCAGCCGCCGCCCCCCATCCCATCCCATCCCTTCCCTCGTTTCCAGCGGGCGCTGCGGAACCTCCTGGGCCGGAGAACGAGGCGCTTCCCTCCCCCCGAGGCCCCGCTCGCCCGTTACCTGTGCTGTCAGCCACGTTCCCCACAGAGGCCGCCATGGCACCGATCGTCCCCTCAGGCAGCGGCGACGGCTCCTCCTGAAATGGCGGCGGAGGCGGAAGGACACGCCAGGCTGGGCGGCTGTCCCCGGATCTCCTTCTTCGACTCCTCCGGGCCCCCACCCTCGCAAAGTAGTCCCCACGCCTCTGCAGAAGGAGAGCCCAATCCTGGACGGCGAAAGGGGATATGGGTAAGGACTCAGAGCTTAGAGGCAAATGGACTTTTTTCCCCTCACATACGTGCACCCTGACGTGCTCCGAGTCATTGAAAATCACTCTCGACAACGCTGAGACGGTGTCCTTCCGCCAAAGCGGTAGCCACTGCGACAGATCAGCGCGGGCGCATGCGCCGTTCAGCGCGCGATTCCTCAGCGCGTTTCGCTGTCCCCGCCTCCGCGCGAGGCGCGTCACGGCTGGCGCTTGCGCGCTGGGGCCGCCGCGAAGGAAAAGGGCGGGAACTCCAATGCGGCAGGGCTCCAAGGGGAAGCCCCGCCCCTTCGCAGAGAGCCCTTTTCCCCTCCCTCGCCCTCGCGCCACCTCCGCTGGCCCCGCCCACAGCGGCGAAAAGCAAAGATGGCTGCCGCGGCACGCTCAAATCCTTGGGCACGCTGGGTGGGGAAGTCCCAAGGATAGTCCCCGGCGGGCGCACCCCAAAAAGGTTAGATTGACTGGAGTCGGCATCCCTGTTGAATTGATAGGAATCGAGTGAAGCCAGGGGGCGGGCTTAGCGGCCATGTTTGTGTGCCCCAAACAATCTTTATTCCAAGCATTTCAGATTGCTTTTCGCGTGATGTTTAGCACTTAATAATTTACTCCTGAAGTAAAAACGAAAATAACAACGTGTGATCGTGGAGAAACATCATTGGTAACCTAATTATGAGTTAATATGCAATTCCAAGGTTTAATTCCGCATAATTATATTACTGAACACACCGGAGGAAATGCTACTTGCTGTCTATTTAAACTCGGATTACACTGTTTTGACAGACTTATTTTTTGAAATCTACACAACCAAAAATAAAGTGTGAACGGGAAGGAAAGAAAAAAAGGGGAGGGTGGGCGAAAATTAGATAAATATGTAGGAAAATTACATTAAAATCTCTTCATAACACAGGTAGTTGTCAATATGAGAGTAATTCTTTTTTACTTCTAGGCTATTAAGAGTATTTTTTTAAACTTCTAAACTCACCCCCCCCCATAAAACAAATTCTGTTAATGTTCAGAATTTCAAAAATATTACAGTAGAAAATGGAAGGCGCGAAAAAACGTGTAAACGGGAAGGGGGGAAAAAGGAGGGGGAAAATATTACATACCGATGTAATGTGAATACATGAACCTTTCCGTGGAAATTAAATCCCATTTTTCGTAAAGCGATTCGCACACCCGTATGCAGAACACGCAGGCATGATTTAAAAAGTTGATATTAACTTTTACACACGTGCAGGAAGATTTTTATTCGTGAATTTGCGGCAATCCTCATTGGCGGGAAAGATCTGAGTCAGCCATATTTGTGTGCCCCGGAAGCTTCAAGAAAATGACATGCCGACTCCAGTCAATCTAACCTTGGCGCACCCCAGGACTCGAAGCCTGGCTGCTCCCTCCCGCCTCCGTGAAGCGGCCAGGGAAAATAACGCCCGGCCGCAAGAATGCAGAGCCCTGCAGGCGCCCCCTTCAATCGCCACCTGCCTGCGCTTCAGCAGTAAAGCACTGCACAGATGCCCAAGCACAAACCTCTCGCCTTGTGCACTGAGGCAGGAAGGCGCCCAGCAGCCAGTGTGGCTGGCAAACTGTGCCAGAAGTGCAGGCGTGGTGCCAGCCCAGAGTGCGGGGAGGTGGGGCCTGGGACAAAGCGCTGCATTCGGCCCCTCTGGGGAACAACCACAGGGTAACCTGATGGCAGGACTGGTTCAGCTGCTCCATCAGTTTTACCTCTCCTAGCCGCCCACCCACACCACCCTCCCCTATCCACTCCTTTCTTTCCTCTGGGTTAGCAACACCGGAAGAGGAGGGGGCTTTGGCACTTGCCCCCTGGCTCCAGTTAGTGATTTCTGGCGTTTACTCCAGCACACAACACCACAGCCCTGATTAAAAACCGGTTTATTCACAGGCTGGCCCAGCATTTCAACACACCTAAGTCAACACACCTGCTCACAAGGCTGTGCGCACAGCAGATTTTACACCTTAAGCACAACTAAGGTGCATGCCTGCTAGTTAAACACTGTCCAAATACGCTACAGAACAAAACAGCAACTGCATTTACTTGTGAAATGAGGCCTTTCGGAAGATCTCTTTTTATATACATATATTTACACACATACATACATACATACACACCACATACGTTAAATAAATGATCCTTAGCCAATGAAGCAAGAACCAGTCCTTCAGGTGAGACCACCATACACCACAGTGGGAGGCAAATTAAAACCCGGGCCTGCCCCGGCCTGAGGGGAGTGCCTCATTCATCGGAATCCAGGTCGCTGTCTGCGATGGAATGGAAGTCTTCACTGTCCTCCTCATCCTCAGACAGTTGGACCTGACTCAACACACTCGGGCCACAGCGCTGTTCCTCCTCATCCTCCTCCGAGATCTCATAACCTCCAATGCTGCTGAAACTGGTGTCCCGGGTGTTGGACTTTGGATCCGGCTCCTCATAGCTGCCGTAACTGAAAAAGGAGGAACCCTCATGACAACAGCAGTATTACAAGTGGGAAACCCCACAGCGAAGGGCAAGGAAGGACTCTGCCAATGGACGCACACGGCCAGTGATGTCATGCAGGGGGTACGCGGGGGTACGCAAGTACCGGTTTCTAGGATTACAGTTGGCCCCGTCCATTCACCCGCCCACTCGTTGACTCCACCCCTGCAACGTTTGAATTTCCTGCATGTTTGAGTTGCCTGCATGTTCTCAGAGCCAGGCAGGCAGGCAGGCAGCGAGCGGAGCCTTTCCTTTCCTTGCCACTGAAAAATGAGTTGCTCTGGGGTTTTAACCTGATGCCAGGCCTCCTTAACATGTTCTGTGGGTGCTGTGGAATACTGTTGCAACGGTTGGGTCAGTTTAAAATGGTCTGAGGCCTCAAAAAGGGCTTTTTTCGTGTCACTTCCTGCCACGACCTCACTTCCGATGGGTGGGTCCCGACACGTGCCAATCAAAAGTGAGTACCTGTTCTTAAATCATTTAGATGACACCACTGCACACAGCCCCTTCACGGAGGGCTTCTCAGCAGACTTTGCTTTTGGAACAAACGGTGCCTGACGGTCTCCAGCGAGCCCTCGCCAGTCACCTTCCCTGGAGGCTTGCTTCTGCACAACCACCCCCAGCCCTCCACCTGCAGCGTTTCGGGTTCTTCCCCCCCACCCCGCAGCACACCCACTACGGCCGCGGTTCCTCCTCACACGCTGGGAGCGCCGTACGTATTTGCGGGGGTGGGGATTGGGACTGGGGAGGGTGTGGCTCTTAACAAACCCTCCCCTCCCTTCCTGACTCCAGCACGGCACGGAGGCTACGGGCAGTGATGTCATTCAGGGGGAACGGACCGGAACGGGCGTTCCAGATCCTCACGGGCTTTGTGGTTCCCGACAAGTGCCCATCAAAAGTGAGTTCCTGTTCCTAAATCACTGGAGTGACACCGCTGGCTGCGGGTACCTGGCGTTGCTGTCCTCCATGGCACGGGAGGCCTCGCCCCCGGCCCCCTCGTAGGACATCATGCTCTCCTCGTTCTCCAGGCCCATCCGCGTGTTCTCCTGGAGGACGTGAGGCTGTTTGGGTCTCACTGCGCTGGACTCCACGTCCGAGTCACTTCCGCTTTCGCTCAGCTGGATAGCTGTGGAAGACGCCAGGCGAGGAGGCTGAGCCACGGAGCGACCGGTCGGGCCTGCCCTGCCTTCTCCCCTCCATCCCTGCCAGAGCCCCTCAGCCCTCTCCGTCCTGCTTCCACAGAGGCGTTTCAAGATGCTGGCGTGCCCTGCACAGCCACCCAGGGAAGCCGAGGCCTAGCCAAGGGAGGACGGGGCCAGTGCAGATCAGCCCAACACTCCGGCCTCCGCAGCCAGGAAGAGGCGGAGCGACCGAAGGGGCTGGGAAACCCCCTGGGGCACAAGTGCGGCTTCCTCCTTGCCCAGCGCCCACAGCCCAAGCGCCACGACTCACACGTGAAAGGGTTGTCGCCCTCCTCGTCGCTGCCGTCCTCGTCCTCCCCGTCCGACATGAGCAGGTCCTCGTACAGCACGCTGGCCTGGGGCTGCTGCGCGGAGCCTTCCTCCTCGTCCGCCAGGTCGCCGTCTCCATCGTCCACTTCCTGCCACGGCGAAACAGCCCGGGGTGAAGGGAAGCCCCTGCCCGGCCCGTGCCAAGCGCAGCTCCCTGCCACTTGCCTAACTCACCAGCAAGGCCGCCTCTTTCTCAGAAACCTGCGGGGGGTGGGTGGGGAGGTGGGGGGGCTCACAGCGCTCCATCCCCGGGCACCAGCGTCACGCGGAAGGGCCCTGCACTGCCAGCAGCTCCCCCCGCAAGACAGACAGCCCCCAACGGACTGCGGACGGGGTCGGAGATACTCACTGGGGCTGGAGTCTTAGGCTTCCCATCATCCTCATCCTCATCAAACCCTTCAATATCTACGTCAGAGTCTTCCTCGCCCAGCCTACCGCGGCCCTGCCGCATCTGAGTGGGGAACACAGAGACAACACCTCTGAGAAGGCACGAGCTCCGGCCAGGCAAGGGGGTTCTTGGGCCGCAGTGGAGGAAGCCCACAGGGGATCTGTGGCGCTTCCTGCATCTCTCGCGGCCCCTCAAGTGCCTTGCTGGGCTCTCTGGCATTCCAGGCCTTCGGGGCAGGCTCCAAAGAGAGTCTCCTACAGAACCGCCCACAGCCTTCCTTTCCCCCAGTGTCATCTCTCTCAAGGGGCCCGGCCAGCTCAGTGGAGCAGCAGAAACCAGGACGGCAGGGCCCTGATGCTTCACCAGGCACAGGGAAAGCCAGCGTCCCAGCTAGCCCCACCCAAGACACCCCGTCTCTGCCTCAGGCGGCCTCTTGCAGCCCTGCTCTCCCTCGCCCCAGGGGCTGGTCCTCAGGGATCCTCTTTCCCCTCCTGCTCCAGAGCACGTTTTATCCCAGCGTGCGTATAAAACATCCACATGAAGCAGAGTGTAGCCAGTGCTACTCAGCCTGCTTGCATGCTTGCCACTCTGGAGCTCCAAGAACCGCCTCTCCTCACGCACCGCTCAGCTATCTCATGCCAGCGACTTGCGTAACATAAGCCCAAATCTGCGGCGGTTCATCTGCATCCAAAACCCCACCAAGGTGAACTGGGGCCGGGGTGCGCGGACTCCAGGCTGGCCAATCCACTTTACTTTTATGCTGGAGCCCCGAGATCCTCCCACCAGGCACAAGGTAGTGGCTCAGCAGGGCGGTGCAGAACTAACCACCTGGTTACCCCCGAGCAGACCCTCAACCACGTATTTGTTCTCAGGACCAAAACTGGGTTTGCAGCTCTTTTACACAGAAATCCATTCCTGTTTTCCTCCAAGTTTTCAACGTTTGGAAGGATGGGGGTGGTGGGAGCTAATCTTCTTGTTGGTTTGGTGAGAGAGCTAGAAATCCCCGCTGGCCAATCACCTGCAATCACCCAGAGGACCCCCAGTAGATCCCAGTCTGCTGCCCTGCCTGCCTGCCTGCCTCTGAATGAAGACCCTTCCACTCCACCATAGAGGGCAATTTAAAAAATCCTTTTTCAGGGCTATTCATGTGAACAAAGAAAAGCAACGTTCCTTTTCCAAGGCCTCCCCAGATCCCGTTCCATGTAACCACTCAAGGTCTTCTTACAAGATTCTCACTCAAAGCCCTCATCCCTTGGAAGGGAAGGTGGCGGGGAAAAGCAGGCTTATTGACACACACGCTCCACTTCAATATTCCCACCCAGACACTACCAGAATTGGAGGAGGCCACATTCTCCTCTCCATCTCACACACACACACACACCCTTTTAAAAAAACCTCCTCCTCTTTCGGCATTCCTGACCTGTGGTCCCCGCTTCTCAGGGGTGGTTGTGGGAGTGTCAAACAAGCCCTCATCTTGATAGACGGAGGCGTCGCGAGACATGCTGAGAGAGGTGTTGGTGTCATACAGATCAGGCGGCTAAAATGCATTTTTAAAAAAGAAAATCGTAATTTTTTAGGAGTTGGTTCTGTTAGGCCTGGGACATGAAAACCCTGTAGAGTAGGCAAGAGAGAGACAACAATTTGCTCAAGACAATCCACTGGGGTTTACCTCTGAACTGTTTTGAAAGCGGATGCTTTGGTTGAAAGGCAGGGCCTAAATGCCTTTTAAATCTCAGTGACTAACGAAAACATGCTGCAAGCCCACAGAATGACTAAAGATGACATTTCAACATTGGTTTTCGTTTCCATTGCATCTAACTAGACAGCAGCTTCAGAGGTCAGCCAAGAGAAGAAAATGCTGTTACACAACTGGGCCAGTATCACCAGTAGGGTGGTCCGCTACATATGGTTTGCGTTCAAGCCACAGGACTCTACTAACACCACAAAAGTGAATTTTTGGCTCTCAGACTGTGGTCCGTGAGCTCAGCTTCTCTCACACACACTCGGGATGGAAACAGAAAGTCAGTTCCCAATCACATGTCATGTGATCTAAAAACCCAGAGGCATAGCAGCCCCTCTTATGGAACTGGGCAGAGCTGAATTGGATGTCAGCTGGTTTTGGGTACAAAAAGATTCTCAGGACTGCAATACAAGGAACCACTTGGCCAGGGGGAGACGTGGACGACAGGCCACGTGCTGCTCTGGAGCGCAGCCTCCGCTGTGCAAGCACACTCTCGGCTGAGCATCTTGTGAGCACGGGGGGATTGCTAGGCAACTGCAAATCGGAGCAGGTGCCTCTGCTGAGCTTGGCCAAGAGACGGGGACAATCTCACAGACAGATCTGGAAGCCAGAAGGCAAAGCGCTGCCAGCTCAGCAGGCGGCAGATTGTTTGTTTATTAAAAAATACCTGTGGCCCATTTTGCCCCCCTCACAATACACAAGAGAGAGAAGGGAGGCAAGGCGCACCCTGTGGAATTTTAATTGCCAGCTGCTGCAGGAGCCCATTTTGACTGGCAAGCCGCGCTGAGGCGCAGGAAATGGCGGCCACCAACGCCAGCCACGCTGCAGCCTCTCCAGGGACTTGTCCCCAGCCTGGTGCTGGAAGCCCACCCCAGAGCCTGGCTCCTGAGAAAGACTCTGGGAAGGGTGGCGGGAGAGGGGCAGGGGCCCGAGGGGCTCCTCCCCACACTGGGCGGCAGCAGCAGCAGCGAGAGGCTCACCTGAGGCGTGTAGGGGCCCGGCGTCATGGGGTCCAGGCTCTCCAGGTCGGCCTCCTCCAGGGCCGCCTCCTTCGCGGTGGAGATGTCCCTCTCGAGCTGCGTCAGGTGCTCGTCGTACTGCGGAAGGAAGCGCGACAAGGGTGTGCTGTGGCGGGGCGGGGCCTTCGGCTGAGAAGACGGCTCTCGCCCGGCCTGCCGTGCTGCGCCACTCACCTCCGCGAGCGTCTGGTAGCAGATGTTCACGATCTCCTGCGCGGTTTTGGTGTACTGACTGTCGGGCCCTGAAACGCAACGCGGGAGTCCTCAGCGGCGCTCCCTGCCGCCCCCACACAGGCCAAGGCCCCCGAGGGGAACAGCCCACTCCGGGCTCAGGGCGGAGCTCTCAGGCAGGAGCAACATCCGTCCAAGGGCCTGGCCGCGCCTCGGGAAGAGAGGGCCTGCCACGGCCCAGCACGGGGTGGGACCAACCGCCTGCTGCCAGGCCCCGGCCGAGGGCAGGTCACCGTGCGCCCAAGACCACCGCAGGGAGCGGGTGGGGCCCCTCACCGTTGTACTTGACGCTGTTGGCAAGGATCAGGTTCACGTCGTCCAGGAAGACTTCCCGGTTCTGATACTTGTGCTTGGAAATATTCTGGAGGGAAGGAATTGGAGGTGCAGAAGCCTTCTGAGCTGCTTTCTCTGGCCTTACAAAAAGCCCTCCATCCCACCTCCTTCCCACTGCGATGTGCGAGAGGGCCCTCCCCCACCACCCCGGGTGGGCAAGCCTGAGCTGCGAGAGGCAGAGCGGGACTTTGCTTCATCGCCCTCAGATTTCCCAACCACCACTTCCTGCCCATACCAGGGCCCCAAAGGCAGCTTCCAGAGGCTTAGATAAGGGGAATTCTTCAGCCGAGCCCAGGCTTTTGTCCGGCAGTTCCACTCTCGTCCACGTTCTGCCTGCTCTGTGCTGCTGCTTTGTCCGGCGTACTCACGCAGCTTGTTTTACAGCCACACCACATTTTGAGATGCCACGAATGCACAATACACACCTTGCGGATTGACTCAAGGTCCATCGGGCTGACAATGACCTTGTGATAATCTGGCACGAATTTTTTATTCACGGGATGATGGAAGGGCCAAGACTGTGAGAAAGAAGAAGAGAGAAAAGTAATCTGGGACCCTATTTGCTTGCACGTAAGTCTGAACCTGGCCCTGTCTTAGCAACGCCCAAAACCAGGGCCGAGGGGTTCTATAGCCAGTCATTTCCTAGCTACCTGTGACCACCTGAAAGTTTGGGCTGCTCAGAGTCAGCTCAGGAGAAGGAGGTCCTGGCGGACGAAGGGGGCCAAATCGACCTGGGTCATAATGGGTCACGAGAGGAAAAAACACGGCAAGGACCCCACTCGGCAAGCCTTGACGGGCAAAGCAGCTTCCCAACGGCCCCACTGCTTCTCCAGGCCTCCTCCCCCCACCCGGTACCAGCGTCCAGAGGCAGACGCACATCGGGAACAGCCATCATCTTCTGGGTGACAATGTTGTCCAGGATGAAGGAGAAGGCCACTTGGTCGTCATCGTCCAGGAGGGGGTTAATCGCCTTCTCTAACCGAGCCAATTTATCCTCTTTCTGAAATGAGACCAGGGGCTAAGCACAGTCCACTCCCTTGCACGGCCTCTTGTTCGGCTGCAGCTGAGGCACTCCCAGGGGGCGCTTCTCACGCCAGCGAGGAAGGCCTGCTGAGAGCCTCCTTGGTGACTGCCCGGCTCTGACGGCGACTCTCACAGCACACCCCACCACCCCCACGGCAAGCATGGGCCTGTGTGACGGAGGCAGCCACGCCCTTCCCAGACTCAGCCCCGACAGCCCCCTCTGCAGCCCAGCCAACGCTGCGCCCACAGCCACGAGCCCCTCGCCCTCCCCCACCCCCCACGCACTGCAGCAGGCCCCCGGCTTGCCTCTTTCAGCTTCTGATCGCAGAGATCCAGCATCGACTGAGAAATCTGGGTCAAGGAGTGCTTCGGCCCTGCAAGCACAGGAAGCACAAGGGTTTGGTGAGGAGCTTCACATCAGTGCACTAAAAGAGCCCTGGATGTAATTGCTCTAGAGGATTTCGGTATCAGCTGGTTGAAAAGAATTAGTCCAGCGCAGTTACCATATCAAATCAAAAGAATTCAAACGAAAGCCCTCTCAACTGGACTCGACAGTACTAGGTGTGCATATGGCCGGGAAAAAACCCCGGGAAAATCCGAGTACCAGAAGTGGGCCATTTACAAGATGCCATTCTGAGAATGGGCCAAAATGCATTGAAAAGTCCTATACGTAAACTGCGCCAGTCCCAAGCTCGGACACAGTCCAACCACAGGTATGACTGCAGTTTTTCTCAGAGCTGGGTGTGCACATTGCAGGAAAGGCAGTCCGGGAACTTTGGAGTACCCGGGGTGGGCCATTTCCACCAGGTCCCAGTCTGAGGTTTCATGACTTTGCATGCATTTTGGCCCATTTACAGACTGGCAGTGGAGCTGACCGTTGTACGTGGCGCTGTTCTTCACTATCAGCTCCAGGTGCTCCCGGAACTCCTCGCGGGACGGGTAGAGCCGCTTCCGGACGTTCTCGCGCAGGGTCTGCAGGTCCATCGGCTTGGTGATGATCTTGTAATAGTCTCTGACCACTTTCCCATTAACGGGCTGGTGGAAGGGATATGTCTTGGGGGGGGGGAAGAAAGTGAGCGCTTGTTCAGTTGATACCCAAAGACGGCAGCTGATCTCGCCCTCTCAAACAAAACCCAAGGCCAGAAGCCGTCACAGGCAAGCCACATAGTCAACAGAACGTAAGATGCCGGCTGCCACATTTCATTCACAAGTCGTGTAACGGAGAGAGCCGCTTGCGGACTTCTGTTACCTATCTGGGAAAAGACTCACATTGGGAAGATCGCGCATTTCGTTGATGATGCCTTCCAGGACGGAGGACAGCGTCACCATGGGGTCTGTGCGCCGCCGGTGGATGGACTTATGCGGTCGCTGAGAGAGAGAGAAGCGGGACAGACCCGATGAGGTTCTGCTTTCACACGACGCAGGATTAACTTGTGGAACTCACTGCCACAACAGAGGAAGAACTCTTGCCTTCATGCCCAGCTCCTGGGTTCCCCAGAGGCTTTTGTCTGGTCACTGGGGGAAGGAGCCTGTTGCATGCGAGGGGACTCAGGTCCAGAAAGGCTCTTCTGAGGATTTAACGAACGTGAGGGTCCCCGATTTGGACAGGGGCCCTGCCGCTTTCGCCGAAGTGGGGCCGAGGAGAGGAGTGCAGTGACTGCGGGGCTTACATTCAAGTAGTCGCAGTGAACGGTGGTTCCAACTCGCCGTTTCTTCTTGGGAGGAAGCTGCTGCTTGGGGAACTTCAGGACCAAGGACTTCCTGCGAACCTCATCCGCACTATGCGCAGAAAGAGAGAGAGAGAGCGAGAGAAGCACACTCAGGCCCTGCAGTGTCCACTGACGGCCAAAGTGCCACGCCAGGGCCAGAGTCAAAGCCCCTCTGCTCAGCCGGGAAGCTCGCTGTCCAACCCTGGGCCAACTCGCTGGCCTCAGCCGAGGGTCCTTGTGAGAATCAAAGGGTGCAGCCCGACACGCGCAGGGCCTGCGCCGGCACCTGTTTGTGGGGTGGCGCTGAGCGCTCGCTGCCCCTCCTCACCTCTCAATGAGCTGCTTGCCCAGGACGATTTTGGTGCCCTCCACCTTGATCAGCTCCTCGTTGTCGTTGGGAATGACGGTCTTCTCCAGCTCCTCCTCCTGCTCCTCCGTCATGGCCACGGGGTTGGAGGGCGGGGCGCTGGTTTGGTAGTAGAGGGGGCAGAACTTGTTGGTCCTCATGTGCCCGATGGCCCCACAAGCGCCACACTTGAGCTGTGTCAGGAACAGAGCCGGGAGCAAAGAAGGGTCAGTGCCTGCCCTGAGAGGGAACCGCGCGGTGCTCACAAAAGAGGGGGGCACTCAGGGTGTACCCCCCCCAGAATTCCTAATCAGCCCCCCCACACACACACAACAGAGGCGCCTTCCTGCCACAAACACCGCGAAGGAAGGCCGGAGGCTGCAGCCACCTTCAGGTCCGGCCGCTCCTTCATCTTCTTGGGCTTCTTCTCGGGGGGCCCCTTCAGCTTCTCCTTCTCCTGGTTGCGCTTCAGCCGCCGCAGCTGCTCCTGGATCCGGCGCCGCTCCTTGCGCATCTCCTCCCTGTGCTGCTCGTCGAAGAGGGCAAACTTCCGGCTGGAACACAAGAGGGCCCGGCTAGACCGAGGGCCGGCTCTGCGCCATTCCCAGCCCCGAAGGGGAGGCGCGTTTTGCCGCCAGCCCTGCCCTTGCCCCAGTGAAGCGGCTGCGCTGCAAACGCCATCAGCCGGGGGAGTTGGCGGCGCCCCCCTCTTGGCCGTGCCACCCGAGGCACTGCGGCCAGAAGCAGAGGCGCCACCCTAGCCAGGTCCGGCGCACGCCCAGGAGCCCTTACATGAACTCGTCGTCCTTGGTGGTCCGGATCCGGCTGTAGGCGTCGATGACGGCCGCCTTGCGGACCGTCTCGCAGCGCAGGTACTCCTTCCCGTCCTCGTCGCGGAAGGTGCGGTAGATCTTCAGGCGGCGGCCGGTGGCGGAGGAGTTGAGGCTGGTCACCGAGGCAGTGTCGTCATCCTTGTGGGAGCCCCCCAGGGTGCTGGAGGTGGAGGCTGAGGGAGAGGCCGAGGGTCAAAGAAGGGGGCGCTCAGAGCTGCCCGCCCGGGGCCAGCACAGGCTCAGCACTGGCTACTAGGGGCCGAGAAGCCTCCAGGGAGGGGGCAGCAGCAGAACCACCACGGCCAGAGGCTCAGGTGCCCCCCATGCCCCCTGGCACGCCACTCTCCACCTTCCTGTCTCTACAACTCGATAGAACTCCTCCTCCTCCTCCCCCCCCCCATGCAGCCAGCTAATCCCGGGCTGCTCATCACTGCCCATCAGTCCCGGAGTCCTCCACGGCCAGGCAGCAGGCCTTCGAACGCCAGCAGCAGGCCCTGCACCTGTGCCCTGCTTGTGGGCAGCCAGACCTCCCGATCCGACCCAGCAGCCAGGCCCACCCTCCCCAGGCGGCCGGCTGGCCGGCCGGGACTCACACAGGCCGCGCCGGTCCCTCCGGTCCTTCCGGCCCCGCTCCTTGTCCGGGCCGCTGTCCTCGCCCAGCAGCATCCGCTGCAGCTCCTTCCGCTCCTGCTCCTCCCGCTCGCGGGACAGCTGGGAGCTGGTCTTCTTGTTCTGCAGCATGTTCTCAATGTTCTTGCCCATCTCCTCGAAGTCGCTGTCCTCGGCAGAGCTGCTGTCCGTGTCCGTCGACAGGATCTCGGTGGACTCCAGAACTCTGAAACGGAACCGCCCCGGCGTCAGGGGCACCCGCGGCACAGCCAGGCTCCGGGCGACAGGGGGGCCGAGGGGAGGACAAAGACACAGGCGCCGAGCGAGCGTTCAGGGGGGCGTTCAGGGGTTCTCCTCTTTGGGATCCACCACCAGGGCCCAATGCCCGAAGTCAGACTCAGTGCAGGGCGGTGGAGAAGACGCAGGCGGTGCCACCCTGGACAAGGGCAGGGCAGAGACACCCCCCCCCGCCCTCCAAGCCGCAGCCCAGCGGAGGACTCACTTGTTCTGCAGGTCGAAGATGCGCTGGCACTCCTCCTTGTACCGCTCCTGGTGCTCCGCCACCGAGAAGCGGGAGCCCCGGGCGAACTTGCTCATGGGGCCCTCGCCCGAGCGCGCCTGCTCCGTGGACATGGTGCGCACGACGTCGATCACCTCCCAGCGGGAGAGCTTCTTGATCTGCGGGGGGAGAGGCGGTTCGCTGCAGGCGGCGGTGCCGGCACAGGGGGCCGCTGAGCAGGGCTCCCCCCCCCACACTCACCTCCTCCTCGGGAACCCCGAACTTGCGCAGGAGCTGCTTGGCGTTCTTGAGGGAGAGGCGGCGGAGGTCCGCGTCCGTCCCAGTCACCGTCTTCTTCGCCGGCTGCGGCTCCTTGTCGTCCTGCTTGGGGAAGAACACGGCGGGTTCTGCTCAGGTCCTCCTCCTCCTCCTCCTCCCACCTCCAGGCCCAGGCGAAGGCCCCCAAGAGATGCTGGGCTCCTGGGCATACATGTGGGTCGTCCCCCCCAGGGCATCCAGCGCTCCCAAGCCTCTCCTTGCCCTGCTCCCAGGCCAGAGGATCTCGCAGCAGCAGCAGCAAGCACGGCTGTCGGCCTGGACCCCCTCCCCCCTCCCCCCCGCGCCCCTAACCCGGACCCCCCGCCTACCTTCTGCTGCGTCGGCTTGTTGGGGATCTTGACGTAGGAGAACCCTTCTCCGCAGCCAGTGGGGTCCGCCACGCCAGTCACCTCCAGGAGGCACTTGCCCTTCATGGCGGCAATGAAGGCCCGCGTGGTGTTCCAGGGGGCTGTGCGCACCTGCGGGGGGGGGGGGAGAGACGCCCAGCACACCTTCAGGCGGAGGCTCTCCCATCTGAGGTGCTGACGCTGCAAGCGTGTGCTCTGCCCCACAACCGGCCCCTGCCCCACAGCATCTTGGCCCTACCTCATCGTCTATCTTCATCTGAAAGTCCTCCTCGTTTTCTTCCTCTGGTGCGAAAAAGGACTTCTCCCCATAACCTGCGTCCTGAGGAAATAAGGGACGGGGGGAAGGGGTCGTGTTCCGAATTACACAGCCATCCCTCGACTCCGGGAACACAGCCAAAGGACGTGCCGGGCATGCTCTGTCTTCCCGAGACCCCCTCCCTCACGAGGAGACCTTTCCCCACCCCCACAGCCAGAACAGCCTGCCTGCTAGTCTCCACCGTGGGGTTGCAGCGGATTGGGAGCCTGCCGGGTTGTGCAGCCCAGTCCTCGGCCCCTGATCTCGCTTGGTGGGGCTGCAGGACTGCTCTACGGCAGCCCGCCTGGACTAGGGGGGCCCACCCGAAGCTGGCCCGGGCCCACCTTCAAGCGCTGCTCGGCCGAGATCATGCTGTAATAGGCGCAGCACTGCTCTGGCGACACCATCGCCCGGATCTCCTCTTCGGTGGGCAGCCGGAAGTCCGGCTTCAGGACCCACCAGTTGGAGTCCATCCCTGAAACAAGCAGAGGCCGCGGCTGAGCCCCGCCCCCGCGCGCTGGCGGGGGGTGGCGGGAAGGGCCACCGCAGGAGCCTCCGGCCCACCTGTGCGCTTGAAGTCGGCGCAGAGCTTCAGCCGCTTCCGGATGCTGCTCTCCGAGTGCGAAGGGAAGGCCTTCTTGATGTCCTCCATGCGGATCCGCCGAGGCCGGTCTCTGCTCTTCCAGAACAGGCGGTAGATGAAGACCTGTTGGGCAGGCAGAGGCACGGTGGGGGGGGCAGCGTCCCACGGCTGGAAAGGACCTGGCACAGCCGACTCAAACTCAACGGGTAGTTAATCTGTGGAACTCCTTGCCACAGGAGGTGGTGATGGCATCTGGTCTGGATGCCTTTAAGAGGGGATTGGACGGATTTCTGGAGGAAAGGTCCATCGTGGGCTGTAGGCAATGATGGGTTGTGCAACCTCCTTACATTAGTAGTAGGCTACTTCAGAATACCGGGTGCAAGGGGGTGGCAGCAGGATGCAAGCATCTTGTTGTCTCATGCCTCCCTGGGGCACCTGGTGGGCCGCTGTGAGATACAGGAAGCTGGACTAGATGGGCCTTTGGCCTGATCCAGCAGGGCTCTTCTTAGGTTCTTAAGGGCAAAGTGCTCCAGATTTCCCCTCTTGCAAGCCACACCCTCCTCAGTCCTGAATCCACAACGTCATGGGACCAGAGAACTCCAGGGACAGGCCGGCTGTGACAATCCAAGAAACCTTCCCCTAAGAAGGCCAGTGCTCAGAGGCTCACAGCTGGGGGGGGGAGGCACACTTTGGCCTCAAACACAGCACACTGTCTGGCCCTGGAGGGGTTCGCACCTACGTCGCACGGACACTGGCTAAGAGCCTGTGGTACGTTCTCTGCCCAAAGTAGCTTCTCACCCTCCCCTCAGCCCACCCCACCCCCAACTCAGGCTCGCTGCAGACACACACAGGCCCAACCCACGCGAACCTGCAGGAAATCCCGGATGTGCGTATTGGCCCGTTTGGAGTTGGGGCCGGGAACTTCGAAGAGAGGACACTCCTGCCCCACCACAAAGATGTCCACCAGCTCCCGGACGTAGTAGCCTTGCCGGGTCCGGATAATCAGGAAGTCCGTCTCAGGCATCTTGTGGAGGTAGATGGGCGCCCGGAAGAGGTTGTTTTCAAATGCCTGGTGGGGGGAGAGAGTCAGCCGGGTCGGTCAGCCGCAGCCCTCCTGCTCCCACCCCAAACGCTCCGTCTCAACAGGCCAATCCCACGCCGAGCCCCAAGGCAGCCCCCCTCACCTGCAGCAGCTGGCCTGGGTGGAGGGAGCCCAGGAAGGGGGAGGTGTGGCAGTACACCGTCTCTCCGTACTTGCAGTCGGGGGCGCCAGGATCCTTGCCCGGTTTCTGTGCAAAGAAGACACGAGTGGGTGGGTGGGTAAGGCGAACGGCAGGGGCACCACCGCCAAGCAGCTCTGCCCCGGGGGGCGAGGGGCCAGACTCACCCGCTTGTAGTAGTTCTTGATCTTGGTCGCCATCCCAACCTGCATCATCAGGGGCGCGTTCTCCTCGCTGTACTCGGCCAGGATCAGGTCGCCGTCCTTGCCCGTGAGGTCTTGTGGGGTGCGCATGAAGAACATCTCCCCACCGCCAGAGGCCTGCCGCTCCTGCTCTCTCATCTGGGCAGGGAGAGGGTGTCGAGGAGTGGCGGAAACGCCCACTGGGGCAGCAGGGCCCTCCCCGGACCCTCCCCACCCCCCGTGTGCCCTGGAGGAAGAGGAGGCAGGGCGGCAGCCGCCTTACCTTGGCCTTCTTCTTGATGTGCTTCAGCAGAGGCTGCACGGCGTGGGGCCCAGGCTGGGACAAGGCCCCGAAGGAGTACTTCTTCAGGGGCGGCCGGTGGAACTGGCGGAGCTTCATGGGGCCCATGTGGGTGGGGAAGAAGGGCTGCCGGAGCTCCACCGCCGGGATCGAGTGCTGCACCGGGGCAAGGCAGAGCCCGCTCAGCAGGGGCAAAAAACCCAGCTCCAGGCCACGGCCCTCAGAGCAGGGGCGGCCCACGAGGGGCCCAGGCCAACACCACGCAGAGGGCAGTGAAAGGCGGCCCAGGCTGCCTCCTGCACGTGGAGCCTTGGGCCCACCCTGGAGGTGGAGGGCGGGTACCTTCCTTCCCATGGATGCAGCCCCACGGTCCCCACCTGGATGATGTTGCCCCCGAAGGTTCCGCGAAGACCCTGCTGCTTGGGGTAGTAGAACTCGTCGTTGGAGAGATTCCAGGGGTCCTTCACCTCCGGCTGAGACATGTTCTGGAGCCACAGCACAGAGGCCAAGGTCAGAATGGGCCGGCCTGCCTGCCTGCCTGCCTGCCCACCCGCCTGCCTCGTCAGCAGAACCTGCAGCCGCCCCACACGGACCTGCTGAGGCTCCTCCTTAATGACCCCCGTCTTGCCCAAGAGGATCCGGCTCTTCTTGAGGGAAGACTCTTTCTTGTTCTCCTTGGAAGGGGAGTTCAAGGTCATCTCTTCCTTCTCATCCGGAATTTCTAGGAAGGGACACACGAGACGTGAAGTCCTGTCCAGATATTCTCCCCAGGTAGCCCCATCCTCACAGCCACTACGCAAAGGGAGGGCCAGCTGATCTGCTTTTTAATCGCTCCGAGCTGACAGCAGTGGAGGGTTTGAGGAGCCTTTAAATCTGAGCCCGTGACCCTTCCCCACCCCAAAGGCTCATCCGACCTCACTGTGTGCTTCTGCAGCTCCGTTCCCAGGAGAAACGTCTGCACTAGTTTAGAACAGACTAAAAGAACCAGTTTAACTGCCGTGGCTTCCTCAAAGGAACCTTGGGAATTGTAGTTTCCTGGGTGCTAAGAATACTGTTAGAAACCCTCAGCTCTCTACCCCAACAACTCCCAGAGTTCCTAGAGAAAGGTCCTGACAGGCGAGTATCATTTTTGGAGACAAAAAGCAAGCCCTTTGCCAGAGGTTACCTAGGAGAGCTAGGAGAGAGCATCTCTCTTTTTCTTGGCTTCGTGGCCTCTTGTTGAACACGGACTGTTCTGGAAACTACAATGAGGCCAGGCAAGTCTTGCCACTTTGTTCTCTGGAGCCCCCTGCCCTGACTTCAGCCCCCCCATCTTCACCCGCTCTGCTCCAGGCCACACACGCCACTCTGCCCCGCCCACCTCTCCCTTCCCATCAGCCCCAGGACTCCAAGGGGGGGGCCTGCTGGTGCCACTCACGTACCCAGGATGATGTTTTCATCGTTTGGGTCGAGGGTCAGGACTGGCGGGGCCAGGACAGTCTCCATCTCCTCGTCATCCCAGATGATGTTGTCCTCCCAGCGCCCGTAGACCAGCTCCTCGTTGTCGATGGGGAAAATGGAGAACCAGGGCTTGTCCTCGTCCAGGGCTGCTGCAGGCGCACAAGGGAGGCGCGTCAGCTGGGCCTGCCTGAGCACCGGAGCCCCTCGGCTGCCCGTCACTCCTGAAGGCGCCTCTGCCCTTACCCTGCTGCTCAGGGAGCTGCTTCTCCTTGCCCTTGGCCAGGCCCAAGCCCCCCGCCATGCTGGGCTTCTGCACCAGAGGAACAGGCAGGTTGAGCAGGGAGCCACTGCGGTTCAGCCCTGCGCACGGGAGGAAGAGAACAGGTCACAATCAGCAGGAGCACCGACACGCGACGCCCAAGGCACAGGGCAGCAGCCAGGACGCTCCCCACCCCCCACCCTGGCCCTCACCACCGCCTTGTGAGCCGGTGCCTCGGCCCCCCTGCAAGCCTGAGCAGAGGGCCGGCCCTGGGCTCTCCAGCGCGAGGGCAGCACCGAGCCAAGTACGCCACCTGCAGCGCTCAACGGACCGGGGAGCTGCTGAGCCCCAGTTCAGGCCCGGCAAGGTCTGCCCTGCGGACACCGGCCCCCGGCCCTCCGGGGGCAGAGCAAGGCCGACACACCTGCGCGCAGAGGCAGGCAGGCAGGCAAGAGGGCCCCCCCTACCTTGCTGGGCATTGTAGGCGGTGGCGTTGCGGGTCATGCTGGAGGGCAGCCACCCCGCCAGGCTCGCCCGCTGCGTCTTGGTCCCCTTGTGCTTGACGTCCTCCCCGTTCCAGATCACGTCGTCCTCCCACTGCAGCTGCGTCACCATCAGGAAGTGCTCGTCGGCCAGCAGCTCGTCCTTCTCGGCCTCGGGGCCCTGCAAAGGCAGAGTGGAGGCCTCCAGGCGTGGGCAGGGCCCCCCCCGACTCCTGTCCCCCACTTTGGGCTCCCCCTCGCCACTCACCTCCCCCTCCTTGGGGTCCTTCAGCTTGAAGCCGTAGTTGAAGCCGCTGCCGTCCTCCGGGATGCCCAGCATGTCGTACCAGAGCTGGGCCGGCCCGTAGCGCCACTCGGCCACCTTGGGCCTGGTGTCGGCCACCTTGTCCGCGTCTCCAGTCGCCTGGGAGAACTTGGACTCCACAGGCGCCATCATGGTGATCTGGGGGACCGGAGGGGGGGGAGGGTCAAGAGAGGGGGCTGCACGGAGGGACACGCGGCACCGGCCTCCTTGCTAGGAAGACGTTCCAGCGGGGAAGCCCCACCTGCCCCCCAATGCCTCCCGTCGGGACCCTCCTCCGTCCCCCCCCCCCAGACGCACCTCATCGTCAGACAGGCACTGCTCTGGAGGCGGCGGCGCTGCAAACTCGTACTCCCAGGGCGATCTTCCTTCCAGGCCCTCCTCGGCCACCGCTTCCCCCTCCTGGGGCTGCACCTCCGGAGTCAACTCCCGGTGCTTCTTCTTGCGCTTCCGACGGGCACTGCGCCAGACCGAGGGGACGTTCTTTCCGGGGCCAAAGAGGCGGAGGAAGCGCAGCACCTGGGAGCGGGGGAGATAAGAGGGGAGCAACCGTTGGGGGTGCGACTGCCGGGCCTCCGGGCCTGGAGTCAGAAAGGTTTGCGCAGACCTCAGTGAACAAACCCCAAGGGAAAACGGGGGGGGGACACCTCGACAGAGTCACTCCACAGAAGAGCCGGACGTTTTCCCCCTTCCACACTGCCCAACATCTCACCTGCCTTCCAAACGTACTGCCTCCCCCCCCCGGAAGCCCCTCTGATTTTATTCTAGAAAAGCCCTCCACATTGTTCTGAAGGTGAGTGGAATCAGAGCATCACCTTGCCTGGCCGGAACTCGGGGAAGAGCGCCGTCACGCTGGGCAGCTGCTTGGTGGTGTCTCGCTGCATGATTCCCGCCAAGGGCAGCGTGAGCTTGCCTTCCTTGGACAGGCCCTTCCTCGCTTCCTGGGGCCCCGTCTCCGACTCAGAGTCGGAGGAGCTGCTGAAATCCATCTTCTCCGAGGCAACCGAGGAAGGCGCGATGATGGAGGGGAGGATGATGCCATCGCCGTCTTCAGACCCTGGAAGGGAACCAGACTGGCAGTGAAAGGGAAATCCCTGCCCCTTGACCACCGAAGGGCTGGCTCCACAGCCCGGGCTGCATATAGGCCAGGCATGTCTATGTGGCGAAGGCAGAAGCGCAGGACCACAAGTGGAATCTGGCATTTTGAGAACACAGGCAGGTGATCCCTCACCTGCAAAGAGATACTCAATCTGTACCCGCTTACACTTAAAACAAGGCAAGCCCATGTCTGAAAAGACCCGGCCAATTCTATTTTCACAACTCGTGACCCACTTTATAGCGCTGAGAGGCTCTCAAAGCAGCTCCCAAAGACCATGCAGAGTTCAGGCCAGAGACTGGTCTCTACCACAGCTGCTCCACAGCCATCAACTGGCGCTCCAGTGCGGTGGGTTGGCTAAGCGCGCTGCACAGGGGCAACTGCACCAGGCAACTGAGCTTGACGCTAGTGGCCAAAATTGTGAAGACCTTAGTAAGGATGAATAACGCCATCACGCTACACAACAACGGAAAGACAGTGTAAGGCAGAACGCAATGAAACAAACTGCAGTGGAATACCTGTATTCTACCAGATGTTATGGCCAGTTAACCAGAAAATGTTTTGTTTACTTAAATTTGATTTTGTCGTGGAGGGGGAGCCACCATCTTCTCCACCACCGTGCCAGTGCTCCCAGGGGCACATACGCACCAGAGGCTGCGGAGTCCTTCTCGTCCTCTTTTTTCGCAGGCACAGGGGGCGGGGGCGGAGGGGGCATCAGCTTGGCATCAATGTCTTCAGAGTCGGCATCGTAATCGTCGTCATCGTCACCTGGGAAGGAAAGAGAGAACTCGCTGGGACCTGACCAGAGGTGAAACACCCACATATCTGGCCTGCCCACATCCTTGCCAGGATCCACCGTTTAGTCCTTCAGGTTGAGGGTTTTGCACCTCTTAAAAGTTGTCCCTAAAAGGAACAAAAGGGTCCCTGCTGCATCAACCTCCTTGCTCACAGGGCAGTGACAGGATACAATGCCAAAGGCCCTCATTGGATGTGTGCAGAGAGCAATGATGCAGGCCAGTGCAAAGACTGTACATGAGGCAGCTATAAGACAACCAAGATGTGCAGCAGCAGCCTTAACAGTTTGGTATTAAGGAATGGTCTGATGATAAGAGCCTCCCCAACTAAACCTGGAAACAGACCCAAAAGACCCCAGATGAACGCACTCTCCCCCACCCTCTGTTCTTAACTGGGATCAGGGAGAAATAAACACTCCGTCAGCAAGAAAACGGCTGCAGTGCTGATTGACTGCGCAAGTCTGGATCTGCCGATTAAAGGTTTTTCAGAAGCAGTAGTCAGTTTCAGGACGCCATCAAAAGCAAAGAATGCTGAAGATCAACAGATTGCCCGGATGAGCATCAGCACAGTGGGACCTGGATGGTTTGGGGAAAAGAGCAGCCGGCCACAGTATACAGAGTTGCACCGGAATGGCAATGAGGAAGGCCCCTGCCAACAATTACCTGCTCTTTGAACAGGCTGGAGGCTGCCCATTGCCTGCCGATACCTGCGGCTCTCATCTTCAGCCACCTCGGTAATATCAGAATAATCGACAGCATCCTCAGTGCTCTTAACCCAGCCTGGAAAAAGAGAAGGCCGAGTCACTGACAAGAAGCGCAAGACAAGGCCTGGCAAATCAGGCACGAGACACGCTGATCTGTCCCGGTGTCTGTCTGCTCCCGAAGCCTGCAGTGGCGGGGATGGGAACAGCCCCGCTGGATCAGCCTCTCTGCACGTGCAGCGGTGTTGCTGCTGCTCTGACTCTTTCAGCTGCTTCCTGGGTTTCCTGCCGTTTTCAGTGTTTCATATAAAAGGTTGTGCCGTTATCAGCCAGCAAAGGCACAGAGCAGAGAGCTTCTCACCCTCCTCGTCCAGCTGGGCGCCATCTGCCTCAGAGGCGTCGTCTTCACTGGCTGTGATTTCAGTGAGGAAGTTCCCCAGGCCCAGCGCCCCAAGTCCGGCCAAATGCTTTTTGGATTCCTGAGGGGGGAAGCAGGAACAGAACAAGATGGGACTGGGGTGTGTGCGCACGGAGAAGAGCTCTAACCCTCATCTTGAAACATTTTGATAAGCATTTTGATAGGACTGCTTGGAAGTGCAGGACATGGATCAGGGCAACAGGATACCTGCATCCCACTGTTCTTCCCCTGCCACCTGCCACCCTGAGGTTGCCTCCTCCTAAAACCAGGAGGCTGCACATATCCACCCTGGCCTGTCACCTTCCTACATATCACAGTGGTCCACCAGGTACCTCAGGGAGCACAGCAGATAAGACACCTCCCTGGCACCTGGCGCTCAGAGACAGCCTGCCTCTAAGACCAGGTCGCTGCACGTACCCACCCTGAGGTTGCCCCCGGCCACGGACCTCTCTCCGAGACACCTGCCCAGGCTCCTTTAAAAGGCAGGCCAATCCCCACACCCTGCAGCAAGGAGTTCCACCGACTGATTGAAGCTCGTATTTCCCTTTTCCTGTCCTGACCCTCCCAGCACTCGGCGTCCCCTGGCGCTGCCGTGATACGAGGCAAAGCGCCCCCTCCGGCGCCCCAGAGACTCCCGCTCCGGGGGGGGGGCGCCCCGCACCCGCCGCCCACCTGGTCCAGCAGCCCCTCGCCCTCCAGCTGGCCCTGCTCGTTGATGTTGCCGAAAAGGAAGCCGGCCAGGGAGAAGGGCGCCGCCCGGCCGCCACCGCCGCCCTCCTCCTCGCTCTCCGAGTCCGACATCGCTGCGGCCAAAGCTCCTTGGCTGCGGCAGCCCCGCGCCGGAAGCGGAAGCCGCTCTGCCGCGGGACCAGCGAGTCGCGCTGGGTAGAGCGGCGCGCCCGGCCATCGCCATGGGCTCCTCCTGCTGACTCAGCGCCTCCGCTCCGGCAGCGCGGGGGTGCGGGGGAAGAGAGCGCGTGCGCCAGTTTGGGCTGCGGCTGGCAGAGCCAGGCCAAGGTTAGATTGACTGGAGTCGGCATGTCATTTTCTTGAAGCTTCCGGGGCACACAAATATGGCTGACTCAGATCTTTCCCGCCAATGAGGATTGCCGCGAATTCACGAATAAAAATCTTCCTGCACGTGTGTAAAAGTTAATATCAACTTTTTAAATCATGCCTGCGTGTTCTGCATACGGGTGTGCGAATCGCTTTACGAAAAATGGGATTTAATTTCCACGGAAAGGTTCATGTATTCACATTACATCGGTATGTAATATTTCCCCCCTCCTTTTTCCCCCCTTCCATTTTCTACTGTAATATTTTTGAAATTCTGAACATTAACAGAATTTGTTTTATGGGGGGGGGTGAGTGTAGAAGTTTAAAAAAATACTCTTAATAGCCTAGAAGTAAAAAAGAATTACTCTCATATTGACAACTACCTGTGTTATGAAGAGATTTTAATGTAATTTTCCTACATATTTATCTAATTTTCGCCCACCCTCCCCTTTTTTTCTTTCCTTCCCGTTCACACTTTATTTTTGGTTGTGTAGATTTCAAAAAATAAGTCTGTCAAAACAGTGTAATCCGAGTTTAAATAGACAGCAAGTAGCATTTCGTCCGGTGTGTTCAGTAATATAATTATGCGGAATTAAACCTTGGAATTGCATATTAACTCATAATTAGGTTACCAATGATGTTTCTCCACGATCACACGTTGTTATTTTGGTAAGTTTTTACTTCAGGAGTAAATTATTAAGTGCTAAACATCACGCGAAAAGCAATCTGAAATGCTTGGAATAAAGATTGTTTGGGGCACACAAACATGGCCGCTAAGCCCGCCCCCTGGCTTCACTCGATTCCTATCAATTCAACAGGGATGCCTACTCCAGTCAATCTAACCTTTTTTGGGCAGAGCAGATGGCAGAAGCCCCAGAGTCCCTCCGCTGCAGGCAGAGCGTGTGGAGCGATGCAGTGAGAAGCCCAGCAGAGCCTCCATGCACAGAGGCAGTGTACCACTGGCGAGTGACGGGGTGGGGGGGCTGCGCGGGGGTTGCTGCTTGTAGGACCATCAGAAGAGCCCCGCTGCATCAGGCCAAGAGCCTGCCTGGCCCTGCTTCCTGCATCTCCGATGAGCACACAGGACAACAGGATCCCTGCCTCTGGCATTCAGGGGCAGGCCACTACTAAAACCAGGAGGTTGCACCACAGCTTGTGACCTGTGGTGGGCTTTTTTTCCATGAATATGTCCAGTCTCCTTTTAAAGGTATCCAGATGCCATCCCCACCCGTATTCACATGTGGCAAGGAGTTCCACAAACGAATAACTATGCCCTGCAAACAGGAGATGTCCCCTGTCACTTCAGCTCAGAGGTGTGATAAGAAGCTTTACAGCCTTTTAGCAGATGGTGGGAGCTGTGCTCCCCGAGGACAGCACCGCTGCTGTTGCAACTCACAGCCTCCTCTCTGGCCCAGAAAGCCGGTCCAGACAAGACTGGAGAGACCCCTCCCTCTAGAATTAGTGTGGTCAAAGCTACAAATGCAGAAGTGCAAACTCAAGACTTCTTAAACGGGACAGGAGTTCTGCTTTGTGGACAGGGCCAAAGTCACTCAAAAGAGGATCAGCTTCTTAGGAGAAAAAGGGAGCGCACCCTCTGTTGTGGGATCCCTACCATAAATAAGGAAAAAACATCAAGATTAACAAGACCAGAAAAAACAAGAAAATGCTTTATTACAATTTAGTTCTGCATAATTTAAAAATGTTAGTTGCCATACAAAATTTGTTTTAACTATAAAATCAGTTGCCAGTGTATGTTTCAGTACCACACAGTCTCAGGCTCCCCACACATACTAAGGCACATGTGGCCCACCCACCCACCCCTCGAAACCTCTGCTCAGCCTGGGAAAGTCCCTTTTGGGAGGGAGGTCGGAAGGCTTTTCCCAGCTGGCCCCTGCAGCACCAAGATTCATTTCTACGAGAGAGACACGGAAGGCGTCGCACAGCCTTGCCCACTGCGCACCCTACACTAAGCGGAATAGCCAAAGACAAGCAGTTGGCTTACAGAGCAGATCAGCTCACTGGACCTGAGCGCACCAGAGTCTAAGAACACACACAACAGTGATTTGTCTGGTATTATTCAAGAAGCACTTGAGTACATGGGGTAAAAGCGGCCTGCAGTCACCAGTATTCTGTAGGCCCCAAGAAAATGTTCTTTCCACCATCACCTGACAGTGGTCAGATCAAAGGCAGGGGGCCTGAGCAGGACTTTACAGATGCATTTTGGTTATGGCAACCTAGCCAGGGTAGCAGAGAGTCTCAGGCTGTCTGGGCGCAGACTTTCTGTCATTGATCCAGCTCCATTCTCACCCATTTGGTTGGCGGCAACAGATAGAATAGCAAGAGCCAGGCACTGTTTGCTCTCCGCTGGGGCGCATCAAAGCAGTACAGCCAAGAACTGTGCTGCCCAGGACACAGCTGGTTCTCTGCCGAACAGGGTTAAGGCGAAGAGGCATGGCATTCTGCTTCTTGAAACGCCAAACAGTGGCCAAGCAGGCAGGCAGGAAGCCACAGGCTGTCAACAGAATCCTAACGCAGCCCTAAATCTTCCATGTGGCTATCCTGAGTTCCTCGATACCACTAGGTGAATTCATTCATGATGCAAACTAGAGATGCATGTTATAAAAAAAAAATACTTGCATAATTATTTTTCCAAGAAGGGCAAGTTAATTTTTTCCAAGAAGGGCAAGTTAATAATTCAGTGAAAGTTAACCCCTGCTTGCACGCGTCTATGCTGGGCACCAGTGTCCTAGACAGATTTAAAACTACAGAAGCCAGCCCGCGCAGCGTTTTAATACCACTCACACCTGCTTGTTTAGAAGGCAAGAGGTCACTAGCCTTTATCTGGAGAGGAAAAATACAGTGATCAATGAGAAGGCACAGGGAGACTGCTCTTCTGCACTGGCAGTCTTTTGGGGTTTGTTTTTTTAGTTGAGAGGACAATGAAGAAACCAGACTTCCTCCTACAAGGCAGGCAGGTCTTGGCCACAAAGCCCACATTACAGGATTTAAGACTAACCGCAGGACTTGGCGGAGTGCTGACACAGACAAGGTGCCTGGTTGACACAGAGGTGAGCCAACGGAGCTTCCTAAATACCACTGTGGCATAACTGGGCAGCCGTAACCTCCAGCAGCATCGGGTATTAGCGGCCAAACAATTAATCAAGCCCTTCGGTGAACAGCGATGCTCTCTTTGTTGGGAGGGGGCCCAGAAGCTAGGCAGTGCACAGCTGGCCCCTCCTCCCTGCGCAGGCACAAAGCAGCATCTGGAGAGGAGGGGCTCTCCTGCCAAGCTGTGGAAGGGAATCGTGTCCTCCTCGCCCAACCTAAAAGGCAGCTTAGGAAAACTAGCTTTGGAAAGGGTTTCCTGGGCTTGTTGACGTGTTGGAGGAGGGGGAGGTCTCCAAAGCCAGGTGCACAGAGAAGGACTGCATTATAAGGCCCAGTTTATTCACCTCTGAGGGCCAAGAAGGTCAACTCCCCGTGTTGGAACCAGTCCACGGGCTGAAGCTGTTTCCCCAACGAGGGGCCAAGTGTAAACAACCCTCGGGAACGGTGCCCCTCTCAGTTCGGATGCCTGTATCACATGCCACAGAATGGAGATGTCCCAAGTTCAGAAACTGCTTTTGAACACTGTGTATGGCCAACTGACTTGGCTGCTAAAAAGGCACGGCCCTGCTGAGGCACAAAAAGCACAGATCGCTGACCCAGGCTCAGGAAAAGCAGCAGCAACACAAAGCAAACTTGCCGTTGCCTCTGGAGGGAAGGAGCATCCCTGAGACGCGTAGAGGAGGAGGAGGAGGAGGAAAGGGTTGGCTTTGAAGGAGTCTTCCGCAAGCACAGCCCTCGCCCACTGAAGGCAACGAGCAGCCACAGGAGCACAGACTCTGAACATCTGGCACTGAGCCTCAGCCCTGGAATCAAGCTGGTCGTTTCTGCCCAATGGAGCCGGTCCCTGAACTGCCAGAAGCCTCACTTTGGAGCCATTAGTGCAAGAGGCCATTCGATGGAGGGGACGACCTGCCAGCAGCCCAGGCCCTCGGTCTCTGATCCACCCCTGCCCGGGCAACTACAACAGAAGGCACTTCTTGGAGTTCTTCTTCGCCACAGGGTACAGGACGGCACGCACGGCCTCGGCAAACACCTCTCGCACTCCCTCCTGGTTCAGTGCCGAGCACTCCAGGTACTTGACCGCGCCTATCTGTTTGGCCAGCGACGTGCCCTGCTGCGGGGTGGTGGGTCCCAGGCTCTGCTCCTTCAGCTTCTTCACCGTCTCCATGTTACTCCGCAAGTCCCTCTTGGTGCCCACCAGGAGGATAGGCACGTTTGGGCAGTGGTGAGAGACTTCCGGGTGCCACTTGTGCCGCACGTTGGCGTACGAGGAGGGGCTCCCGATGGAAAAGCAGATCACGAAGACGTTGGTCTGCGGGTAGGAGAGGGTGCGCAGGCGGTCGTACTCCTCCTGGCCCGCAGTGTCCCAGAGGTTCAGGCTCACCACCCTGCCGTCCACAGTCATCTGGGCACTGTAGTTGTCGAACACGGTGGGAATGTACTCCTCAGGGAAGGCGTTGGTGGTGTAGCTGATGAGCAGGCAGGTCTTCCCCACCGCACCATCTCCGACCACCACACACTTGATCGTCTGCATTCTTCCACCCCAAAGAGAAGAGTCCTGCACAAACAGAAAGGAGGAGGTCAGAGCAAGCCCAGGTGACGCGAGGAAACACGCACAGCTTTTGTAGCCGTCCTGGAGGCTTGGCAGCGCTGCCTGCATCTCAGAGATGCACACAGAAGTACACACACCGCAGTCACCAGAAACCGCTCGTATTTCAAAAGTTACACAAGAAGGCCTGGATGACTCGCCAGGAATGAGCCAGAGGCATCTGCTAGAGAAAATCCCAAACTCAGAGCTGGTCCCTTCCAGCAGGAGAGCCTTGTCCAGACCTTGTTAATGGGCCAACCTGCTTAAACCCAGAACAGCAGGGCTGGAATCTGTGCCTATACTAAGCAAAAGCTGCCCCTGAACAAGGCCAAAGTCTCTTGGAGACGGATTCACCTGGCATGTTTTGAGCATCTCCAGAGATGGGGAAGGGTCTCGGCTCCCTTGCCTGTCTCCACCATTTCTGCCTTGCAAGTATCCAGCTGCTGGCTGTGAGGAAATAAACAGCCTTGCTCAAACTGAACCTGTTGGCTAAAGAGCAGAGACACAGACCCCAGTCTGGCGCTCCCCCAGTCAACACAGGAGATATTCTGGGAGTCCAAAGCCACGGCAGTAAGTCTGAGCGCACTGGGTCCATGGCAGCTGCTCGCAGTGCCAGCCCAGCTGGTCCATTTTCACCACTTCTGGGGTCCACCCAGCACTCCAACACCAAAAAGGGCTTCCAACCCAGAGTCTCTGTGAAGAAGGAGGAGGCTCAGAATGTTTCCTCCTGTGCTGCTACCGCCAAAGACACAGCAGCCTCCTGAAAACACACAGAGAACTGGAAAGGAGGCCAAGAACAGATTATTCTCAAGGATAACGGGACAGGCCGGAATTAAGGGGCCTGAGCCGCAGCAGGAAAAGCTCCCACATGTGAGAACTTCAGAGCAGATACAAAGCAAAGCCCACAACCAGGAAGGTTCAGAACAACTCCCAGCAAGGAGGTGGCCCCTCAGATCTGCCAAGAGAACTGGAGGGACCACATGAAGGCCTCACCCTGCTCCTGGGAGTTTAGTTCCCAGAAACTTTAGAAATGGACACTTGACGGCTACGAAGCCAAACTCCACTTCCATATACAAATGCTTTCCAACTGGAGCAGCCAGCCCAGCAAGACGCAACTTGTCCCCCTCTCCTGCCACAAGGTGCTACTTAGCACCCCAGATGCAACTGCTCGCTAAGCAAGAAACCAGCTGCAAAAATTACACTGTCCATCCCAGGAAGCAAACAGCTGCACCACCTCGAACACGCAGGAGTGAGATGACCCCCTCAGGCAGGAGGCGAGCCAGGTTACGCCCTCTGCAATCTTTGCCCTGAGACCCTTCCCCGGACACTGTCGCCAGGCCAGGCAGCGTCTCCAGTCTGGCTTTTGGGCAAGAGGTGCTGGAGCCACTTTGCTCCTCCAGCCTGCAGTCTGGGAAGCAACAACCACCTTACCTCCCTGCTTGCCTCCCAACTCCCCTCCCGCAAGGTCCTGATTTGGTAGTTGCTGCTGCCACACCTCCAGCAAGATGCCGTGAGAAACTGTAGCCAAGAAATACACGCTTTTGTGCAAAACCACTTCCTTGCCAACACGGTTCCAACCTTCCCTAGCAGCCCAAACGCACTGTGAGGAACTTCACAATACAAGGGGAGGCCCCACTGAGGATTGCTCCCTTGCAAAATGTTGCCACCACCAACAGCTCTTGCTCAGCAAGCGCACAACTCGCCACTCAAGAATCCACCTGTAGAACTGGCTCACTTTGGAAGGGGGGAGAGCCACGTCGAACCTTCTGCTATCAACCAGCAAGGCACAGGAGACGGGGGGCTCCACGGGGGG
Organism: Lerista edwardsae; assembly: GCA_029204185.1. Taxonomy (NCBI): domain Eukaryota; kingdom Metazoa; phylum Chordata; class Lepidosauria; order Squamata; family Scincidae; genus Lerista; species Lerista edwardsae. Next base: position 254,683 of record JAJKFI010000154.1, on the reverse strand, counting down.
CTATGAAGGATCTAAGACTCCAGCTATTCTACAGAGGCGCCAACTCTCCTGTCAGGGCAAAAGATAATTGATGCTAGCCAAGTTCCACAACAACTGTCCTGTGTGGAAAAGTGGCCATTCCGGAAAGCGGAGAGCAGAGGTAGATCACATCAGAAGGGACAAATCCTGCTGTGGGGGCCAGAAAAAGGACACCAGATATTCAACAATTCAGACCGGCCTCCGTGAATGATAATTGGCCAACATGACCTAAGGGCGCAAGAGTCAACTGGCCCAAGTTGGCCCACGACACAGCAGCCAGTCTGATGCCCCTGGAAGCACACAAGCGCAGCACGAGAGACCGAACTTCCCTCCTCGCTTCCCCCTTCTCCAAGCCAGAGGCAGAGCCATCGCTGGGAAGAATGCTGCGTTATGAGAAGTGGGAGGGCTGCCGGAGGGCTGGTCCCCACCCTCGGACGGACGAGGGCTCTGAATTATGCCTCTGCACCCAAGAGCCTGCAAGGGGCCTGCACACACCCAGGCGGCCCTGAGCCTTACAGAGGCCTTTAATCTCATGCCTTTGGCCACCTCTTAACGCTCACCTCCATGAGGTACAAGCAGCAGGCCAGGCTGGTCAGCCGGCAACCCTGCAGGGGACTCGGCTAAGATTCACCGTCCCACATTTTTGCAAAATGCCTGTTTCTTGGCCGCCTGCTGCGATGCGCATCAGAATTCCCCCGCCACTGAGCCCAAGGAGGGTCCAGCTAGCCCAGCACCAGACCTCGAAGTGCCCAGCCAGAGGCCCGCGAGAGGCCCACAGGCTCGGAGGTAGACTGCCCCTGAGCGTGGAGGCTCCACTCCCACCAGCACAGCTGACAAATCCCGACGTAGGAAACGCCTCGATAGGCCAGGCTGAAGCTCCGTCGGGCCAACATCCCGTTTTTCGGGGGGCCGAGCCGGGCACGGAAGCCGCCGCCGCCGCCCTCCCGCGAGGAGCAGGAGCGGTGCACTGCCGCGGGCCAGGGAGGCTCCAGGGGCCATCAGGGCCCTCCCCTCCTTCGTCGTGGCAGCCGGAGGAGGAAGTGCCTGGTGGCCGCGAGTCCCGCAGGCCCGTCCCGCGCAGCGAGCCGGAAGGGGGGCGCCCCCCCCCCCCGCGCGGAGAGAGGGAAGGAGAGAGACCGCCGGCCCGGGGTTCGAGCGTCCCGGCCTTACCTCTCGCCAACCGCCGCCGGCCGAAGCGAAGCTGTATCCGGCAGCAAGAAGCCGACCCCGCCTTCCCCCTCACCTCCGGCCGCGTCAGTGCGCATGCGCCCGCCCCTCCCGCTCCCCAAAAGCCCAATGACGCTTCCCCGCCAGGCGCTTCTGGGAAGCGTAGTTCTTTCGCCGGAGAGCCCGGGACGACGGTGGCCGGCGGAGCTCAAACCAGCCCTCCGCCCTCTTGCTTTTACCGCTGAAGTCTTCTGATCTCCGTACTCTGTCCTCAGCTGGCGAAGAGGCGCCGTTCCGTGGCCGTCTTCTGTTCAGGCCGGGGGAGCAACCGCCTCTCCCAACGCTGCCTTTTTTGCGTCTTTTTCTGATCTTGTACTACTTGTAGGTTGTATGTCCCTTGGGGCAGAGACCTTGTCCACTTCTGCTGTGCGCAGAAGCCGCGCCTGGGTGGGCTAAGACTTGAGGTAATAATGACAGGAGACAACATGTCTTAAGAAGAGATAGCCGCCGAATGAAGCCAGGGGGTGGGCTTAGCAGCCATGTTGGTAAGTGCAAAAAATTCCAAGCATTTCAGATTGCTTTTCTGGTATTGTTTAGGACTGAATAGTTTACTCCTGAAATAAAAACTTACAAAAATAAAAACGTGTGATCGTGTAGAAACACGATCTCTCATTGGTAACCGTATTATGATTTAATATGCAATTACAAGGTTTAATTCCGCGTAATTATATTACTGAACACACCGGACGAAATGCCACTTGCTGTCTATTTAAACTCGGATTGCACTGTCTTGACAGACGTATTTTTTGAAATCTACACAAGCAGAAATAAAGTGTGAATGGGAAGGAAAGAAAAAAAGGGGAGGGTGGGCAAAAATTAGATAAATATATAGGAAAATTACATTAAAATCTCTCAATGTATAACACAAGTAGTTGTCAATATGAGAGTAATTCTTTTTTACTTCTAGGCTATTAAGCGTATTTTTTTAAACTAATACACTCACCCCCCCCCCCATAAAACAAATTCTGTTAATGTTCAGAATTTTGAAAATATTACCGTAGAAAATGGAAGGCGGGAAAAAAAAGTGTAAACGGGAAGGGGGGAAAAAGGAGGGGGGAAATATATATTTTTTCCTTCTAGACCATTAACAGTGGGTGTCAGAAAATGGTGAATAAGACTGCTAGAAATTACACAGCTTCAAAAAATAATGCACTCACTGTTACAGTTAACGGTTGTTTTATTGAACCGATGTAATGAGAATACATGAATCTTTCCGTGGAAATTAAATCCCATTTTTCGTACAGCGATTCGCACACCCGTATGCAGAACACGCAGGCATGATTAAAGACGTTGATATTAACTTTTACACACGTGCAGGGAGATTTTTATTCGTGAATTCGTGGCAACCCTCCTCCTTGGCGGCAGTGATCTGAGTCAGCCATTTTTGTAAGTGCATGGCTTCAAGAAACTGACATCATGTTGTCTCCTGTCATTATTACTCCAAGGGCTAAGAGGGGCTCTTGACGTCACTTCCGGCCCCCAGCAGAAACCACGAAAGCTATTCGGCCCACTAGAGGACCCTAAGCCTTTCCTGTGCCCATGTCCTGCAGGAGGGGGGCCCGTGCACGCAGCAAGCCAGCCGCTGGGGAACAGGCCTCTCTCCCTCCTGCCTCTGTGTCCCCCCCACACACACACACACACCTGAAGGTGACAGCAGTGCAGCCACACTAAACACATCAACGCCTCCCACCAAGCTCGGGCTGGATGAAATTCCCTTTATTCCACTGAGAAAGAGCAGCAGCGTTGCCTCCAGGGAGGAGGAGAGGAAGCCCTCCAGGCCTCTCTTCCCAGCCTCCCTGGCTGACCCCCTCCCCAGCAGCCTCCCAGTCCAGGCAGCCGAGGAGCAGCAAGCAGAGTCTGGCCCCAGCCGCAGAAGGTGCTCCCAGCGTCCCTCTTCTGTGGTGCCCACTGGGGACTGGGCACAGTCTGGGAAGCTGCTGCTGCTGCCACCGAAGCGCCGGCCCAGTCAGTTCCCAGCTGGAGAGAGGCTGGGGAGGCCCCCGCTGCCGCCTCCTTCCTCCCACTCCTCCTCGTCGTCCTCCTCCGACCAGCTCAGGCTGCCGTCGGACTCATCCAAGGGAGCTCCTCCGGCCTCCTGGGGGCCCACGGCTTCGGCTTCCGGCGGCAGCTGGGCGGCCTGCGCTCTGCTCGGCGAGTGCTCCAGCCTGGCCCAGGTGCCGGGGCTCTCCTTCTGCAGGCAGATCTCCACCTTGGAGGGCGCCATGCTCACAAAACTCCGCTCCACGCTGACGACCTGGAGGAGGGGCAGAGGGGAGCGGCTGGGGGGGGGGGCTTTGGCAAAGCGCAGGCATGGCGCTCCCGCCCTTCAGCCCCCAGCATGGCTCACGAGAACAATTGAGAGGAGAGGGCAGACTCGTCCGGGGAGCGGCTCCTGTGCACGAGCAGCTGCACGACAGGCAGAAACTCAACAGGGGAAGTTTTCTCCTGCCCCTGCAGAGGCCACGCTCCGCCCTGCAGGCGGTCTTAGTGAGAAACTGCCGAGCCAGCCGACACTCACCCCCCAGAGGTCCAGTTCGGCGGAGAACACCTTGTCACCCTCGAAGATAACGTGGATGTCCAGCTGCAGGTAGGAAGAACAAGCAGAGAAGGTTCCCAGCAGCTCACTTTTTCTGAATGGCTGGGGGGCATCCCCCGACAGGCCCGGGGTGCCCCATTAGCTGGACAGTTGCCCCCCAGCAAAGCTGGTGCTCTGGGGGACATCTACACTCACCGCAGTGCGGTTGGCCTTCACCGAGCTGGAAGCTGGCAGGGGGGTCTTGGCATAGACGGTCACCACCACTTGGCTGCCAGTTTGGTGCCAGTCCTGCCGGCAGGAGACCAGCCTCTTGTCCTGCTGCCAAGAGGAGCCAGTGAGGCCCAGAGCCCTCCCTCCAGAGGGAGCTGGCATCTCTGCCGCCCGTGACAAAGGAAGGGCACTTGGCATCACGGGCAGCCCTAGCCATGAGGGAAACCCCTCCCCCAGGACAGCTGCCCTGGAGCCTGATGGGACCCGTGGCTCAGCCTGGATGCCAGAAAGCCCCAGGGGGCAGCAGCAGCTGCAGCAGAAGGGGCTCCAGGAGTGCCTCACCTCCTTCTTCACCCAGGTGTGCCTCCCTCTGCTGCAGCCCTTCTGTTCCAGGAACGCAGTGAAGTCGGTGGTTTTGATGCCACAGCAGCTCCAGTACTTCATGCTGGGGGCGGGGGGGGGAACGGTGTCATCTGTTGGGTGCAGTTCTGTCCCACCCGCCCTCCCAGGAGCGCGTGGCGATGCTCACCCTCCTTCTGTCCTCACCACACACCTGTGAGGCAGGTGAGCCTGGGGCGTGAGGCTGTCTCCCCCCGAGCCTCCGGGCTGAGCAGTGCGCAAAGGTCTTACCCCTCGTGGAAGACGGGCACCCCAGGGTGGAAGGTGCAGGTCTCCGCATCGCTCTCCTCCCCCTGGTAGACCTGAAAGGCAGGCGAGGCCGGCCAGGTCAGCAGGTGCCCACCCCTGTGCCAGGGCTCCGTTCCTGCAGCAGGACTCGCCGCGGCTGCCACAGGGTCCGGGACTCTCAGCGACCCACTGCAGGACGCGGAAGGCACGGCAGAGCCTTGGGGCGCTGGGTGGTCTGGAAGTGAGGCCGCAGCTACCAGGATGAGGGCGGGACCGGGCTGGGACCGGGCAGCGAGAGCCAGCTCCCTTCTCATTTGCCGGACGAGAGCGGCCTGAGTGCCCAGCCCGAGAGAGAGGAGGCAGCCGGAAGGGTGAGCAGGCAAAATGCGGACTGTGGCACTGGGGAGATCGGCCCAAGGGAGGAGGAGGATCCACCCAGAAGGGCGGGGGGGGCCCTGGCTGGGCAACTCACCGCCTTGCAGCCGGAGTTCTTGCAGGTGGTGCCGAGACTCACCGCCAGGCTGGGCCCTGCAACGCAGCACAGACTGAGGCACGAATGCTGCCGGGGGCTTGGCAGCCACCCCAGCCAAGCGTGGGACCGGGAGGAAGGACACGGGAGCCCGGCTGGTCTGCCCATCACTGGCCGATGGCCCCGTGACCCAGGAGGCCTGCCTCCGCCCTGCTGCCCCACATGCCCTGCGCACGCCACTTCCCACACAAAGGGGAGGTGGTCTGAACCAAGCAGGTTAGATTGACAGGAGGGGACATGATATCGTTTTCTTGAAGCCATGGGCGTAACAATATGGCTGACTCAGATCATCGCCGCGAAGGAGCAGGATTGCCGCAAATTCACAAATAAAAATCTCCCTGCACATGTGTAAAAGTTAATTTCAACCTCTTTAAGCATGCCTGTGTGTTCTGCATACGGGTGTGCGAATTGCTGAACGTAAAATGGGATTTAATTTCCACGGAAAGATTCTTGTATTCACATTACATCGGTTCAATAAAACAACCGTTCAGTGAGTGCATTATTTTTGAAGCTGTGTAATTTCTTGTTGTTCCTAGCAGTCTCATTCACCATTTTCTGACACCCACTGTTAATGGTCTAGAAGGAAAAAAAAAATATTTTCCCCCCTCCTTTTTTCCCCCTTCCCGTTTACACATTTTTTTCCCGCCTTCCATTTTCTACGGTAATATTTTCGAACTTCTGGACATTAACAGAATTTGGGGTTTTTTTGGGGGGGGGGTGAGTGTAGAAGTTTAAAAAAATACTCTTAATAGTCTAGAAGTAAAAAAGAACTACTCTCATATTTTTTTGCATTCTTTTTATATATTTTATGATCCTAGGGATTAATTTGTTTGTATGTTGTATTTTTAATATTGTTTTTATTGTCTTTTAATACTGTTTTTAATGTCTTTTATTGTGTTTTAACCTTGTAAATGCCGCCTTGAGGGCCTTTGTGGCGGAAAGGCGGGGTATAAATCAAATAAATAAATAAATAAATAAAATATTGACAACTATTTATGTTATGAAGAGATTTTAATGTAATTTCCCTATGTATTTATCTAATTTTTGCCCACCCTCCCCTTTTTTTTCTTTCCTTCCCGTTCACACTTTATTTTTGGCTGTGTAGATTTCAAAAAATAAGTCTGTCAAAACAGTGCAATCCGAGTTTAAATAGACAGCAAGTAGCATTTCGTCCGGTGTGTTCAGTAATATAATTATGAGGAATTTCACCTTGTAAGTGCATATTAAATCATAATAAGGTTACCAATAATGTTTCTACACGATCACACGTTGTTATTTTCGTAAGTTTTTACTTCAGGAGTAAACTATTCAGTCCTAAACAGTACCAGAAAAGCAATCTGAAATGCTTGGAATAAGGATTGTTTTGAGCGTAACAACATGGCTGCTAAGCCCGCCCCCTGGCTTCATTTGGTTGCTATTAATTCTACAGGGATGTCCCCTCCTGTCAATCTAACCTTCTTGGTCTGAACAGGCTCGAGCAGCCCAGCCCTGCCCCCCATCTCAGCCCTGCCTCCCGCCTCCTCCATCCCAACCGCCCAGTGCTCACCAGTGCCCGCAGAGCCATGAACCACTGGCCGCTCCTCAGAGGACGAGTCCAGTCTGCTCAGGACCTGCTCCAGAGACGCGGAGACCTTGACGGGCAGCTGCAGCTTCGGCTCGTCGGGGCTGGGGAGACACAGTCCAAGGAGGCCCAGGCCTGTCAGAAGGACAAGCAGGCCAAAGCAGGCGCCTCACCCAGAGCACAGTTGCCTTACGGAACTCACTGCCACAAGATATAGCGAGGTCCAAAGGGAACTGGACTCGCCTGGAGGCAGTGGCCAGCCAGGGCACCTCTCCCCCCACAGCTCCCACCTGGGCCTCTCCTGCCTCATCTTCTCGGCTGACTTTGGCCCCTGGACGACGATCTCGGTGCAGGTTTTGGCCTTTGGCTCAGGCGAGGCTTCCTCTGGCTCCGGGGGCTTCTCATTGCTGTGATACCCTTTTGTACAGCCCTAAGGATGAAAGGCACAGACTCAGACCCCAGTTCTAACCTCCAGCAGAGTCTGGCTCAGTCTGTCGTCCAGTTCCAAAATCTGCACGTCCTTCAGGTTCTGAGATTGAGGTGGGGCCCTCAATCAGGGAGCAGTGGCACTTGTGGGGGGGGGGCAGCCTGGGTGCCCAGCTACGCACCTTTATGGAGAGGAACTCGGAGAAGTCGGTGGTCCGTTTCTTGCAGCAAGACCAGCCCTGGCAGGGACAGAAGGGCAGGCATCCGTCACCCGCCCCACAAGCACACAACCAGGCCAGCAGCAGTCAGCAGATTCTGGTGGCCAGCCAGAAGAACCACAGCACTGTAGGCTTACAGGACGCCACCCAGAAACCATTCTGCCAGCTGTGGAGGGAGGGGCAGCAGCACCTTGCATTGGGACGTAGCAGCAGCACCTGGACGGGAGGGGGCGTGGCCCAGACACTGGCCTGCCACCCTCCCCTCCCCAGGATGAAAAAAGCACTTAGGCCTGCAGAGCAGGAAGAGGGAAAGCCGAGGTCTGCTGGCTACCAAAAGCCACGGACGGCTGCCTGCTCAAGCCAGACACCTGGGCAGCCCAGTGCCTCTTGTGCCTCGCACCTGCTCTTTGTGTGGGCAATCCCGCTGCACAGACACATGAATTGTAGGCATCTCCAAGCCAGTGAGGCTGCGTGTGTGTGTGCGCACACGCCCACACCCCTCACCGCCCCACTTACCTTCAGGGCATCGTGGAAGATGGGGAGGCCGGGGTGGTGGAGACAGGAGTCTGAGAGCAAGAGAGAAAACCATGGGAAGCAGCCCTGGGGCGGCAGCAGCCTTCCCTCCCACTCCCGCACCCAGACCAGCCTGCAGCCCTGGGCTCCGCTTGCTGGCAGAGGCTGAAAGGGAACCTGAAAGCGCCACGCCACAGACTCCACTGCGCACCTGCCTGGGGCAGCAGGCGCTGCAGAGACCAGGGAGGGCTGCGGGAGCAGAGCCTGCCTGCGCACCCCGCAGCTCCCCTGCTAGGACTACACGGCACACCGAGGCCAGTTTCAGATCCGTTTAACTCTCACAGCTGCCAGCTGAGGAACTGCGGGAATTGCACGGCTACGAAGCCAGGAAAGGGCCTGTGCCAACGAAGGCCAGCCGCGTCTCAAAACGAGAGCCCCCTCCCACGCAATTTGGGGGTGGGACACCACGGGGTGGCTGAACTGGTCTCAAATCACCACAGGCCGCTCGGTCACTGCAGGACGTGAAAGAGTCAGTGCAGGCGGAATTGGCTGGTTTTGCATATCAGCCTCTGCCCTCAACCAGACTGACTCTGAGCATGCACAGAGTGCCGTTCCTGAGGCGGATTCCCGGGTGCTCCCACCACGGGCAAGGGACCCAGGAAAGCTTCCCCCCCCCCCCAATTAGGACCAGCACCCTGCTGCAGCCTCCAGCCGCGCCCAGCAGAGGGCAGCCCCCCAGCCCTGGACAGACACTCGCCACCTGTTGCCCCCCAGCAGCCTCTTTTGGAAGGCCCCCAGGGCAGGAGACGGGGCGCTGTGAGCACTGGGCTGAGCACCGCCGCCTGGACTGCAGCCCGTGCCCCGCTCGGCCCCGACCACGAGGACCCTGGGCTGATGCTGCGCCCGGAGCGGCTGAGTGGCCGGCGCTGGTGAAGTCCGTCCGCCCAAGACCCCCCCCTTCCTTCCCAGCCCCCGCCGCCCCTTACCCGGGGCGTTCTTCTCCGGGTCAAAGCGCTGCCCGCAGCCCCGGTTGTAGCACAGCAAAGCCATCGCCCCCGGTCCGGCGCGCCGCGAGCCCCCCACGCGCAGGCAGAGGCAGGCCGGCCGGCCGGCACGCGCCGTCGTCAGTCAGCGCGGAAGCGGCTCGGCTATCTTTAGCAGCGGGAGGTGCCGCCGCCGGAGCCGGCCAAAGAAGGGCAAGTCGCCGCAGCAGCAGCGGCCGGGCCGCCCCGAGTGGGGGGAGGGGGAGTGTGGGGAGGCGCGTCACGTGGGACAGCGAGGCGGCCTCGCCCAGCAGGCGCACGTGGGAGCCTCCCGGGCTGGCACCGAGCCGCTCCTTCCCCCGGCTCGGCTCACGAGCTGACTTGCAGGTAAGTGTGGCTAGGACCGCAGCCCAAGGGCCCGATCCTATCCAACTTTCCCGCGCTGATAGAGTGGCAATGCAGCCCCCAGCTCAGGGAACGAACCTTCCCTTCCCTTCGTGGCTGCAGGGACATCGCGGGCCAGAGGAGAGCCGGTGGGCAGGGAAAGAGAGAGGCGCACTGCAGGGGTCAGGCATGGCCTTTATTTCTGGGCATCCCATCCATGGCATCATACAAACACCCGCGATTCCCGGGTCTTGGACACCTGGAGTGGATTCAGGGAAGAGGAAGCAGCCCTGCTGCTGCGTGGGGCTGGTAGAAAGGTGCAAAGGTGCAGAAACGTTTTCGGGAAAGAGACTGGAGGAGCGGCTTGGCTCCCCCCCCCCCGGCAGGCGCCATCGCTGGATTCTGCTGCTCCAGAGGGTCCAATTTGTTCAGAATCACCAGCTTGCAGTTCGAGCCTTTGGGGCACCTGAATTCCGGAGCACCTCTCACTCCTGCCCCACCGACAGAGGCCCTGGAGTCCAGCAGGCCTGCTCTCTGGGGCGGGCTCTGTGCGCGTGTGTGCCTTGCAGAGGGGTGGCCGCAGCACTCCAGCTCAGAGGCGCACCCCACACCCGCGCTGTGCCGCACAAAAGTCTGGCTGTCCGGGGCTGGCCCCGCCCCCCTCAGGTGGTCCTCTCTGCAAGGCCAGCCAGCTTCTTCTGGGTCATCTCGTAGGCCAGGAAGAGGGCGCCGTTGGAGGGCAGTGCGCGGAGCACAGTGGGCATCAGCCCGCAGTAGAGAGCCATAAACCCTGCGGCAGAGGAAGATGACAGCAGGTCAGGCCGTGGGGGGGGGGCTGGGGGGGCCGAGGCGCTGGGCCCTGCTCCAGACCCTGGTCCAAGAGCAGCTCAGCAGGACCCACCTTCTGTCCGCAGGATGTGCAGGAAGGAGAGCAGGAAGCCCCCCTGCCGCCCGGCCATGGACAGCACCTGGATCCGCGACTTCACCGAGTCAATGGGGTAGACAGCCAGCCAGAAGGCGGCACCACCGATGCCGCCACTCACGGTCACTGGCAGGGCACCTGTGTGGAAACGGGGTGCCACCCAAGCAGCACGGTGGGTCTTTTGGCAGGGCTACTGTCAGCACCTTCTGGGCGGCTGGGGGTCTCTGGGCCCCTGGGTATCCCGAGCGGTGAAAGAGGGCCAGAGTCGTCCTGCTTTGCACGCCCAGCTCCAGCCCAGGCACTGCCCGAGGAAGAGCCCAGCGTGCTCCACGGCCGCCCAGCCCTGTGCTCGGGTCAGGCACCTGCTGGCAGAGCCCCTGCAGACGCTTTCCCTGCAGCCGGCTGGGCAGCTGGGGTGGCAGGGAAGCCGGCTGGAATGGCACTCGGAGCCTCCGTCCCTGCGAGCTGGCACAGAGAGGCAGGCCTGCTATGCCCGCTGGAATGTGCCAGCAAGCGCACCCCCTTCGCTTGCCCTGCTCCGAGCAGCGACTGCCAGGAACGAGATGCCCAACCAGAGCCTCCCTCTGTGCTGCCTGCCTGGGCAGAAGGAGACCAGCCTCTCGCCCTCGGCCCCCCAGGAACACCAGTGCCAGGCAGGCCTGCGCAGGAGTCGGTCCCCTGCGCTTGGTGGGGCTTACTAGCCTTGCATCGGGGTGCGCTGCCGCCCTCACAGCCCTCGTCCTTCCCAGCTGCCCGCTCCTCCCTTGTGCAGGAAGTGAACTCCTGGTGCCCCCGCAGGGCCCGGCGACTCTCAGCCAGCTGTGCTTACCCAGCTCCTCCTTCGACTGCCCAGCCTGGAGGAAGAAGCTGCGGCTGACTTCGTAGCCCCCGAAGAAGAAGAAATAGCCCGGAACCTCCCGCAGCCAGGTGCTGGTCAGGCCCTGGAAGAAGCCCAGCGGGCCCTCCGACCGGAAGATGCTTTTCGCCATGGCCCAGGTGGAGCTGCGGGAGGAAGCAGAGCCGCTGACCGACGGCCCCTGAGCGAGCGAGCGAGCGAGCGGTGTGGGCCTGGGGGGGGTGTCTCTCCTCTTGCTGGCCTTTGCTCAGGGTGGCCGCCTGGCAGTCAGCTCGGGGCAGGCAGGGGGAGGCCCTTCGCACAGAGAACAAGGCGAGTGGCAACAGTGGCCGTGAGTTGGCCCTTTGAAGGGCTTTTCCACTCACGCAGGAAAGGTCCATTGGCAGCTCTCAGCCCCGCCCCCAGGGGGCGCCTCCGTGCTCAAGGGCCGTGCCTGGCCTACCTGCGCCTCGACAGCGCCGTCTGCCCCGTGGCCTTCATCTCGTGGAGCGCCTGCATCCGGCACTTCACCAGCTCCGTGGGGCAGAGGACCATGGAGGAGAAGACGGAGGCGAAGGAGCCGGCCAGGGCGCTGTGCAGGTTGCTGGAACCGAAGGGGGGGGAGTCAAAGAGGCGCCCACAAGGCCGCACCCACGACCGGGGCCGTCCCACGGCTAGAGTCTGCCTGCTAAGGCCCACTGCTGGGGAGCCGCCCTCCGCCCACCCCACCTCCGCGAGAGCGGGGCTCGGGGCTCCTGCGCACGTGCAGAGGGCGGGGGCAGCAAGGCCTCACCTGAGCTCCGGAGCGCTGCCCAGCCCGAAGAGCTGCCGCACCAGCTGCTGGCAGAAGCCGTAGCAGGCGAAGAGCACGGCGTTCTCGGCCACGTTGGCCAGCAGGGCCGGGATGGTGCCCTGGTAGAGGCCGCACAGCCCCTCCTGCCGGTACGTCTTGAGCGAGCAGTCGAAGAAGCCCCGGTACATGGAGGGGAAGGTCTGCATCTTCACCTTGATGGTGTCGAAGGGCTGCCCGCTCAGCACGCACGCCACGCCCCCTGCAAGCAGACGCAGCCCCGTCAGGGCCCCCCCCCCGAGGCCCCACCACCACCTCTGCTCACCCGCGGCTGCTGTCGGCGCGAGAGAGAGGCCTCGAGCGGCAGCCCGGAGGGCAGAGTTTCCTCAACAGCGGGCCAGCCCTAGCACGCCCGCCTCCAGTAGCTTCCCTTCCCCTCCGGCGGACTGCATCACGGCCACTCCCAGCCGCTTCCCCCTTCCCGCCCCACGGCTCACCTGCGGCCCCCGCCGTGAGGTCGATCAGCGTCTGCACCAGTGGGCAGACTCTGGCCTGCTCAGTGGGCATCTCAGTGGCGGCAGCTGGAGGGCAGGCAGCAGGTTGCCAGGCTGGGGACAGAGCAGCAGCTGGGGGTTAAAGGGAGGGGAGCAGCAGGTCAGTGGGCCAAGCTGGATGCTGGCGGCGGGGGGGGCAGCTCATCCATAGCAGACGACCCCGTGTTTCAATAGAGATTTGCTGCTGCAGCTGTTTTCTGATACTGCATAACCATTATAGCAATGTGCCAACGTAGCTCTTGCTCTTTCCTCCTCCCCTTTTTCCAATAAAGGAAAAAGCTAGCACATGGGTCCATCTGCAAGTTGCCCTGAAATGCTGGTTATCCTGAGGACTAGCCTCATGCAGCAGCTTAATTGGACTCCTCACCTCTGAAATTTGAAGCGAGCTCTGCAGCAGGCAAAGGAAACGCAGTGAAATACCTTCCTCTATTGAGGCAGCAGCCAGTGGGAGCCGGGTTCCAGCTGTCCCTCTGACCTAATGCCTGCCTGCCCCCTTGCTTGTTATGGGTTAGGGTGGGGCAGGTGTTCTAGGCCAGAACTCCATGCTGCTGCAGGCTCTTGCTCCTTACATCAGACCATGATGTAAAATCAGGTCCAGGACTGAGACGCCATCTAACAGGGAAAGATTTCCCGGCAGAAGAAAGGTGGGGTAAAAATCTTTTAAAGAAATAAAGAATAATCTTTTTTTGCAGTTGGCCATCCTGAACCTTTTGCGTTTTGAAGAAAAGGAGCCAAGTTTCAGTGCAGAATTTCTGATGGAATTTCATCTGTAAAGTGGCAGCATCGCTAAGGGTTAGAGCATCTTTCGTGTTTAGCCAGATACTGCAAAGATGGAGCAGTTTGACTTCAGGAAAGCCCCCCACCCCACCCCCGGACATCCCTGAGCTGAGCAGGGAGAGCTGACAAGTTGGGCATGGAGAAGAATGGCTAATCTATGGGGGGGGGGGGAGATACACCTTGGCCCGAACACTGTTCCAAGGAGTCTTGTCAACAGATAATAGCAACAAAAGACATTACCTGAGCTGGCTTGGCAGAAGCCTGATAAAAACAGAGCTATCAGACAAGCGGGGGCGGGGGGGGGGAGAAAGAAAGGATTGAGCAGTGGCTGGAAAGACCTGGTCAGATCCAGGGAGCGGGGAGGCTGTGCAAGCAGGGAGGGTGGTTCACTGCAGCTCTGTGGAGGAAGCAGAGAAGGGGGCCCTTCAGGAGCAGCATTTGCACATCCTTGAGAATCATGGGGGCACAACTATGGAACCCCCCCCCAACAGGAAAACCCCACAGCTGCCGCAGCCTGGGCCCTGCCTTGGAAAGGGCTTTTGGGGAGCTCCTTCAAGGAGGCCCACAATTTAAAAGAAAACGCTTTTTTACTCAGCGTGTAATAAATCTGTGTGACTCCTTGCCACAGGAGGTGGTGACAGTGTCTGGCCTGGGTGCCTTTAAAAGGGGATTGGACAGATTTCTGGAGGAAAAGTCCATCGCAGGCTACAGGCCATGATGGGTCGTGCAACTTTCTTATTTTAGAAGCAGGCTACCTCAGACTGCCAGGTGCAAGGGCGTTGTGACAGGATGCAGGCATCTTGTTGTCTTGCGTGCTTCCTGAGGCCCCTGGTGGGCCGCTGTGAGATACAGGAAGCTGGACTAGAAGGGTCCTTGGCCTGATCCAGCAGGGCTCGTCTGATGTTCTTAAAGAGCCCAAACTGGCAGTTTTAGCAGCAGAACTCTTATGCTGTCATGTTTGGGGTACTTTGTTCCAGTTTGTCCCTTCTAGGGAAAACTGGACACAGCCTGACAAGGGGCCAGGGTTGATCAGAACACTGGGCAGCAGAGTCTGTTTTTTGGAGCGGGGGGGGGGGATGGCTGGCAAAAAGCAGCAGCTCTATAGGTCCAACTCCTGGCACCTCCAGCAGCAAAGCCCCTCTCCGTTTGGGACCCCGCAGAGCTGTTATCCAAGTGCCCACCAGTCCTATTAACAATAATAGAATTTGTACCCCAACGTTCCCCTGCCGAAGCAAATGCCCAAGGAGGCTTTCAGAGTCATGCAATAAAATTATAATACCAAGTCACAATAAGAGGCCCCTGGACTGTCTGCTTGAAGAATGCCGACTTCGCAAGCCACAGGCAGGCAGCGGCTAGCCCAGCACACTGCTCCAGAGCCTCCAAGTCCTGGGCCCAGGTAGCTGCCCTCCCCTGCGCACCATGCACACCTCCACCAGGCCTGGTGCCAAGTCACCTCAGCTCCCCTCATCCCCTCCCGTGCCTCCCTTGAGCTGTGCGTGTGTGCTCTGACCGTGCCTGTGCCACAGCTGAAGCCGGCCTGCCCAGTGTTCCTGGGGAGGGAGGAGAGCCCCGCTATGGGGCTGCTGAAGAGACCAGCCCTGGAGGGGGTGCAGAAACGCACTTCCTTTGAAGACCCCACCTCCTAACTGGCTCTGGCTGCTGCTGCTGAGGCAATGCCTCTGTGCCAGGACAGAGGGCCTGGGTGGACGCAGGCTCCCTGCTGTGGCCCAAGCCTGCCTCTTGGCACGGCCCTCCCCAGCAGAAGCCGCGGGAAAGGTGGGACCCCTCGGGAGAGCCAAAAGCAGTGGGCAAACCGAGGCACCGGGTAGACTTGCCACAGGGTGCAGCAGCCACAACTGCCGTGCTGCAGCCCACTCAAACGTGGCTGGACGCAAGACCCTCCGACAGCCCTTGCAGGAGAGGGAGCCCACTTTGGCCCCAGCTGGCCCAGCCCTGCTCCGGGGGGGGGCACTACTAGCTGGACTGCTCCTCCTCTGCTCCCCCTCGACACTCCGTGCCACTTCTAACCTCCCCCCCCCTTGTTCTTGCATTCACAGGAACCTGGGCTTGCCCTCCTCTCCCCTCCCCCCGCAGCACAGCGCTCTCCTCCCCTTCCCACTCTTGGAAGCTGAGTCCTTCAGAAGCTGACCTACCTCCGACCACTGTTGCCAGCGACTCACCTGAGGGCGGGAGGGAGCCTCCCGCAAGGCCTGGGCAGGGGCGGTGCAGGCACAGTGAACTTTGAGCGTGGCCGGGGCCCCTTCCCCTCCAGCAGGCCCTGCTGATGTAGTAGGGACCAGGCTCTTAACCTTTACCCCACCCCGTCTGGCTCTTATCTCGGATCATGCCGCTGCAGGCTGCTAGCACAGCGCTAGGCAGAGACGGAGGCAGCTGCGGGAGAGCCGAGCTCCGTCGCTGGCAGGTTCGGCTCTTCGGCAGAGTCAGTCCAGCTTGTGCACACAAGAGCCTGTCTGGCCACCACAGCTCGGCAGCAGGACCATCCTCCAGCACCAGCCAGGTACAAGCTCAAGGAGACGGGGGGGGGGAGGAAGGGGGCTTCCAGTTAGGTCTTCAAGGTGTGCGACTGAGCAACCGAGCAGGCAGCGAAACGCTCAGTTTCCTCGAGTCGTACCAGCTGGATCCCACCCGCCAGAACCTGCCCTGCAGGGAGGCCTCTTGCTCCACGCGCAGCCCCCCCCCCTTCTCCGACCTCCCCAGTCAAGGGCCAGGGCAAACCTTCACTGGCTCACGCAAGCCCCACCCTGCCCTGGAAGGCTGCGCAGCCGTCGGGCTCAATTTCACTCCTGGCGCAACAGGCCTGAACCGTTTGAGGAAAGGAAGATGCCTTTGTGGTACTGAATGGGGACCCCCCCCCCGAAGCAGAATCTGGAGCCTCCCCTGCAAGGCTGCAGATCCAACCGCCCCACCCCCACCCCCGCGCAGGTTCCCCTCCTAGTGACCAAGAGGCAGGAAAGGGCACAGAAGAGAGGGCACACGAGATGAGAAAGGCTTAAAATCCCTTTTAATAATGCATTCCTGTATAGTAACAATCTTGGGACAAACTCAACCTGTTAGTGGACAGTTACAGCTCAGGTTCACACGTAAAGGAAGTCTCATACTTCTACACAAGACAGGCAAAGTTCGGGTTCTACAAACAATCGTTCCAATTGAATTTTAACAGGAAACTGTTTCTTTGTTCAAGAGATTGTACTTGTCTACCAGTAAAAAATAAAAAGAATGGTACGACACGTTGAATAATTCATCCTCAAGCCAGCACCAGCCCCACCACCTGGCCCTCCTGGCCCCACCAGCCAGCTACAGTAAAGGAAACGTGGTCCAGAGAGAAAAGTAAAAAGCTACAGAAGTCTTCTTAAAAAAACTACCCCTCCCCTCCCCTCCCCCCTCTACATGATAAGCCGTTTGAAGCTACAGAGATGTACAGGCCCAGCGGCCTTGCCCAGAGTCTCCAGCGACGGGCCTGGGGGGGCTGGGCGGAGACAGAGGTGCCCCCCAAGAGCCGTCAAGCCGACTGGGGACAAGACAGACGTCGGGGTCCTACCCTGGCCTCACGCACTACACAGCTACCGCAGCCTCCACCTTCACATTGTGGTTTGCAGGAATGCGCCTTGTGGGGGCCTGGGCGACACTCTCCCCTTCCTGGCCATGCGCCCTTCACCAAGGCCAGCCAGCCAGCACCCCCCCCCCCAGGATCACTGGAGCGGGGGGCCAGGGCACGGGACCCCCACCACCACCACCCGCTAGTATCGACGACGCTTGTTGGGGCCAAAGTCTCCTCCAGGTGCCCCCCGGTTGAATCCTGGTGGGTTTCCTCCCATCGTCCCCAGGCCTTCCATGGCGCTGCCCTGGCCAAAGCGGTCCGCGGGTGGGGGCGGAGTCTGGGGGGGGCAAGAGAAGGAAGAACAGTCGCGTTAGGAAGCGGCCTCAAGGAGCTGCTGTGGCCAGCGATTGGATGAGCGAGTTCTCCCCGACACGGACACGCCCCCACTCTGCCCCCCAGGACAGCTGGCGCTCGCAGACATTACCATGCCCATGGCGCCGTCAGGAATCATGGGCCCAGGACCAGTCGCGGGCGGGGGGCCGGCTGGAACGGGGGTGCCTCCTATTGCCCCGCGGTTGTTCATGCCGATGGCACCTGCAGGACAAGCAGGAGGCCGGGTCAGCAGGAGGCCAAGCCCACAGCCTGACCGTGGCAGGGGGAGGGGGGCCCTGGGAAGCCCACCCCCCAGCCCTGACCGAAGGCACAACGCTCAGGCTCACCTCCCAGGCCCATCTGGCCCATCCGCATGTCCGGGGGCTCCCTCTGGAAGGCAAGGAGGAAAACTGTCCTTGAGTTGCCACCCACAATCCTTTGCTCTCAGAGCGCGTGCGGAGGCTCCACCCCCAGCACAGCCGCGGAAGGCCCAAAATGCCCCCCCCCCAGCTCCCTACCGCATCAGGAAAGTTCCCCTTGAATCCTTCTTGCTGTCGCCGCATCATCTCCTCCTGCTGCCTCCTCATCTCCTCCTCACGCCGCCTGCGCTCCTCCTCTTGCCTACAAGGGAAACTCCCGAGTAGTCTCGCAGACTGGAGAGCCGTCGAACCAGCGCCTGCTTTGCTCCTGCCAAACCTCAGCCCCAGCAGGGCCTGCAGGCACAAGGGCAGCTGGCCCAACCCTGTAAGAGCAGGGGGAGGAGGACTGCTGCTCCGGAAGGTGTGAGACAAGAGTGCTGAAGGAGGCAGCACAGGCCGGCCCCCTGTGACTCAGGGCCCACCCTGTCCAGCTCTCCAGCACTGATGCAGCCCCGAGGTAAGGGGACAAAGATGCCTCCACGACTGCCCCTTCGCTGCATGATGCAGCGCACCTCTCACTGACACAGCTGCATCAGTGGGAAGCTGGACTGGATCGGGCCCACAGTCACCAGGTACTGGCCCCTTTGGGACTCAGTGGCACAGACTCCAACAGCTGTAACACGATAGCAAGATCACTGCACGCTCCAGCTGTTTCCTGGCTCACTGCAGGGAGGCAAGGCTGAGCCCAAGAGACCTACTGACCACGAGCTCCCCCCCCCGTTGACATCTCCGCACCCCCTGCTCACCTGAGTTCCAGCTGTTTCCGCTTCTGCACCTCCTGATTGTGCAGCTCCTCCATCCTCCTCAGCTCTTCCTGGCGCCTCATCAAGTCTGGAAGAAACGCCCGGGAGATG
Source organism: Lerista edwardsae (assembly GCA_029204185.1). Lineage (NCBI taxonomy): Eukaryota > Metazoa > Chordata > Lepidosauria > Squamata > Scincidae > Lerista > Lerista edwardsae. Next base: position 236,369 of record JAJKFI010000154.1, on the reverse strand, counting down.
AGCCCCACCTGCCCCACAAGCGTGCCCCGCAAGAGAGCAGTGGACGGCTCAGCCCCTGCTGATGCAATCCCGGCCCTCACCTTGCCGCATGAGCATGACCTGGTGCTCGTGGCGAGCAGCCTCCAGCTCCAGCTCCAGCTTCTCCCGCGCCTCCTTGATGTTGCGGTCCACTTGCTCCTGCTGCTGCTTCTCCATCTCGATCAGGGCCTTCCAGCGCATGGCGTACTCGTACTCGAAGGAGCCGGGCTGGGCAAAGCGGGGGGGCTGCTCACGCTCCCTGGGGGCGCAGGAGGAAACACCTGGTCACCCCCGTGCACACCAGAGGCAGCCTCTGCCAAGGAGCTCAAGGGCAGGGAGCAAGGCAGGGAAGTCCTGGCTCTGGAGGGAAGACACCTGCACTCTGCTCAGGAGACCGGGACAAGGGCTGAGCCAGGCACCACATCGCTCAGCCAATCTGCTGTCTTAACGGCCTGGGATCAAATCCCCACTCAGGTGAAAAAAGAACTGGGTGACCCTCAGCCTGAACTACTGCATGGGAGAGGTGGGCACAGAGAAGAGAACCACACGCGCTACCCCGAACTCCTCAGAATGTGTCCCATTCCCAAACAAGACCGGGAATGGGACACAAAAGTGCCTGTCTGCCTGGAGAGATGAGACACCCATGCTGGGCCAAGCAGCTTCTCAAGACGTCCTGCACCTTCAGGAGGCACGCCTAACCCTCCCAGGCCTTACTTGTGATATTGCTGGTTCTTGATGACCAACTTCTCCGGCAGCCCTTCTTCGTCGTCGTATTGGTCCATGGGCTCCACGGTGACAGGCCGAGGGAATCTGGTGGAGAGATTGAGCAAAAGCTTCCAATGGTGCCCAGCCGAACGCCTCTGCAAAAGCCAGCAACCTGGACTTCGCTGCTGCCTCCCCAACCCCACAAAAGTCTTCTTCAGAGGGCTGCCAACCCTCTCTCCTTGGAGGATCCTCCCAGTGGCAAAGCAGCCGAGATCAGCTGGGCTGAACATATCCTCAGAGCCTGCTCTGGGTGCTCAACGATTCTCTCTTCAACCCAGCCATGTGAGTAATTTTTTTTTGGGGGGGGGGGGAGAGAACTGCCTTGGGCCAGGAAAGTGGTGGCAGTGATCACCCCTTGGCAAGAGAAGAGCGTTCACCCCTCAGACAGTTCACCCCTTGGCAGAACTGCCTGAGTGAGCACCAAATTGCCACCTTGGGTGCCTTCGGGCAAAAAGGCGGGATAGAAATCCAATAAATAATAATAATAAAAAAATGGGCACTGTGTGCTCCCTGGCCTGCCAGCCACACTCCCCGAGTTCACCTCTACTCACCACTGGCGACTACCAAAGTTGCACCGCTCCCCTATTCAGCACTGTGGACGCAGGCAGAAAGTATCACTTGCATCACCCCCCTTTCCTTCCAGGACCCCCAAGGCGAGGACTCCTTCCCCACCCCACTTACGTGGTCAGCAAGAAGGAGCCCTCGCTGCATCTGTCCAGGGCCTTCCTGGCCGCCGGCTTCCCCGAGAACTCCACAATGCCCTTCCCGGAGGGCCGGCCTCTGTCGTCCACAATCACCACGGCCCGCTCCACCTGGCCAAACATGAGGAAGGCCTCCTCCAGGAGCTCGTTGGACACAAACTGCGGCAGGTTCTTCACTGTGAGGGAGGCGCTGTGGCAGGCAAAGCGCACGCGCAGCTGCTTCCCACGCAGGGGCATGTTGTCCAGCTCCACCTTCGCTATCTCTGCCAGCGTCCGGGTTTCCTGGGGACACAAGACACAGCCTGTGAACGCCCATCGTGCCAACACCGCTCCGTCGCTATGTAAGGTTTCAAAAGGTGGTCAAGAAATGGCACGCGAGGGACACTTCAACTAGCTGCACGTCGGACACTGCTGAGATACAGAGTGCGGGGGGGGGGAATTGATTTTAAATTTTTTAAAAAAAATTATTAATCCTGTTGTATATCATATAAAATCTCATAAAAAGAGCTTTAAAATAAGACCACTGCCACCTCTATATATCAACGGGGTGTCTGATGTATGGGTAGTTAAATATCACCAGCTTGCCATTTTTTTGATATAATTTTAAAAATTTAGACAATTTTTTTTCTCTGCAAGTTTGAAAATTAAAAAATGCCTTTTTTTCAATAACTATATAGGATCTTTAAGTTCCATCAAAATCTTAAAACAGGAGGTAGAATAATGTCATTAAGCGTGGTTATATGCCAATAAAGGTTCTGATCTGGTGTGATGATTTGATGGGGAAGGATGCTGGAGCCACAGGCCCACCTGTCCCCGACTCACTTTTCTTCCTTGCAGTAAACCTCCAGCAACGCAGACCATCAGCCAGAAACTCTGGGCAGGTGCCCCACACAGCCTTCCAGACGAGCCCTCTGCCCAGCAGGGCCTCCACACAGCCACTCACCAGCCTGATGAAGCCAAAGCCCTTGTCCTTGTGGATGAAGACTTCGCCTGCCTTCCCGTACTTCTCAAAGAGCTTCCTCATCTCCTCCTCCTTGATGTCGGGGGGGAGGTTCCCCACAAACAGGCGACTCCTCTGAGTGAAGGTCTTCTCACCTGGTTTCCGGAAGTTCTTCAGGTCAATGGTCAGGCCTTCATCTGAGGGGAACAAGGTACAGAATCGCTCTACAAAATTGGGGGAACAAATGCCAGGTGTTAACACAGACGAGAGCAGAAAAGGCAGAATATCTGCCAAGTCTCCCCAAATATCCTAACCGTTTTCAGAGGCACAGCAGATCAGCCCAAGCCAGCAATCCTGAGAGCAGAGGCAAGAAACACCACCCAGCAGCAAGATGCCCGTTGCAGCCGCGCGCGCGCCCGCCCGCCCGCCCGCCTGGAGTGAGGGATTTTGCTCAGTCTTAGGATGCCAAGCCACCTACAGGCGAGCCAGAGCACTGCAGCACCTGGGAGGACGGATCCAGGGCCACTGATGCTCCTGCAGAGCAATGCTGGTGGGAAAACATTTCGACTTCCCCTATTTTGCCAGCTATTCTTTCCAGCCTCCTCAGGGATCTGCTCAGGGAGCAGGCAGGATCTAGGACTCCAAGATCAAAACCCTTCGAATTTGCAATTTGAGGAAATTGAGTCCTGCTTAGGGTACACCGCGCAGAGGCTTAAGCAGACCCACGGGGCAAAGGCTGCCAACAGGCATCCACGGACTGCTGGGATGGGGGGAGATCTGTGCATCAGAAAGGTGCACCAAGCACAGACGGAGCAGAAGGTCAATGCGTGATCCTTAAGCTCAGAGACGCATTAACCAGGTCTCGGAAAGCCAACCCATCAGCGTGCAGCATCTATCGCACAAGCATCAACGAGCTGCACTGCAGGCCGTCAGCACCCCACCACCACCAGTGTACTTGACCCCTAACTACATCAATGCAATGCCAGCTGTGCCAGCCTTGGCCCCTAAGCCTGAAGTATGAGGAGCACCCATGTCCTAGAGAGGTCAGGTACAAGATGTGCTTCAACAAGGCAGCTGGCCAAATGCTGCATTCCTGGCCGAGTTTCTTTTGTGTGCTCCGAAAAAGGCTTGTAGGGCAGACAACTATTTTACAGAGGTCCTTGGGGCCTAAGACAGCTTCACACACTATAAAATTCCAGACTGAAAGGCCTGGTGTGTGAGAGACCGAGAAAGAAAATTCTTCTTAGCTGTGTTCTCAGTACACACAGAAGCAAGGAGGCCCACAACTTTCCCGTGTGCACAGGTGCAGCAAAAAGCTTGATACGCACAAAAGATCCATGTACTATGTAAGCTGAGCATTAAGCCTTTGGGGATTTTACAAAGTGCCAAGCAAGCTCCTCGCCCCAGCTAAGCGAGAGGCAGAAGCAGGTTTTTCAAACTGAATTCCTTTCCATGCAAAGAGCCTTGCAGGGCAGAGTGCCACAGTGATCCCCATCCACCACCACCACCACCACAGACCTCCTTCCGCCCAAGGGGCAGGCACTCACTTTGGCTGTTGGCCTGCTGCCCATTTGCAGGCTCAGGCTGTTGCTGCTGGTGATGGTGTTGCTGCTGCTGGTGGTGCTGATGCTGCTGCTTCCTGGGAGTGTGGTTCTGCTTCTCCATCGCAAAGCCCTTGCTGCCCTGCATTTTTCACCCTGATGGGAAAGGCAAGCACACCGCCTCTTTAGTGCCAAGACTGGCCACGCACATGTGGGAGGACCCAAGCTCAAACCCTGGCACCCCCGACTGAAAACAGAATGTGAACAGCCACACTGGCTAAGTCACCTTTTTGCCAAGGCCTTGGACACCACAGCAAACATTACAGGTGAGCTGTTCCAGGAGTCCGACTCAGGACTGGGCACCTCTGCCTGAACTCTGACATTTTGAGAGGGTCCATAATTTGGTGAGAGCACCTGCTCAGAGCAAGGAAACTCCTATCTGCGTTTTCAATGAAAGAGGTCTCGGTCTGCAGGACTGGGAAACTTTGAGGAGCCACTGCCAATCGAAGTAGATGGGACTGGGCTAGAAACCAGCTTTGCACAAACTTTGAGAGGGCCTACTGGATGCCCACTCTGGGTCAGAGGTTCAGTTTATCTCTGGCTGAAGGGCTCCCGGCAGCATCTCCTGGTCAAGCCCAGAAAGACAATATCTGCCTGCACACTTGCAGAGCTGCTGCTGGACGATCAAGTGGTCTGGCTGACACAAAGTAACTTCCTATACCAAGGGGGTGAAGTTGCCGGTTGCAGCTCAGTGGCACAGCCCCCCCCCCTCGGTGTGCAGAAAGGCCCCCCTTCAGTCCCTGGCCACGACTCCATGCAGGGTTAGCCATCTCGGCAAGCTGCTGGTGGTCTGAGAGGACAAGACTGACCAGGGAGGGATGCTGATGGGCCAGCTGAGAACAAGGCAGCTTCCCATGTCTGGGGGCAAACCAAAGGATGGAGAGGAAGGCTTGGTGGCGGCAGCACCAGGGCTTGGTGTGGAATTTTATCGGGGTACAACATTTCCTTTGGACCCCTTCCCATAATCCCATAAGATCACTGGGCCATAATCAGTGGTATCATTCAAATGATTTAGGAACAGAAACTCACTTTTGACTGGCACTTGTCGGGAACCCGGAACCAGCCACGGAGCCCGTTAGGATCCGGAACACCCGTTCTGGTCCGTTCCCCCTGAATGACATCACTGGCCATAATGTCTATGAATCTTACATGCAGGCTCAAGCACCAAGTGAGTGCAGGTCTCCGCACAATATATATGCAAGCATTTTCTGAGCCCCCCCCCCGAAATTACCTTTGGCTCCCGGGCCTCTTATTTGACCCCGTTGCACACTTGGCTGACCCCTACACCCCCCCCCCCCAAATATCCTGGGCCCTGGAGAGTGCAGGAGTCCGGGAACTCCGGGCCCCTCCTGGGCCCCCTTTGACCCCCGCTCAAGGCACCACCCCCCCGCTCCTGGGCCCGGTGGCGCCACCCCGGCTCTGCCCGGGGCTCAGACCCTGGAGGGAGGAGGGAAGCGCGCGCGCGCCCGCCCGCCCGCCCGCCCGCCCACCCACCCACCGGCGCCCGGCCTGAGCGGCCCGCGCTGGGAGGGGCCTGGAGCGCGACGAGGCCTCCGAGCACGTGCCCCGCAGGGGTCCCTCCTGCCAGGCCGCCCCCCACTCCCATCCCGGAAGGGCAGACCCCGCCCCCGGAGGCGGCCCCCCGCCCCAGCCACCGACGGCCGTCCGCGGCCTCCTCACCTCAGGCAGGCCGGCGAGGGAGGAAAGCGAGGAGGAGGGGGGGGAAAGGGCGCGCGCGGCCGGAACCCCGTCCCTGGCGCCAGCACCCGCGCTGCCGTCCCGCCCCCTCCCGCCTCATTGGCCGATGCGGTCCCGCCAGCAGCCGCTGAGTGGTCCCGCGGCCGCCAATCTGGTGTCGTCACTGCGCGTCGGCAGATCCGGCGCCGCCTGAATGGTCAGAATCCCTCGGCCCGGCCCGCTCAGGCTGCTGTCGGTCAACTATTCGCGGGCCCGGCGCCTTTTTTTCCTTCGTTAGTAAGGTTTGGCTGAGAGGCGAGGACGGGGACAAAGGGGCAGGAGAAGGGAGGGGGTGAGGGAGCGGATGACGCCAGGGCGGCCGGGCCTGCGCGTGCCCAGTGAGGAGTGCACCCCCGCTTCTTAAAGAGACAGCGCCGCGCGTGAAGGCAGCTTGGCACGAGGGGGTCACCGGCATGGGGCGCCAGGGCTGGGCCCCCTTTCTCGCTCATAACTGGGGGGTTCTTTAGGACAGCATCCCCACACACACACCATTTATTATAAGGGCAGTTACTTATTTTTCTTTGGAACGTGCATAGCTCACTTTACACTATATGCAAATATATGCAAATGATTATTAGCGGGGAGGGCGCCCGAGGAGCTCTTTTCGGCCCTGCCCAAAATTTCAGCTGAATTCACTCCTTATCAATTGGGGTGTTTATACTTGGTTTTGCAATGCGTGCAAATACTTGCAAATCATGGCTGGAACCCTGGTCCGGTGTATGGCCCAATAGAGCCTGCAGTGCCAACTTACTTTGGATTCCACATCATTGGTCTCTGTGGAACTGACTTCCAAGTAGACAAGCCGTGATCAGGCTGCACGCATGACCTGCACTAATAGCTCCTAGACCCACAGTTTGAGAACTGCTGACCTAACTCATTTGCATTTCTTACAGCTGGCCCTAGACAAACCCAGCAATAGATGACGTTCAATCCGTGTGCTTCTCCTTAACCCTCAATTTCTGAAAATTCATTAGGAAGCTTGCCCCACAGAGGAATGGGTAGTTTTCAATCCCCCTCCCATTCCAATACTCCAATTTTTTAGCCAAACTCAGAAATGTGGTGAGGGAATAATCCAGAACAACCAGAACATAAACACAGGGAGCCTAAAAGCCTTAAAGGGATCTGACTGAGTTGCTTAGAGTGAGCAAGCGGGCAGAATGCGAGACAGCCCTGGCTTCTTGGAGATGCCACCTCCCTCCTGTTCTGTCTGTCCTGGGGGCTTAGTCCTCCCCCAGGCTTCTGAAATGCCCCAGGTGGCCCTTCTTGCAGAGCTGCAGGCCTCTCCGACACACACTCTTTGAGGCTTCAAAGGCTGCTGTGCAAATTGAGATTTCACCCTGTGAAGCTCCCCCTGCCATCTTCCATGCACGGCTGCCAGGCTTGGATGCAGCATTTGTTCTGCCTGCGTGTGCAGCAAGCCTGGCCCTGCTCCTTCCCAGAGCTTGTGGAGGCTGGCAGCTGAAAACAAGCCTCTCTGGAGAAAGCAGCAGGAAATGCACGCCTAGGGGGAGGCCATCGCAACAGGAGAGGCCCCGGCAAGGAGAAAACCTGGAAGCCAAAGGGAGGGGGCGTGGAGGAATGCATCCAGCAGAGGGAGATGGCAGTGGTGTATGCATACAACTCCTACCCCCCCTACCCCTACATGGAGCCTGTGGCACACCCACTTTCATGCCCTCTTCCCACTGCATCCCATGGGGGTGCCACACAGAGGCTGTGTGCTCCATGCCTGGTGCAGTGCTGCTCGTAGCCAGGGGAAAGAGGCATGCTTTGAAAGGGGGTGGAGCCGCCACTGATGTGCGTGTGTGCAGAAGAGAGCATGTGTATGTTCCTGATCTGGCTGCTACTGTTGTCTGGATAGACACGAAACTGCCGCAAAGACAAACTGAGCTGGCCCTCAGGTGGTCTCTCTTTTGCTCCTGGAAAGTGGTTGTTCACAGTGAAAGTGTGAACACAGACCCTGTGACCCAGCCAGCATGGCTCGTTCAGAACCATCTTGTCCCCAGCACTGTCATCTCTTCCTCTGGTGTGGCTGCCAAGAGGCCTTGGCCACCACGAAGAGCAGATTCCCACCCTGTTCTAGAGACTGGGCCTTGCAAACAGGTGTCTGACTATTACTTGGCCTTTTTATTATTATTATTCTCATTATTATTCAAACTACATGAATGACAATCCTTTTTGACTGGAACCTATTGATTGATACAAGTCTCAGCCTGAGACTTAAGTATCAATTTGATATTGGAGTAATGTTTACGATATTCCCAAAAGTGCAATTTTTTGCAGATCTGATGATGTTAGTTCAGGAAGCTGCAGTTGCTTAAAATGTTTAAGCAACAAAACTTTTTGAATTTGTTCCAGTGCCCCAATGACAATGGACCACTTTGGCACGTTTTGTCCATAGTCTTCTATTCTGATAAATGGCCAGGTAACTAATAATTATGATGACGACGTTGATGCTATACCACTTTTCAACAGGGGTCCTTCAGAAAGTGGTTTACGTAGTGAAATTAATCAACTGGCAGGACAACGGCACATGAAGCCCCAACAACAGCCCCCTTTGAAACCCCAGCTCCTCATGTTCAGTTCTTTGCCCAGGACGTTTTGCCAAGGAGCGCCTGCATATTGTCAAAGATTCAGGTCTTGTCAGCACATGGTTCCTGCTGGGTTCTTGCCAGGCCAGCTGCACTGAGACTCCGTCCCCTAAGTCTACCTCTGCTAGGAGAAAAAGCGGTTTCTGCTTCTCCATTCTCTCTCTTTCTCTCTCTCTCTCTCTCTCACACACACACACACAAACACACACACACACACACCACCCCTGCTGGCCTTATAGGGAAGATGCACCAGGCTCTTGAAGATTGTCACAGCCTTTCCTGGGACTTTTGAGCTGGTCTGAAAAAAACAACAACAACAAGGTTGCTCTGAAGGAGCCACAACCCCCTGCATGTTCTTGAACAGCCCCCCCCCACCCGTGTTTGGGCAAGGGCTGCATGGCCATAGGGATAGAATGGGAGGAGGGGCCTTGAGGTTGCAGAGGGGATGCCCCCTTTCCAGCTATGCTTCCTGTGGCTGTTCCAGACTGCTGGAGAGGAATGGGAACTCCTGGCTTCAGAGCTGGGTGGAGCTGCCTTGCAGAGGACTCCAGGCAAGTCTCTGGAAGAAGAGCATGGCCGAGGGCACCTGAATGAGCAACACCAACATTTCCCCCCGCCCTCCCCCAACTGCGACCCCTGCAGTTTGCTGGTTGGTGCACACGATGGGCCAGCGTTTTCAGCGCTCTGGACAGTGCGCACCAGCAAGGCACTGGGGGGGGGGGTCGGTGGTGCTTCTGAGCATCACCTGTGGAGAGTAGCGCTGAGCCACATTCCCTGTGGTGGGGCAGCAGGTACTGGTGCCCTTACAGAGTGGAATCCCAGGCCCTGCTGCTCTGTTTGGGAGGGGACCTTTGAACTGAGGCGTTTGGAAATGGCTAAACCCCAGATTTGTGCCTGTGTGTGTGAGAGCGAGATAATATTTTGGCGTGGGTGTGTTTGCCCCAATCCAGGAGCAGGGGAAGGGGATGGGGGCTTTTGCATTAACGTGAGCCGGATCCTGGCTTAGGAAGTGGGGCAGGTCAGCCTCACTTGGGGGGAACAGGAGACGGGTGCGCGCGCGCGCAATGTACAACCCTGTTCCTAAGAAGGTGCAGCGGGAGGGGCACAGAAGGCATTTTGGGCGGCCCGTGGGGGGCACTTCTGGGGACTCCGCGAGGTCAGAGCTCCTGCATTGTGCGCGTCTAGGGTGGGAGGGGGCGGATTTGGGAGCATTCCACGATGGGGCAGACCCCCTGGGGGGGAGGAGGAGCAGCGGCGCCAAAGGGGCGTGCGCAGGAGGGGGGCGCATGAATGTTTGGGGCGGGGGCGTTGCAAGGAGGCGGGTCGTGGAGAGCGAGCGGGGGTCTCCTGGGGGCGGCCCCACCACCACCATCCCGCGCCGTCCGACCGTCCCGGGGGCGGTGCCCGTGCCCCGTGCCCGCCCCACCCTGGCCGCGCGCTCCCTCCTCTCGCTCTTTCGCTCCGTCACTCGCGGCTCCGGGAGACGCTCGGCTGCAGAACAGCAGCAGCGCCGGCGGCTTGCGAGGGGAGCCGCACTCCGCGCGCCCTCCTCCGGGCGCGCCCCACAATCTGCGGGGGAGAAGGTGAGGGGGCGCCGGCGGGGAGGGGAGGACGGGACAGCGGGCTGGCGATTCAACAGGGGGCAGCCCCACTCGGGTGGGTGCAGGGACGCGCCTCTCCCCCCACCGCTACTCCTGTGCGGGCGCGCCGTGCAAGGAGAGGGTCGGGGGCGACCTCTCCCCACTGTTCCTGCTCTTCCCCCTCCGCCGCCCCCCACCCGGCGCCGATCCGGATTCTGCGCCGCTGCCGCTCCGGGTTTTCGCGCCCGCCCTTTCCCATCCCGAGGCCGGCGGATCCGCGCCTGGTTTTGCGCACCGCCGCGCCAGTCTCGCGAGCCCAGGCCGCGCCGCAGCCAATCAGGCGCCCGTGCCCAGCGCCCGGCAGCCAATGGCGACGCCGCGCTGGCTCCGGCCGCGGCCAATGGGGAGCCTCCCCGACCTCCCCCCTCGCGCTGGCTGCGGCGCGCGGAGGGCTCGGAGCGGCGCCTCCATTTAAAGGGGCCGCGTCAGCCGCCGCCATCCGGACCTGTGGGGTTTTTTGGGGGGAGGCAAGGCGGCGACGGAGACGCCCCAGCTCGGCCCGCGGCGGGAGGAGGCGGCAGGTGAGGGGCGGGCGGGGCTGAGGGGGGCCGTGGGGGGAGGGGCGGGCGCGGGACCTCGTGAGGGGCGGGGCTTCTGCTGGCGGGGGCGTGGCCAGTGCTGGTGGTGGGCGGGGCGAGGAACTGGCCTGCGTCGAGGGCCGGGATCCTGCAGGTACTTGCAGGGAAGGGGAGGGTCCGGTCCAGGGCTCACCTGCGGGGGTGAGTGGGAGGGGCCTGTTGGGCGAGAGGGTCTGCGGGGGGAGGGTGGGGGAGGAGCCTGGCGCGTGCACCGGGGGAGGGGCCAGATCTCACCTGCCGCCCTGGCAGGTCTGGCTTGCGGCAGGGGGAGGGATCCTGCAGATACTTAGGATCAGACTGCGGGCACTCAGGCAGGCCCAGGCCTCGCTAAGTCACCCCTGCAGGAAGGAGGGCTGCAGGGCGTTGGAGAGAGATCCTGCAAGTACTTGAGGGGTCCAGGGAGAAGTGCAGAGGCGGTTGTGCCAGGTGAGATACAGACAGCTGGTGCAACCACTTTGGGGTGTTGGTCTGCAGCAGCCTGGCAGGTTTGGACTGGGACTGCACTGGGGGAGGGATCCTGCCAGCACTTACTGTGAAGGGCAAGGAGCCCAGGGCTGCACTGGGGCATGTTCTACCTGGCTGACTTCCTCTTCCCCCCACCTATCCTTGGGATTGGCAATGAGATCCAGAAATGGGTCCTGCAGATACTTTTTTCAAGGTGAAGGCAACAAGGTCTGAGCAGGGCCAGGGCTGGTTCTCCATGGCTCACCATATTTCTGGCTTCGAAAGGGTGGCCCACCAGATATTTTGACCGCACCTGGGAGGGGTCCTGCAGCTACTTTCCAGTGGCAGGAAGTGCAAATGACTTCTGCCAGGCTAGGCCAGGTTTTGCCTGGGTGGTCTCTCTGGGAGAGAGGGAGGCTGCTTTGGAGGCCTCATGTGCAACAGGCAGGCCTCTTCCCCTGAGCTCTGCCCTCCATCTTGTCCAAAGGCAGGTGACCCTTCCGCTGCCAGGCCAGAGAGGGGGTGCTTGGCCTGATTCTGGCCCTGCAGGTGCCCTCATCTTCCACTTAGCCAGCCTGGAAGTCTGGCTTTGTTCTCTTCTCTCTATCCTACCCCCTCTTGAGGAAAAAAAAGAAAAGATTGATGGCGCCTGGATGGGTACACAAGTGGACACTGAGTAGTTCCTGGAATTGGATGTTAAATTGGGCCTTTTCCAGGAAGCAGCTGTGATTCCCTTAGGTCCTGGTGTGGAGTCAAGGCTGGCAAGGGGCAGGCCTGGGCACGGGTGGCCTCTTGATGTGCTGTGTCGCCTGGGCAGAAGTGGAGGAGGGCAAACGTGGCCTGGATCCCTGTAGTTCAGATTCCGATGGCCAGAGAGGAGGGACTGGCCAGGGAGGCCTGCATGGAGAACGTGTGTCTTAGCAGTGGGGGCAAAAGGGAAGGCCCTGTCTGGCTCCAAGGCAGCAGAGGGATTTTGTAGATTTGGGTTGAGTTCCAGTTCACTGGGGGTGGGGTGGGGTGGGGTGGGGAGAGGAACGCGTTGCACTGATTTTGAGGTTGAAATGCAGTGTGGCCGCGTGGTGCAGCTGGTCTCTGGGGCTGCAGGAAGTGGCCTTCTGCTGAGTCAGGCCAGGAGTCTGTGGGGCCCCCCGTCCCCTGCCTCAGCTGGGAGCAGCTCTCCAAGGGTTCTGACACAGAGGGGTCTTTCCCAGCCTGCCCTGTGGGAGATGCTGCTGGGGACTGAGCTGCTGCCCCCCTCCTTTCAGGACCTGGCTGGGCTAGTGAGGGATCTCCCTTATGTTCCGAAGTGGAGTAACACACCCTGGAACTCTTTTCTTTCCCTTTGTGGCTCCCAGCTTGTCGTTTCTTCCGCATGGATCCCAGCGGGTTCCCGGGCTCCTTGGGGCCGCTTTCTCTGCCTGACAAGCCGCTCATGGGTGACCTCCCTGCAGACGTGGAGTTTGGCGAGGACCTGCTGGCCTCCCAGACGGCCTCCGTCCCACAAGCCTCTGTGCTGCCGCCCCAGGAGATGGAGTGGGAGGCGCCCAAGGAGGCTGCCCCGGACGGCGGCTTGGACCTGGGCTTGGTGAAAGCCGCCAGCCTGGGGGAGCTCAGCAAGCCCAGCCGCGAAGCCCTCGGCAAGCCTGGCGCCTCGGACCTGCTGGAGAAGCCCGGCGTCCTGGAGGGCCTGAGCCAGGAGCAGGGCAGGGTGGGGGCTGCTGTGGAGAAGGCTGAGGACCCGGACAGCCTGTACAAGCCGCAAGGCTCGGTGGAGCCCGAGGAGGGGCCTGGAGACCCTTCCGCGCCCGGGGCAGAGGCCCTCGTCCCCCAGGCCTGGGAGGAGGACCAAGGGGCCTCCAAAACGGACCCGGAAGCCCCCAAGGAGGTGGGGGCCGAGAGCCTGGCCGCCCTCCCTGACAGCCGTGCCGCCGAGTCCCCAGAAGTGGTGGAGGTGGGCAGCACCCCCCCTTCCGAAGAGTCCGCGGCCTCGCCTGGGGGCTCCCCGTCAAGTCAGCGGCTGGCGAAGAAAGCCCGCTTGAAACTGCCTCGGAGAAGCTCCCCCGTGCGGAAGGAGGAGGCGGCGGCGGCGGCGGCTGCAGAGGAGGGGAAGGAGCAGGAGCTGGTCCCCAACAGCACCCCTGAGGCGCCCGCGGAGCTGGCGGAGGAGAGCCCAGCCCAGGCGGAGGGCGAAGGCAGCGCCAGCCAGGAAGACCCGGCCAAGCCCAAGGCTCCGGAGCCCGAGCAGCCCGCCCCAGCCCCAGGTGGGTCGGAAGGAGGGCAGCCTTCCCCGGAAGGCCCCTGTCCCCGCGTTGCATCACCTTCGTGGAGCATCACAGGCGTCTCTTGTGCTTCTCTTTCAGGGGACGGCGCTGGCGCAGCGGGTGGCGAGCAGCCCGTCAAAAGGGTAAGGAGGGCAGCGGTGGCGGAAACCCTTGCGGCTGCCCCCTGCCCCGTGGCCGTGCCCTGGCCTGCCTGTGTGCCCCTCGCCCCTCCTTAGTAGCCCAGGTCTCGGGATCTCTGTGCTGCCTGCCCTCCTCTTCTGTGTGTGTGTGTGTCAGTTCAGACTGAGCCTCCGGCCAGGGCTTACCTGAGTCCCGCATGACCAGTGCGGCGCCCTGTGTACTGTGGCCCTCGACGAGCATGTGCAGAGTTGGGGCTTCCGTGGGCGGGCTGCCTTTCTTGATCTGAGGATTCCGTCTGTCTTCCAGGAGCAGAAGAGGAGCGAGCGAGCGAGGAGGTCAGAGGTGTCCCGGCCTGAAACCGTAAACTCTTCCGAGAGCAGTAAGTTGTCACGGGGTCCCTGGGTGGGATGGCCCTGAAGTCAAATGAGCAGGCTGCCTAAGGCCACTCTGGCCTGTGGCTGGAGCGGCCAACTCGGAGATCTGAGTTCAAATCCTCACAGCCCTGAAGCTCACTGGGTCATCATAGGCGGAGAGATGGGGACTGGTCTGGCTTCGTAAGTAGAGGTGGGGGGGGAGTCTGATTTGTTCCCAGATTTTGGTGTTTTTTCCAAGGTTAGAAGTGCAGAAGGAGGTGCTGCTTGTTTTTATTGAAGCATTACGTTACAATTGTACATTATAATTGCTTTGAAACTGCACTAGGTAAGTGGCGTAGTGGCAGCAGATGCAACCGCAGTCATTACCCAGGCAACCCCCAATTCAATAGTGAATAAAAATCAGTTTATTTTTTCATAGTTTGGTTTTTTAAGCAAAAGCAAGAAGCGCCCACAGTGGTGTTATGTGCTTTTGTTTCATTATAACAGTTTTCTCTCGCCTCCGTTCATAAGCTGTGCCTTGATTAATGATGGTTCCAGTGACCCTTGAGGGTCTCTCCCCCCCCCAATTTCCGGTTTGTCGCTGCTGCAGGGAGTACCGGCCGGGTGTCCTGGGGCAGCTTTTCGATTGCTAGGAGGGGCTTGCCTGGCCTCCCCAGCCCTGGTGAGGGTCGGTGCCCCCCAGCAGAGGGCCCAGCAGTGCCTCTTCCCTCTCGCACCCCGCAGTCCCGGTCTCTGACGAGGATTCGGACGCCATGGTGGACGACCCCAACGACGAGGACTTTGTCCCCTGCCGCACTCGGCGCACCACCCGCATGTCGCTGCGCAACCAGATGGCCCAGCGGGCCGCCCGCTCCACGGTGACCAAGATGACTTGCGCCAACTGCCGGGCGCCTCTGCAGAAGGGCCAGACGGCCTATCAGCGCAAGGGGCTCCCGCAGCTCTTCTGCTCCAGCTCCTGCCTCACCACCTTCTCCAAGAGGCCTCTCAGCAAGAAGAACTGCACCTTCTGCAAGAAGTGGGTGCTGCTGCTGCCGCTGCCGCACGCCCCCCTCCCCGTCCCTGCAGCCCCCTCCCCTGCAAGCAGCCCTGCTTTTGCCGCCCCACCCCTGTGCTGGCGGGAGCTTCCCCGTTGCCTCCTGCTGCCCGGTGCCCAGGGGGGCTAGGCCCTGCCTGACCAGCGCCTTCCTGCCCGCAGGGAGATCTGGAACACCAAGGAGTCCGTCGTGGCCCAGATTGGCTCCGGCAACTCCTTCTTCGAGTTCTGCACCTCCGTGTGCCTCTCCCTCTACGAGGCCCAGCAGCAGAAGCCGGCCCCCCAGACCTCGGAGGCCGCCGACACCGTCCGCTGCAGCGTGTGCTACAAGCCCGGAGAGGTGAGCGCAGCTGCTGCTGCTGGGGAGGTCCTGAGGGGGCTGGGGCGGGGGGGGGGCTGCGCAGGCCTGGCGGGGCAGGCGGGGGCTGCTCTTCAGGCCAAAGGAGCCTCGGTGGAGACGCTGCCCAGGGGTGCTTGGCTGGGCACCGGCTGCCGGCTGGGCCTCCTGGGCAGGCTGACACCAGCTAGCTCGGGGCAGGGGTAGAACTCTGGTCGGCCACATTCAGGGCACCCCTCTCCAGCCAGTCCCTCCTGCCCCACATGTGCTGCCTTGAGGCTCTTCCTGCTCCTTTGGGCCTGTTGTCGTCCAGCCTGTGCGTGCGTGCGTGTGAGGTGCTGTAAGGTTCCTCCTGCCCCTGCCTCTCTGGGGACGGAGGCCGGGGGTGTTCCCTGTGGAGTGACGGGCGGCCCCCCCCACCCCTTGCCCGCAGATCCAGCACGAGGTCAGCAATGGGAACGTGGTGCACCGGCTCTGCAGCGACGCCTGCTTCACCAAGTTCCGCGCCACCAAGGGCCTGAAGACGAACTGCTGCGACCACTGTGGGCTCTACCTGTACAACAAGGGGCTGCCGCTGGAGTACCTCTTCCACGAGGGGCAGCAGAAGCGCTTCTGCAACGCCACCTGCCTCAACAGCTACAAGAAGGTGAGGCGGGGGGGGGGGAGGCTCCAGGGAAGCGTCAAGGAGCAAAGCCAGCGGCCTAGAGGGGCCACGATGCTGTCCCCCTCCCTGGTCCCCAGGCTCCTCCCTCCCCCCTCCTCCTGCTGCCTGGGACTTACAGGCAGAACCCCCCCCCCACACACACACACCTGCTGGCTGCATCTCCACCCCACTTTGTGGAGCTTGCCGGTGTCCCCCTGGCAGACAGGACTGGCTTTTGGGGGCGGGGATGGGGGTGGGAGAGAAGGTGGAACCAGCAGCCGGGGCGGGGAGGGTCCTGCCTGGCAGCCACCCTGCCCTGCCTCTCCGCAGAAGAACACCCGCGTCTACCCCTGCATGTGGTGCAAGACCCTGTGCAAGAACTTCGACATGCTGTCCCACCAAGACCGCAAGGGCAAGACCAGCCTCTTCTGCTCCATCTGCTGCACCACCTCCTACAAGGTCAAGCAGGCAGGCCTGACAGGTACGGAGGGGGCGGCGGGGGGGGGCCTTGGCCTCTCTGCGCAGGAGGAGGAGGAGAGGGTGGGCCAGGGCCTTGGAGGGTCAGGGGGGGCTGCACCCTTGCCAAGGGGCCTCTTGCGTGGACTGAGCTGTGGGAACTGCCTTCTGCGGGTGGTCGTGGGGAGCCCTGGAAAGTCAGCGCGTGTCCAGAGTCTGCCGTGCAGGGTTGCAAGCCCGTTCCTTGCAGGAACCCAGACTGGGGAGGGAGTGGGGGTGTCGCCCGTGGCCGCCCTCCTCAGCCCGGCCCCTCTCCCCCTCTCCCCAGGACCCCCTCGGCCTTGCAGCTTCTGCCGGAAGAGCCTGTCTGAGCCCTGCTACTACAACAAGAACGAGCAGGTGGTGTACCAGTTCTGCAGCCCCAGCTGCTGGACCAAATTCCAGGTACATACGGAGGCTCTGCTGCCGTCACAGTGACGGGACCGAACCCAGGAACGTGGGTTCTCTGCATGGCTGCGAGCTGGTGCATCCATCAGACTCCTGACAGTGTCTGCTTTCACGTTAGGAACAAACAGAAAAAAGCTTCTAGCTCTCATTGTTTGCTGAGAAAAGCTTTGCAAGCTGAAGGCTGTGTCTGCTAAAGGCTCTTAAGACGCATGAAGATCTAGCCAGGGGGCTGCTGGCCAAGGCCGAGGGAAGGGGTCGTAGCACTTACCACAGCTGCCGTCCCCCGCCAGGAGCCCCTGAGACCTGGGCCCCCTGCGATGACATCTGTGCCCTGTGGGTCAGAGTCAGCCGCCAAGTCGAGAGCCTTTGCCCCCAGTTCTGCCGTCGTCCTCTTTGCCTCTCCTCAGCCGCCTTTCCCTTCCAGCCCCCTAGCTGCCCTGTTGCACGTAGCCGCTCCTCTCTCCAGCCCCTGGGGGAGGCTCCCAGCCACGCATCCCCTGCCGCAGCCGTTGCCTTGACTTGTCCGCATTCTATGGCCAGCCCTTCCCCCTCAGAATGTTCCTGAAGCCTCTGACATCACAGAAGCTCACCCAATGGCCAGAGGCGGGGGCGGGGGTGGGGGGAGGCTTGGGCAGCTAGTTCTTAGCTTCTTACATATATATTTACATTTACGCCTATCAATATTGGCCTGTGATGTTGACTCTATTGGGGTGGGGGGTCCATTGTTCTCCAATAAACTGTTTCTACTTCTGATGCCGAAGAGAGTTTGTGTCTGCTATCCAATAAATCAGTCAAATAACATTTGTGTGATTTGCATAATTTATTCTCCTCGCAGAATGTGGGTCTTTTACATTCTCCAAAATGCAGCTGGACGTCCCCTGGGAAGAGCCTGGATGGGGTGCCTCCAACTTACTGTCCCCCTCAGTGGCAGGGAGGGAGGACTGCTGTCGGGGGGGGGGGGGCTGTGTTCCGGGGAGGTGGGCTGCTCGGGTCCTTGGAGGGGTGGGTGTTTGTGTCGGTGGGTGTGGCTGGGAGCAGTGGGGGGGGCTGGCGAGCGGCAGTGAAGGCACATCTGGAAGCTGGACGGGGCCCTCGGGTGAGTGGGTGCCTGGCCAGGCACGGTGGGCAGAGGCCAACCTGTGTCCCTTCTCAATGTCTCTCCCCTCCCCTCAAAATGCAGCGCACCAGCCCAGAAGGTGGGATCCACTTGACCTGCCACTCCTGCCACAACCTCTTCACTGGGAAGCCCGAGATCCTGGACTGGCAGGTGAGGGGGCCGCAGGCTGAGGCGGAGGGATAGCCCTGGGGCCTGGGGAGAAGGTTCAGGAGCCAGGGCGGATTGGCCGGGGGGGTGTGGGGATGTTGCAGTGGCCCTGACCTCTCATAGCCCTGGGAAGCGCGGGCTGTGGGGGCCCAGCAGGCCTCCCCCCCCCGCCCGCTGCCGGGCTCCCCGTGGCCCCCGCGGCTGAGCGTGCCCCTCTCTCCGGCAGGACAAGGTCTACCAGTTCTGCTGCCGGGACTGCTGCGAAGACTTCAAGCGCCTGCGGGGGGTCGTGTCCCAGTGCGAGCACTGCAAGCAGGAGAAGCTGCTGCACGAGAAGATCCGCTTCTCCGGCGTGGAGAAGAACTTCTGCAGCGAAGGTACCCGGGGGAAGCAGGGGGGTCCTGGGCGAGAGGCGGGCGGGCGGGCGGAAGGCTGCCCTGTGGGGCCTGGCTGCTGGGGGAGGCTCTTGCCCTGCCGCCGCCACCCCCACCCCCCAGTCCCAGCTGGCCCTGCCGTGCCTTCCAAGTCCCGGTCCAAAGGCGGTCGACCCCCCCCCCCCCGGGAGTGAGTAAGCTCTTCCTAGCACCGGCGAGGTGAGCACTGGCGAGTTCCCTGCTTGCACTGACCCACCCCAGGGGCCAGAGCAGGGGGGTCGCTGCCCAGCTCCCTTGGGGTCGCTGTCCCTGGAAGCCAGGCACGGGCTCCCTGCCTCCGCAGTGCCCCTCCCGGGAGCCGTCACCCGCCGCCTCCTCCTCCTCCCTCCGCAGGGTGCGTGCTTCTCTACAAGCAGGACTTCACCAAGAACCTGGGCCTCTGCTGCATCACCTGCACCTACTGCTCCCAGACCTGCCAGCGGGCCGTCACCGAGCAGCTGGAGGGCAGCACCTGGGACTTCTGCAGCGAGGACTGCAAGAGCAAGTACCTGCTGTGGTACTGCAAGGTCAGTCCGTCGGTCATCCTGCGGAGCCCGGCTGCCGGGAGGGGGCTGTGTCGCCCTGGGAGTGCCTGCGGGGCCCGGCCTCATTGCCTGCGCTGTGGGGACCGTGGCCGGGTGGAAATAAGCATTTGTCACGGTGGAAACGGACCAGCTGGTGGCGCAGGATTTGCTGGGCCACAAACGGGCGCTGCCTGACCTTGGTAGAAGCGGCAGGACTCTTAACCCAGATCGCCAGGGGTCCTGGTGCTGGAGGTGGAGCGAGGAAGAGGCGGACAGAGGCACTCAGGATCCACCCCTCCCGCCTTGGAACCTTTTAGCAGAAAGCACCTTTGCCTTTCCAAGTGCGTGTCTGTGGTCCAAGAGGTCTAGAAACTTCTGCATTTACCGTATTTCCCCAAGTATAGGACGCACCTTTTCCCCCAAAAAACTGGGGGCTAAAAATTGGGTGCGTCTTATTCAAGGGGTGTGCCAGGCAGAAATTTTTCAAATTTCTGGCCCCAAAATTAAGGTGCGTCTTATACTTTGGTGCGCCTTTTACTTGGGGAAATACGGGTAAATAGCAAGCTGGCGTGTGACCGCTGCGTAAGGTCGCATTTCATGCTCTGTGGTGCCTCGGTCCCAGGTGTGCAGCTTTTTTGGGGGGGGGATTCAGCTGACCGCCAGCATTCCCTCCCCCCCCACTGTGGGTTTCAGGCCGCGCGGTGCCACGCCTGCAAGCGCCAGGGGAAGCTGCTGGAGACGATCCACTGGCGGGGCCAGATCAAGCACTTCTGCAACCAGCAGTGCCTGCTGCGGTTCTACAACCAGCAGAACCAGCCCAACCTGGACACCCAGAAGGGGCCCGAGAGCCTCCTGAACAGTGAGTGGCCCCGAACGGGGGAGGGGGCTGCGCCGCTCGGCTTCAACGTGTGTCCGCTGCGATAGTTGGGAATCGGCTCTCCTGAAGGACGACGGGGGCTTTCTGGGGGCCGAGTTCACAATGAGTGCAAGTGTTGGGGGGGGGGAGTGGTGCGTGTGTGAGCTTGGACAGACTAGAAACAGGCCCAGCTAATGGCATGTCCAACGTGTGAGGGGGGGTCTCCCTTAAGGGAGGTGAGGGCAGCAGCAAGCGAGGCGCAGAGGTCTCCAGGGTCCCCGGACCCCCCTGCATAGCGCCTCCCACCCAGGATGGCCGAGCAGCTCTAGTTTCCCTTGCTCAGATGAGTGCAGGACAGGCCTGAGCTTCAGGGGACGGTTGTGATTTTGGGGCCGCGGTTCCCGGCTCCCCCCTGAAGTGTGTGTGTGTGGGGGGGCACAGCCTAGACTGCTGTTCTGGCCGCACCAAGTGAAGCTTTCCAGCAGGACCTCCTGCCCTTCTGGATCCAGGCGGGTCCCGGCTGGGGGGAAAAGCAGCTCACCCCAGAACTCTTCCCTGCAGGTCAGTCCCCAGAGCCAAAGCAGCCCCCTTCCACCCCCCAGAAAGCAGAGGCTGGCACGGTGAGTTCCCTGGGCAGCGGCCTCCGGGCTGGGTCACTTCACAGCAGGGAGGGAAGGAGGGTGGAGGTGCCCTTGCTTCTGGGGAGCTTTCAAGGCCGGAGGCAAGCACACAGGGGCCTGCCTTGCCAAGCGGGCGAGGGGCTCCTTGCCGCTGAAGCGTGCCTTCTCCGGATCTGCCCAGGTGCCTGCAAAGAGCAGCTCCCCGCCGGCAGCGTCCGCAACCTCGCAGGCAGCGCAGCCGGTCATGCCGCGGAAGAACAAGGCCGCCATGTGCAAGCCCCTCATGCAGAACCGGGGGGTGTCCTGCAAGATCGAGATGAAGTCCAAGGGCTGCCAGACAGGTGAGGGCCCAGCGGCTGGAGACGCAGTTCTCCCGGACTGTGGAGGCGGCTGCTGCGTGGGGAGGGCAGCCCTGGGGAGGAGCCTGGCGCAGCAGGGCACTTGGGTGAGTTGGGTGTTCGCTGGGGGGTGTGTGTGTGTGTGTGGGCGCCCTGCCCGCTCCCCCCGCCCACCCACCCTCGCTCTTAGGACCAGGGACAGTTATCTTGGGCGGGGAGGGGAGGGGGGAAGAGGTGCTGCTGACGCTTGCCTGCCTTCCTGCCCCTCCCGACAGAGGCTGACTGGAAGCCCCAGGTGGTGGTGCTGCCCATCCCCGTGCCGATCTTCGTGCCTGTGCCTATGAACATGTACTGCCAGAAGGTGCCTGTGCCTTTCTCCGTGCCTGTCCCGGTGAGTGTGCTGCTTTGCTCCGGCTCTGGGGACTCCCCGGCCCTCCCCCTGGCCCTCCCTGACCCACCTGTCTGCCCGCCTGCCTTCCTTCCTGCTGGCAGGTGCCTGTGCCAATGTTCCTGCCCACCACCCTGGAGAGCACGGAGAAGATTGTGGAGACTATCGAGGAGCTGAAGGTGAAAATCCCCTCCAACCCCCTGGAGGCCGACATCCTGGCCATGGCCGAGATGATCGCGGAGGCCGAGGAGCTGGACAAGGCCTCGTCGGACCTTTGCGGTAGGCGCTGGGGTGGGGGTGGGGTGTTCCTGCTGGGGCTGCCCTCCAGTCGGTGGGGGGGGGCAGAGACCGTGGGCAGGAGTGGGACACCTGCACCACCTGTGTCACAGACTATGGAGGAACGTCCTGACTGAGTGGCCAGCCCCAACACCTGGACCAAAGAACACAAAATCTGGACAGTGTACTCCTTCCTTGACGTAAGCACCCACTAAGAAGGGATTTTTAGACATTTGACTCCTGAGAGCGCGAAAAGTGGTCAATTACGTTTTTCAGGATTTGCTCTAATCAACCCCCTAAAAGGGCAAATCTAGATTTGGGTGTGAATTATAGAACCTTCCCTATACCATATATACTCAAGAACAAGTCAAAAAGCATATGCCTGAAAATTGATCCTGAAAAATAGATCAAGGTATGCATGGGTCAGTACAGGTAAACAAAGCTAACAACAGCAGAATGTGGGGTTGTGATGGTAGGAGGAAAAAACGGAGCAATTCTACTTACTAGGCAAACAGCAAGCAAAAAGCAGGGGGTGGCCCTGCCCATGGAGTTAATGCGGAATTATTGAAGCCTAGGGGGCGGGCTTAGCGGCCATGTTGGTACGTCCAAAACATTGCTCATTCCAAGCATTTCAAATGAGTTTTCGCATGATGTTTAGGGCTGAATCGTTTACTCCTGAAGTAAAAACTTACCAAAATAACAACGTGTGATCGTGGAGAAACGTCATTGGTAACCTAATTATGAGTTAATATGCAATTCCAAGGTTTAATTCCGCATAATTATATTACTGAACACACCGGACGAAATGCCGCTTGCTGTCTATTTAAACTCGGATTGCACTGGTTTTTTTTTACTTCTAGACTATGAAGAGTATTTTTTTAAACTTCTACACTCACCCCCCCCCCAAAGAAAAAAAACAAATCCTGTTAATGTTCAGTACTCACGGTCGTTTTATTGAGCCAATGTAATGTGAATACATGAATCTTTCCGCACGGAAATTAAATCCCATTTTTCGTCCAGCGATTCACACACCCGTATGCAGAACATGCAGGCATGCTTAAAGATGTTGAAATTAACTTTTACATGCGCACCGTGCGAGCGAGAGAGCCCCTCCGGTGGCAATCCTCGTCGTTCGCGGCGCTGATCTGAGTCAGCCATTTTTGTAAGTCCTCGGCTTCAAGTGTGTGACATCATGGCTTATCCAGCTATTTAACATTGTTGGCAAAAAGGAAAAAAAGGCAGCCATTTTGCCTTCTTCTCCAAACAGGCAGAGTTGAAGGTGCTTATGGGAATTGTAGTTGTTATGAGGGCTGCTGCTATGGCAGTCTTATACTATAGTCCCCATAAAAGACTACAATTCCCATAAGCACCTTCATCCCACTTCGCTCCTGCTTGGAGATCAGCTCCATTTCTGTGCTGCCTCAGAAGAAGGTGAAATGGCTCCAGTTTTTTGTTGGCTTTCTGTGGCTGCATTTTGGTTCCCTCCCCCATACTTCTGAATCAGTTCTTTTCACAACATTTAGCAGTATTCAACACCAACCAAATAGGTTATCATGTAATTGAAAATTTATGTAATTAGTTGGTCTTAAATTTGGCACCTACACCAAAAAGTTTAAATGCATATATTTAAGAACGTATTTTTTATTTTACTTTTTAGGGTGTTTTGTCCCTTCTCTCTCTCTCTCTCTCTCTCTTTTTTTTTTTGAAGGGTTGAGCCCCAAATTATTAAATTTGCAAATATTTGTCTTACTGAAGTCTAAAAACTATCATGTGAAGTCTAAAAACCATAAGAAGAACCTTTTCCGCCTTATATTAACCTTTCTTGGATGTTCCCCCCCCCTTTTTTTAATGAGGTATGTGAGTTTAAGCACTGATAATTCTGAGGTAAAAATTTTCTCCTAACTCTCTGAGACAAATTTTTTTTATGACAACTAGAGGTTCCAGGGTTTTTACTTAAGTCAGGTACACAGTTTTGACAGGAAAAGCTTTTACTGCTTAGTGAGGGAAGTATCTGAACCCTGAACACCTTCTCAGCCCAGGGATGGGGCGCACTGCGGAAGGGCCGGTTCCTCTTTTCCTCCCCAGCTCTCTAGGTGTGGCTTCTTGCCACCTGTGGCCCCTGCAAGGGCCACTGGCCTGGCCTGGCTTGGCTGGCGTGGAGAAGCTCTGTGGGGTGCCCCCCCTCTCTCTCCCTTTGGCCCCAGCGGTGGCCCTGGGGTGCTGCTGACGTCTGGTCCGCGTTTGCAGATTTGGTGAGCAACCAGAGTGCCGAGGGCCTCCTGGAGGACTGCGACCTCTTCGGGCCGGCCAGAGACGACGTCCTCGCCATGGCTGTCAAGATGGCCAACGTCCTGGACGAGCCGGGCCAGGACCTGGAGGCCGACTTCCCCAAAAGTGAGGGCAGCAGCTGTCGGGAACGGGGCCAGAGCGGCAGGTCAGGCGAGGGGGCCAGCTGGCTCCAGGCACGTCCCGTGGGCAGCTGGCGTCCCAGGTGCTTTCCTGGCATCCTGCAGAGGTCCAAGATGGGGCAGGCTGGCTGGTTGCTCTCATCCGGGGTCTGGGAGGGGGAGGGTTTGGGTCCATAGCTGCAGGGAACGAAGGAGCGTGCGATGGGTCCAAGCGTTGTCTGTAGCAAGCCGTGCTCTGCCACCCTCTGCTTCCCTTGTCCTGCAAGGAGGAGGAGGAGGGTTGTGCACTAGGCTGGGCTTTTGGGGCTCGCTGACCTCCCACCCGTCCCTTCCTCCGCACCAGACCCCTTGGACATCAACCCCAGTGTGGATTTCCTCTTCGACTGCGGCCTGGTGGGCCCGGAGGATGTGTCTGCAGAGCAGGACTTGCCTCGGGCTATCCGCAAGGTGAGTTCTGCCTCTGGGGGGCGTGTGGCTTCATCCAGGCCAGGTGGAGGTTTGGGGGGGGGAAGTGGAGGGAGAAGGGTGACACGCAGGAATGTAGTGCAGATTTTGACGGCTCTCACGTGTTGTTCAAGAATCTCCCGCCGAAACGGCCCCGGGTTGCTAGTTTGGCTGTGCCCTTTGTTCGGGTGCAGGCCAGTCGTTGCACATGGCCCTGGGATGCCGCTCCCGACTGCCACGGCCCCCTGGTTCTTTTCACCTGAGATCATCTCTGACCGGCTGCAGCCCCCCAAGGCCTTTCTCGCTGCCTGCCTGCCTGCTTCCAAAGATCCCTTTTAGCCTCCCTTGCAGGGATGGAACCCGGAGCCTTCTGCAGGCCACGCAAGGGCTCTGCCCACTGGGTGACGGTCTTTCCTCTCCTGCAGGGCCAGAAGCGCCTGGTGCTCTCGGAGAGCTGCTCGCGGGACTCCCTGAGCAGCCAGCCCGGCTGCACGGCCCTCAACTACTCCTACGGCGTGAACGCCTGGAAGAGCTGGGTGCAGGCCAAGTACGCCGGCGGCGAGACCAGCAAGGGAGACGAGCTGCGCTTTGGCCGTAAGGAGGGGGGTGGGCCGGCCTGGGCCGGGAGGCGGGGGGGCACCGGGGCTGCCGCCGAGCGCCTCTGAGGCTGCTTCCTCGCTGTCCCCGCAGCCAAGCCCATGCGGATCAAGGAGGACATCCTGGCCTGCACGGCGGCCGAGCTGAACTACGGCCTGGCCCAGTTCGTCAAGGAGATCACCCGGCCCAACGGCGAGCGCTACGAGCCCGACAGCATCTATTACCTCTGCCTCGGCATTCAGCAGGTGAGGTGCCCCTGCTCCTCCCCCCCTTTCCCCTCCTGTTTGACCAGCCTCTGGGTAAGAAGCCAGCGGGTGAGGGGTGGGGCTCCTCCCACTGTCCCCGTTGGCTGGACAGTGCTGTTGCTGGAGCAGGGAAGGGCTGTGGGTGGAGCAGGAGAGGGCAGGGTTTGCCCAGCATGTTGGCTTCATGTGTCCATCTCTCCCCCCCCCCCCCAGTACCTGCTGGAGAACAACCGCATGGTGAACATCTTCACGGACCTCTATTACCTGACCTTTGTGCAGGAGCTGAACAAGACCCTGAGCGGCTGGCAGCCCACGGTCCTGCCCAACAGTAAGGGGCTTTTGCGGGGGGGGGGGATGGAGGAAGCTGTCCCTGGCAGGCATGGGCAGCCCTCGGGAATGGCCTGGTGCTTGCAGGGGGTTCTTGGACTGGGCTGCTCTCTGGGAGAGCCAAGTGACCAGTCCCTGTGGAGACGGAGTGACCATTCCTGGGGGGGGGGGTGTCTCCATGCCCTGCTTGCATCCGGCTGGCCCTGGTGGGGCTGACGGTCTGGTGCTGCAGGACTGCTCTGGGGTTCTTCTCCCTTGACAAGAAGAGGCAGGTCTGGAGGCTTTAAAGTCAGCGTTGCGTTTATTTCCTGGGTTCCCCCCCCCCCCATCTGTTACACAATGTTGATGTACAAGGTCTAAAACTGTCTCCTGCTCTTAAGTCTTTTACCGTCATCGCCTGTCAGGCTACTACCTCAGACCAAAGAAGTAGGTCACAATCAATCAATCAATCAATCAATCAATCAAAAAGTATTTATATACCGCTTTTCAACATGAAGTTCACAAAGCGATTTACAGGCAAATAATAAAGTTAAATGGCTCCCTGTCCCAAAAGGGCTCACAATCTAAAAAATGCAGAACACCACCAGCAGCAGCCACTAGACAAGACCCTGCGCAGGGGTGAAGAGGGACAATTACTCTCCCCCTGCTAAACATAAGAGGAGCACCACTGGGAAAAGTGCCTCTTGCCCAGTTAGCAGGGGTAGTGTACCCAACAATGATGGGTAGTGTGAATTTTTTTACACGATAAAAACAGGGAGGGTCTAACAAGATTAGCCGAGGTTTGAACCCAGGAACCAGTTCTGTGCTCATTCAAGTGTAGGGTGCACAAGTCCCATTTCGCCAGAGCCAGGGATAGAGCTGGAGCTCCCGCCTCCAGTCTTGGGACGAGTCCCTGGCTTCTTTCTCTCCGTGGCTGTCTCTGGGCAGGCACAGATGCCGTTGGAGTGCAGGAGCAGAGTTGCTTTGCCCAGCGTGCTCCGTCGCCCGGCAGCCCCTTGTGCCGCTTCTGGGGTGATGCCCGGGCCCCGAGCCGTGGGGCAGCCATCAGGCCGGAGCAGGAGTCAGAGCCAGGCAGCGGAGCCGAGTATGGGGGCGAGTTGGTCAGGAAGGCCGTTGTAGCCCAGGCCAAGCCCCAGCCCGAGCAGGGGGCTGTGGGGGCCCTTCCTGTTGAGGAGAGGCCGTGGCCAGCGGAGCCGCTCTCTGCAGCTGGGATGTGAAGGCCCCCCCCACCCAGCGGGTTTTCAGTTCCTGTCATGTGACCCAGCCGTGTGCCTGCAGACGCCGTCTTCTCCCGCGTGGAAGAGGAGCACCTCTGGGAGTGCAAGCAGCTGGGGGTCTACTCACCGTTCGTGCTGCTCAACACCCTCATGTTCTTCAACACCAAGTTCTTCGGGCTGCAGACGGCCGAGGAGCACATGCAGCTCTCCTTCACCAACGTGGTGCGGCAGTCGCGCAAGTGCACCACGCCCCGGGGCACCACCAAGGTGGTGAGCATCCGCTACTACGCTCCCGTGCGGCACCGGAAGGGGCGAGGTAGGGACCGCTTTTGCACGCCATTCCAGGCTCCCCCTGCCCGCCCCCCGCCCCAGTGACCCCCCCTTGCCTGACCGCCTCCCCCCTCCCCCCCTGCAGACAGTGGCCTTGGGAAGCGGAAGCGGGAGGAGGAGGCGCCAGTCCTGGAGCAGCGGGAGAACCGCATGAACCCGCTGCGCTGCCCGGTCAAGTTCTACGAGTTCTATCTCTCCAAATGGTGAGGGCCCCGCGGGAGCCGGCCCGGCTCGGAACGGGGGGAAGCGGCGGGAAGCGCCCAGGGCCTGTGGCAGAGGGAGGGAGTGGGTGGGGGTCGCCGGGAGTGGGGCATGGCAGGGCAGGAAGCAGGCCGTGGCCCCCCCTTCCCTGTCCCCGCTTTGTCAGGCCTCTGCGCAGGGCTTGTGTGCAGAGCGGGCGGAGGCCAGTGCGCGCGTGGGGAAGGCTGGGGGCCCTGGCGGAACTCTCGCAGCGGGCCCTGCCCCTGCCCCTGCCCTGACCGCCGCCTCTTGTCTGTGTGCCCGGCCGCAGCCCCGAGAGCCTTCGCAACCGGAACGACGTCTTCTACCTGCAGCCGGAGCGGTCCTGCATCGCGGAGTCGCCGCTGTGGTACTCCGTCATCCCCATGGACAAGAGCATGCTCGAGAGCATGCTGAACCGCATCCTGGCCGTGCGCGAGATCTACGAGGAGCACAGCCGCGGCGGGGGCGGCCTGGATGACGACATGGACTGAGCAGGGGCCGGCCTGGGCTGGCCTGGGCTGGCCGGAGGGAAACGGCGGGCCCTGCGCTGCTCCAGCCGGCTGGCGGGGGGCTGCCCTTGCGGCGTGGCCGGCCCCTCCCTGCCTGGGCGTGCAGGCATGCAAGACTCACACTCCCCCCTCCCTGCTCGTGAATGGCTGCTCTCGAGGGGCCGGCCCCACTTGCCCCACCCTTCCCCTTGTGCTGCCTCGGAGTGCCTGCTTGCCTGCCCCCTTTCCCCCAGCCGTGTCCTCCCCTCTGGCACTAGGAGGATTGGGGGGGGGGAGAGGGTGACTGCAGAGGGTTCGTGGGTCACTCTTTGTCTTGAGTGGGGAGGCTGTGGCAAGCTAGGCCCGTGGGGGGCAACTCTCCCTGCTTGTCACGGGGGGCTCCTTGTGTGCACGTTCTCTTGTGGGGGGGTTCTGCAGCCCCCCTCCTGCTCCTCCTTTCGATGGCAATCCTTCCTCCCCCTCCCTGTGTGCTGAGGAGCCAGACCCTGACGTGGCGCCCGGCCCGCTTCCCTGCCCGCTTCCTGGAGCCTTGCTGGCCCCGCTGGCCCACTGGGCAGAGGCTGCCCCCCGGACCCCTGTCCCTGTCCGTGTGTGTTGCGTTGAACTCTGAGCTATGGCTGGTGGTGGTGCCGTCTGTGGAGCCTGTATATATTGTTCTGGCCCCGCCCCGTCTGTGTCCTTGTTGCGAGTGAGCCAGTGGCGGGTCTCGTCGTAGTGATTCCGGGGCGTTAGGACCCGCCCCGCGTCTCTCTGGAACCCATTCATTTCAAATAAAGGCACAAAACCTGCCCTGCTTTCTCCGCCTCTCTGTTCTAGCACGGGGTCAGCGGGGGTGGGGGGGTGGGCAGTGGCACTGCTGGCGTCTCTGCCCTTGGGGGCCAGTGCGTGTCGGGAATCGAACTCGCATCCTTGGCTGCAGGCAACCTGAGACCCCAGAGAGCCAAATTATTGAGTCAGCTGGTCTCAGCAGGCTCCCTGGCCTTGGTTTCCTGCCCAGACCACTAGGGGGCAGTGGGCTCCCAGTGATTGGCCAGCTCCCCCACCACTCTGGCAGCTGGACCCCCCCCCCCAGAATTCTCTGGGCCGCAGCCTCTGCTCGGTTCCTTCCTGGCGCAGAGACGGCTGCCGAATGCCCTGGCCCACCAGCAGATGCCTGCCGATCCTGACGGGCAGTGGCTCTCCTGGGCTTCAGGCAGGACCACCCACCCCCCGCCCTGCCAGCAGCTGCCAGGATTGAAGCAGGACTTCCTGCAGGCAGAGCCGGGCCTGCTCCATCCCCCCCCCCCCGTCAGCTGCTGCCTCTCGGATGAGTCATTCTGCCTGAAGGGCAGGCGCTGTGGGCGGCCTGCAGGGCTGAGCTCCTCGTTCCTGACGCTGCCGTCTCCCTCTCGGTCTCTTTCCCTGTACTGGTCCGGTCTGGGTCTTTGGTCCTGAGCCGAGGGGGTGGGGCGGGGCGGGGCGGGACGGGACGTGCCTGGGGTCCGTGGCCACCACGGTCTTGGCCGGAGGAGCTAAACCGCCAGGTCGCCGGGCCTCCACTTGCTGCTGGACCTGCTGGACTTGCTGCCCCGGGCGGGGCTTTTGCCGGCCCCCTCCGGGTGGGCAGCAGCTGCCGCGCCAGCCTGGAGCAGGAGGCTGTTGGGGGGCATCAGGCTGGGCGTCCTGCCCGCCAGCGCCCCCCGCCTCCGCCTCCGCCTGCACGTGGCGGCCGCCAGGTGGCCCAGCTCCAGCAGGTTGAGGAGGAGCGAGAGGCCGGCCACGGCCAGCATGAAGAGGATGAAGACGGTCTTCTCCGTGGGCCGGGAGATGTAGCAGTTGACGGCGTTGGGGCAGGGCCAGCGGCTGCAGGTGTAGAGGGGCTCCAGCCGGAAGCCGTAGAGGACGTACTGCCCCGCCATGAAGCCCACCTCGAAGAGGGCCTTGAAGAGGGTGCTGCAGACGTAGGTCTGCAGGACGGCCCCCCGGAGGCGCACCCTGCCGCTCCCCGCCCCGCCCGGGCGCCCCCGCGCGCGCTCCTCCCCCCGGAGCAGGTGCAGGACGTGGCCCAGGTAGACCAGGCTGGGGGTGGAGACGAAGATGATCTGCAGCACCCAGAAGCGGACGTGGGAGACGGGGAAGGTCTGGTCGTAGCAGACGCTCTGGCAGCCCGGCTGCTTCGTGTCGCAGGAGAAGTTGCTCTGCTCGTCCCCCCAGACCTTCTCGGCGGCGGCGCCCAGGACCAGGATGCGGAAGATGAAGAGCACCGTCAGCCAGACCTGCCCCACCACCGTGGAGTGCTCCTGCGCGCCCTCCAGCAGCCGCCCGAGCAGCTGCCAGTCCCCCATACCATGGCTGCCGGCCGGCCCGGCCCTGGAAGAGAGGTGGGGGGTGAGGCTCCCTCCTTGCCTGCCTGGCCGGCCTTGCTGGCAGTGGCCCACTCCTCCGGCGGGACTGAGCCCCACTCCTCCAGCCCAGACTCCTGGCCTGACCTCAGGCGGGCGAAAGCCGACCCAGGGCTCCGAGTGCGGGTCCTGCCCTCGGCATGGAGCGTTGCCCCCCAGTGCAGACCTGCAGTTGGGAGGCTGGAGAGGCCGATCCTTGGCTGTGCCTCCACCGGGCAAAAGGGACAGTGCGGGCAACCCACACTGACGGCAGGCCTGGGGCACGCGGGGGCTGCTGGGGGAGGGGGAGAAGAGGCAGGTCTCCTCCCCAGACCCCAAAGGTCCTCCTCCCTCCCCCCAGAAACTCACCGCGGCTGCAGTCAGCGCTCCAGCCCTTCCTGTCTCGCCCCAGGGGCACCGGCTCACCAGGAGGGCGGCTCCCAGGGTGGGTCTAGGCGGCTGCCCGCTCGTGTTGACATCGCCTCCACTCTGGGCTCGGTCCTCCCGTCCCGGGCTGGGGCGCCGCTGCCGCTGGAGCCGGGCCGCTTATTGGCTCCGGCCAGGGCTGACCCCGGCGCCGTCCTCGGCCTTTATTTTCAGCCTGTGCACTTGGCTAATTATAGCCCCTCCTGCAGGGCGAGTGTGCAGGGCGAGGGGGGGTGTATATTTAGGTGGGAGCCCTTGGAATGACCCGCCTCAAGCAGCTGGTGCTCTTGCAGCGGGTCAGTCCCCCCCTCCAGCCGGCCGCTGGCGCCTGAGCCCCTCCCTCTGACCCATCGCAAAGGCGCACTTGGGGGGCAGTTGCTCCTGTGCCGCCTTCACAGTGCAGCGGCCAAGGGGCTCCTCCAACCTGCCTGGGGAGTCTGTGACACCCCCCCGACCATTCTAGTCTGGGGTCGTTGGGGTAGGGGGTGTGCCAAGGCCGAGCAGGGAGGGGCCTGGACTGGGGTGAAGGCATGAGGGTGCCCCGTGTTTCTGGCGCAGTTCCTCCCTGCAGGCTCTGAGACTGCAAACACCTTCCATGCGTCGGAGACCCTCCCTGTGGCGGACGTGCAGCCAGTTCTTCAGCCATTTGCCTCCTGTGGCGCTCGTACTGCTGAGGGGGTGTGCTGGCGAGAGCCGGTTGTCAGCCCCCCTCCTTCCAGTCCTGCCCCACTGACGGCATAGGAAGTGGACAAGCACTTTCCTCCAGCAGAGGCAGCTCAGCCCCACGCCGGACACAGGAGCCCCAACAGGAGAGATAAACAACCAAGATCAGCTTTAATACTGCAACTGCTTCGGTACAGTGATGCGCAGCAAGTGACAACAGCAGACTAGTGCCCCCCCACACACACACACCCTCCCCGTATCCTGCTAACAGACAGCAGCAACTGGGATTGACAGGGCCTCCTCCTTTACAAGCCAGGATCCGGCTCCTTAACGCCTACTCAGATGGCAGGAGGGGCAACCTTTGCCTGGCAGTCGCACGAAAAGCTGCTGCTCCCCTCGCCCACGGGAGGCCTGGAGCCCTCCTTGTGGGGAAAAGGCGACCAGCCTGCAAGGAGAGCAGCACAAGCCACTTCCTCCGAAGCTCAAGGCAGGACGGGAAGAAGAAAAGGCACGACTCTGACTGGAGAGCAGGTGTGAAAATGCACGCTTGGACGTGCACTGAGCTGTGGCCTTCCGGGAGGCAGGCAGGCAGGCAGGCAGGCAGGCAGGCAGGAGGCGGCACCACCAGGCTCCCAAATCCGGAGGTAGAGGTTGCGTCCACAATGCGCGGAGCGCAGTCAACACAGGAGCACGGAGCACATTTTGAGTCCTCCCCACTGCCTGCCCCTTTTGGGGGAGCGCAGGGCCAGGTGGCCAAGAGCACTAGGGGCTGGGGGGGCAGAGGAAGAGGAGCTCAGGTGCCGGGGGAGGAAGGAGGGCCTGCACAGCGGCAGCTGTGTCTGTGCTCCACAGCGACAGCCTGACTTGGTGGGGGCTGAGAAGGGAGGCGTTGTGGGAGCCTCAGGCTGGCTCCGGGGGGGGGGCCTTCTGCCATGCGACCAGAGGTGGGTCCTGCAGCGATCTTGCAACCTGCGCCTGCACCGGCAGGCAGACCCTCAGACCCGGGGCCGGCGTGCAGGCTAGCAGTGGGGGGCTCACAGCCCAGACCAGTGGGGAAGGGCTCTCACTTGGGGGCAGGCCCAGCCAGCTCACGGCAGCCTACGGCAGAGTCCCCTCCTCTCCTGCAGGGGCTGAAGGGATGCCAGCCCCCCCACCCCCCACGCCGGACTGCGGAGACCCTCAGCAGGCAGAGCAGCGGTCGCTCTTCTCTTGCAGCCCCGAGTTGCGGCGGAGGATGTCCTTGAGGGAGCTGTCCTGCTCCGTCAGCAGCTGGTTGATCTCGTTCTGCTTGTACTCGGAGGAGAGCTTGTGGCCCAGGAAGGAGCCCTTCTTGGAGGAGGGGTTGGGGTTGTGGCTGCCCCGCCGGGCGCAGGCCCGCACGATCAGGAAGAGCAGCTCGGCCAGGTTGAGGACGATGCAGATGCCGGAGGTGGCCAGCATGAACACCGTGAAGATGGTCTTCTCGGTCGGCCGCGAGACAAAGCAGTCCACAGTGTTGGGGCAGGGGTAGGCGTCGCACTTGACCAGCCGGATCATCTGGTAGCCGGGGTAGATCATGTAGAAGATGTACATGAAGGTGGCCTCGAAGAGGATGCGGAAGACCACGCTGCAGACGTAGGTCCACCAGAGGGCGCCCGAGATGTGCATCTTGTGCTTCTTGACCTCCTCCAGGTGCTTGGCGTCGCCGTGGCCCGTCTGCACCAGGAACTTCTTCTCCTGGTGCTGCTGGTAGGCCACGTGCATGGCCACCAGCAGGGCCGGCGTGGTCACCAGGATGAGCTGCAGGGCCCAGAGGCGGATGTGGGAGATGGGGAAGAAGTGGTCGTAGCAGACGTTCTTGCAGCCGGGCTGCTGGGTGTTGCAGGTGAAGGAGGACTGCTCGTCTCCCCAGACGCTCTCGGCCGCCACCACCAGCACCATGATGCGGAAGATGAAGACCACCGAGAGCCAGATGCGGCCGATGGCCGTGGAGTGGCGGTTGACGCCGACCACGATGGAGTAGAAGCCCTCCCACTTCATGGCTCCTCACGCCTGCAAGGCAAGGGCAGGGCCTGGTCAGAGCAAAGAGGCGACGGCCGTCTGCTGGCGAGGAGAGCCCTTCCCCAGCAGGAGCCCCCCAACTGGAGGCCCTCAAGCAGGGCAGGAAGGCCCCCTCTCCTCTGTCCCCTCAGCAGCTGGCCAGGACCAGGGTGCTCTGAGCAGGAAGAGTCGGCTCAGCTGTTGGGCTCCCCAGAGCACATCCTCCCTCGAGAATGCGCCTCATCCTGCAAAGGCCTCTCGGCCAGGGACCACCTGCATCTCCTGCCAGCGAAGCCCAGCTGGAGCCAGGGTGGCGTCCCCCAAAACGGCCCCTTTCCTCCCCCCGCCCCGTAGAGCCGCCTGCTTGGAGGCCACACGGTCACTGGGTCCACAGCAGGGCTGGGTTTTCCTGAGCTTCAAAGAGGCCGCGGATGTGGCCGCCCGGCCGGCCGATCCTTGCTCTGGACGTGGCCGGACCAGGCTCCGCCCTCAGCACTGCCTCAGCACTCCGCCTGCCAGGGGCCCAAGAGCCGGGCTGGGCTCGAGGCCTCCGCGGTCTGACCCGGCTCTCGTCGTCAGAGCAGAACGTGGATCCGCAGGGCTGCCCCTTGAAGCTGCAGTGCCAGCAGTGTGCTGGCAGGAGGCGCCAGGAGCCTCCCAGGGCCCCACCAGTTGCCGTGGTCCTGGCCAGCACTGGCACCCCTCCACCGGGCCTGCTGCTGGTGGGAGCCCCGGCTGGGTGGCCGCAGAGCAGGTCCCGCCTCAGCCCTCCAGCCAGCATCCCTGCCGGTCCCACTGTCCTGCGAGGCCCCCGCGAGGGCTTTTGTCCCTCCTCCCTCCTCCTCCTCCTCCTCCTGTTGCTATGAGAGGCACGTGCGCCGTGTGCAGATGGGAGGCCCTGAATTCCACGCTGGGCAAAGCCGTGCATGTGGCTGCCGCCAGAATGCCAGGGCCAGGGAGGGCGGCCCACATCCTGTCTCCACCCCAGGCGGCATTGGGCCTGGGGGGGGGGCGGGAGGAACCCAGAGCAGCAGGTTTCAAGGAGTCCTTGGTTGCAGCCCCCCCCCCTTCCCCCCCCCCCCGCTTTCCCCGGTAACAGCAAGGGGGAGATGGAGCCTCAGGGAGCCGGGTGCCTTTGCTGGAGGGAGTGGGGTGCAATTGGGGAGGTGCCCCAAGTGGGCAGCCGCGAACCGAGCAGGCCACTCCGCCACCCTTTCCTGTGAGCTCAGCGGACCCGCTCTCAGCCCTGCCTTCCAGCACGGACTGCAGCAGTGCCCCGGAGGGCCCTTGCAGGAGCTTCTGAAGCCACCTGCAGCTCTGCTGCGTATTCCCCCCCCCCCGGCCCACTCTTCCCAGTGAGCAGCTCTCCTGGGCTCAGAGGTCTCTGCATCCCACCTGAGAGTCCAGACTGAGAGTCCTGGGCTCAGCCACACCCCAGGCACCCAGTTCCCCCCCCATCCCCACAACCAGTGAAGAGCCAGCAGCTTCCTCCCACCTTCCGGCTGGAGCCCCGGCCTGGGCTGGCCTCTGCTCCTAGAGGGGTCCAGGTGGGGTGAGGCTCCACCTGCAGGACGCTGCCTTGCCGTGGGGACCGGGCCCTCCGTCTGCAGGCTGCCGCCAGCTCCCTCCCCAGGCTCCGGCCTCCCCGCCGACTGTGTCCACGCTGGCCGGTCATACGCTGCTTTATACGCTCGTTTGCATACAATGGGCCCTTTCTTGGCCCCCAAACAACGCACTTTAGAATTCCGACCGGCTGCCCGGACTTCCGCCCACCCCGCCAAACAAAGTGTCTGTGTGCGGCCTCCCAGGCAGGCCCGGCCTGCACCGACACCTGGCCCCAGGCGCTACCAGGGGCGGGGACCCCCCGGGCGGCTGCCTCGCGCCTCCGGCCCTCGCCAAGGGTGGAGGTGGGACCGCGTGGCTGGGGGACGGGGAGGAGGAGCAGGTGGCTGCTCCTGCACCCCAGGAAGGCTGGCGAGGGGGGGGGCTGCCCGGCCGGCCGTGCCTCGGAGGCAGACGGTGCCCCTGCAGGAGGCGCGAGCAAAGGCCACGCCGGCACCCCCTGGAGTCGGAGGCCAGGGCACTCCGCGCACGCCAGCCGCCTCGGCCATGACGCCGGTTGACGTCCGCCAGGCCGTGTCCTTCCGTGGAAGGGCCGGGGAACAGCGTCTCCTTCCGGGAGGCCGCGTCAGCCCCGGATCCCGCTGCCAAGTCTGGGCCAGCACAAAGGGGCCCTCAGTGCTTGGAGTCAGGAAGGCTGACCCTCTCCCGGCACATCCTTCCCCCCCCCCCGCGCGCACCCCCCGCACCTATCGCTCGGAGCTGCCTGCCAGGCACAGGGCCCGGAGCCCTGCGGCCAAGGACTCCGCTTTCGAGGGAGGAGGAACACCCGCAAGCGTTTCTGGAGAGACACCTCCCCCCCCCCACACACACACTCACACACTCACACAGGGGCTCGGGGGCAGCTTCCCCAGCAAAATTAAATCGCAGCAGCAGGAACCTGGGGCCGGACTCGCCGGTGCCTTCGGAGGACAGCTGCTGCTGGCTCGAGCGTCAGCCCCGACGTTCCCCGTGCGGCCTGCTGGGACGGCTCCGAAGCCAGCGCTTGGCTCGGAGGCGCCAGAAGGACAACACCGTGACCCAGCGGGAACTTTGCTCACTGGTCCCGATCCGCCAGCGGCACTGCAGCTGGAGGAGGCCGCTTGACCAGAGTGTGACGGCTCCTGGGCTGTGGGCAGGCAGGCAGGCAGGCAGCGAGGTAACCATTAAGCCAGTTCAAACATTGCCAGAGGAGAGGCCGGCAAGAGCGAAGGTCCTTGCCCCCCCCCCGCCCAAATCCTGTGTCCCACAAGTGTCCCACCAGTCCTGGGGGGAGTTGCCCCTTTATGTGGGGAAGCCATGTTGACCCGAGTGGGAGAAGCCCCCGCTCTCTGTGCTGTGGGGTGGGGGCACGGAGGGCTCGCTTTAAGCCACAGGTCAGGTTGCTCTTTCCGGCCCTCCGACAGACGTGCAGAGCAGAGGAGAAGAGATTCCACGGAAAGATAGGGTGCAAAAACCCAGCCAGCTCAAATGCAAACAAGCCACACAACGGCAGGCAGGTCGCCAATGCCAAGGGCACACCCGAAGGGGGGGGTCTTTGCCATCCAGCAGCAGGTCAGCGAGGAAGGGGCCTACCAAGCAGACCGTCCCCTGCTTTCCTCCCAGCCACTGGCACAGCTCAGGGGCGGCAGAGGGGGCATTGCTCCAGGCACCAGACCTTGAAGGCGTGCCAACCCACGTCAGCCCCAAGGCAGAAACAGCAGCCTTCTGAATAAGAACATAAAAACATAAGAAGAGCCCTGCTGGATCAGGCCAAAGGGGGCCCATCTAGTCCAGCTTCCTGTATCTCACAGCGGCCCACCAGGTGCCCCAGGGAGGCACGAGACAACGAGATGCTTGCATCCTGTGGCCACTCCCTTGCACCCGGGACTCTGAAGTAGCCCACCACCAATGTAAGGAGGTTGCACAACCCATCATTGCCTATAGCCCGCGATGGACTTTTCTTCCAGAAATCCGTCCTATCCCCTCTTAAAGGCATCAAGACCAGATGCCATCAGCACCTCCTGTGGCAAAGAGTTCCACGGATTAACTACCCGCTGGGTAAAAAAGGACTTCCTTTTACCTGTTTTAACTCTCCCAACCCTCACTTTTAGCGGATGCTCCCATGAAGCCCAGGGAGGCCGTGTGGGGAGGGGCATTTAAAGAACGTTGTGCCCCCAGGTGCCGGATCACGCCTTAGCTGTGCCCCTGCCCCCAGCCACACACCCGAAGAAGAAGACGCATCAATGCCCACCTTCAGCGGTCAGCAGCCTCTGCTTAGTCCCTACAAGCTCCCCCCTCCACCTTTCAAGACCCCAAGTTCTGGAGGGCAGCATGTAAGGGCTGGAAGGAGGAAAACCAAACACGGTCTTTGTGAAAACAGAAAGGAACGGCTGAAAAACTTGGAGGGCACAGAGACAAGCCTGCTGCCGGGCGCTTCGCTTCAGAGCTCACCTGAACGCAGGCCACACAAGTGCCACAAGCAGCTGCCACCACCGCCCGAGCAGGCAGCGACGCTCAGGCTCACCCGCCCCCCCCCCAGCACCTGCCAGCAGGGGGCACAGAGAAGGGGCTTCGCAGACCCAGCCCAGCTCCTCCTCTCCAGGTTCTGCCCCAATCGCCGTTCTGCAAACAGGGGTGCCAGAACCAGGCAGGCGCTCCGGGGTGTGGTGTGCAAACCGAGATAGCACCAGCCTCCATCCCAGCGCGCAAACGAGCGCCCACCCCTCGCCCAGCCGCTCCGTTTGCCAAGTGGGAGTGGACCAGGGTGGGCTGCCGGTTGACTGACTGCCACCCAGCGCTGCTGCCAGGAGTAGGGCTTGGTGGGGCTCTCTGGGCACAGCGACTGGCATGGGCAAGGCGGCCAGGTCTTTGCAAGGGAGGCCACAAGGCAGGAGGCCACTGCCCAGAGGAGATGGGTGTGTGTGTGTGTGTGTGTGTGTGTGTGAGCATTAGCCAAAGGGGGGGGGCGCAGGGAATCCTGATGACCGTGGAAGCGCAGGTGTCACAACTACGAGAGCGAACCCAGGAAATGCTGCCCGTTGAGGAGGGTGGCACAGATTCACCATTACCATATTTTAAAGCACTGAAGCCCCCCCCCCGGAAAGCCCCCCACCCCCAACGCCCTTTCGCTGAGGCTGCTCAAGCTGCCCAAGGCCTTTTCTTGGAAGGAAAGCAGGGATGCCCCTGCAGAGCTCGAGCTCCCACAGCACATGCCCGGGGAGGGCAGACTCTCCCCTGCCGCCAGCTGGCTTCAAAGGAGATCCACTCAAAATGGCAGGCAGGCGGGCCAGGGGCACAAACCAAAACTTGGCAAAGGAAGAAGACAGAGGGGGGGGGGCTCCAGGCGCCGACTCCCGGGTGGCCAAATCCTCGCAGCCCAGCTCCATATGGCGCTCGACACCCAACCTGCGTGGCCAGCGCTGTGCTGGAGCCCCGCCCGCCTCGCCCGCCACCTCCTCGCTCACCTGTCCCACGTCAAAAGCAGGTAACCAGCCGGCCGGCTGCCAGCGCCACTTCTCCGCAGACGGCGGCAGCCAGCTCAGCCGGACCTTTAGTACCTGGGGCAGCCCCGCCCCTTCCCCGCCCCCTCCTTCCAAGGAAGCCCCGGGAGGGAGGACTGGCTCACTCGCATGCCCCCCCCGCCTCAAGGCAGGAATGCCACTGCCAGGGATGTGCCCAGCCCTGCCAGCTGAGCCTGGGGGCTTCCTCGGGAGCTCAGCCCGCCCCCCCCCCAG
The DNA here is from genome assembly GCA_029204185.1 of Lerista edwardsae. Lineage (NCBI taxonomy): Eukaryota > Metazoa > Chordata > Lepidosauria > Squamata > Scincidae > Lerista > Lerista edwardsae. Next base: position 197,904 of record JAJKFI010000154.1, on the reverse strand, counting down.
AATCACTGCCCGCTTCAGCTTGCTCTGCTCCCCAGACCCAGCCCTGGCACTTGCTCTCTGCCCGGTCGGTGCCGCCTGCGTGCCCACCCTGCTCTGGGCAGAAGCGCCCACTCCGAACCAGAGGACGGGCAGCTCTTCCTCCTGTGCCTGCAAACAGCGCGGCAATCGGCGACGACGGCTCGGCCGCTCAGGCTCTCGCCAAACATTAACCCGCGTTCCTGGACGCCCCATTCCAAGGTCCCGTCTCTGCACACCGTGACACAGGCAGCGGGTGAGGCAACCCGAGGATCACAAGACTCGCCGGAGGACGGAGGCCGCGGCCCCCGCCAGTCCTCATCCACCAAGGCAGGACACGCGGGTGGTGTCCCCCGGCGGGGGGGGGGGGCGGAGAATGGGATGCTCTCATTTGGCCTCAGCTGCAGCCAGCTCCTCACCAGGCAGAACCTGCATTGCCCCCGTGGGCAAATCCTGCGCCCTCTCCCCGCGCCAGGCTTAGAACCACAGAATGTTGGCATGGGAGGGGGCGCTGGCAGGCCTCCATCAAGGGCCAGTTTTGACACAGGAGTGACGGCTAGAGGGTCAGCCATGGGGCGCACAGTGGTGTGCACAGTGGCACAGCTTGGACTGCAGCCCAGGCCAGCCCCATGCATGGGGGGCATCCTGTGTCAGCCGGCTCTACTGAAGAGCAGGATTGGAGCACTGGGGCAGCCTGGCTTTGGGGAGGCAACGGCCTGCTGGGGCTCAGTCCTCTTCCGCTCTGCCCCGCAGGGCTGCCGGCTCCTGCCAAGAACCGCTTGCTTGTGCACACGTCCGTTTCCCCAACCTTCCTAGGAGGAAGGGGGCTGTGCCCTGGGGGGATGGCTGCACCCCAAGGCAGGCACCCTTCTCCCTCTCGGAAGTCAGGGCGGCCGCGCCTTCCTTTTAGATTTCCTCGGTCCTTCCTCCTTCCCAGATTAGCAAGGGCAGGGCCGGCTCGGCTGGGAGAGGGCCAAGGCAGTTATCGCTCTGGTCACAGGCACAGCTCAGCATGTACTCACCGCGGAACTGGGAGAAAGTTTAACCACATCCACACACACACCGGATGCTGCGCTGACAAACACACACACACAAAAGCCCACCTTTCGGCAGAGGGGCCTGGAAGGACAGCCAGGCAAGGGAGGTCTACTCTGGCACTTTAGTAGACCCCCCCACACACACACCTTTACCCCTGAGGGGCTGTGTCAAAACACCCTACACGTTTCACAGCAAAAAGAGTACCGTCAATTTCCCACCTCCTTGAACAGGTATTTCCCCACCATATAACCAGTTCCTGCGTTCCTGCCCTCTGCTTCCTGTTCTTTCGTCAGTTACTAATCCATAAGAGGCTTCATCCTCCTGTCCCACAATTGCTGGGTTTATTCTGGAGGGACTGTCAAAAACTCATTGGAAGCCCAAACATACACAGGACATCTCCACTAGATGATTCTTTTTTTATTTTTTGCTAATACAGTACTCCAAAGAACTACGAAGCTGGGAGACAGGCCGTCCCTGTGCAGAAGCCATGCTGATTCTTCCTCAGCAAGGCTTGTTCTCCAGTGCCTTCAATGCTTCTAGCTTTATAATCACGCTTTTTAGCAGATCAAGCCGGGACAGAGTTAGATTGGCATGTCGATAATTTCCTGCTGATGTTACTTGGGCTACTTTCCTGCCTTCTGCTCGGAAGACCAATTTGGTGACAAGTTGCATATCTTTGTTAGATCAGCAAAGGTGATATTTGAGTTGTTTCAGGTGTTTGTCATCCAGACCTGCTGACTTACTAATTTTGAATAAATTTTTAATTTGCCCTGTACCCTCTTCCCTTGTCACTACTTAGTTCTTCAGAAGCAGTCCCTGGAAAAAGCTTCAGGCACGAGTATCAAGTCAGTGTCTTTCACAGCAAAGTCTGACGTGCAAAAAAAAAAAAGTTCACTCACCTTCTCAACAACCTCCTTATCTAGCTTTAACAGTCATCCACACCTTTCTTGTCTCAGTCTGGCCACCTCCCTGATTTCCAGTTTCTGGTGTATTTAAATCATATTTTGTTTGTTCTTCGTGATTGTCAACTCAGATTTGTTTGGCCAGAATGTGCGTTTCTATTTTTTATCGTAAGTTGGCGGTGCACCATGACGCAGTGCTCTGCCTCGGTCATTTGGCAACCAGGGCCCATACATTTCTGGCACCGCCACCCCCTGACAAAACTATTTTCAGTAACAGTCATGACTAGAGGTGTGCTAAAGATATAGGCTGTCTGTCCCCATTTGTAACGGGTAACCCTATTTAAAGGGACAGGGACGAGTGCTTCCCTTGCTGGTGGGTCGTGGACCAACAGTTTGGAAACCACTGAACTGCTGCACTTGGTAATCTATGGTAGCCTACGTACATGTTTTTACAGGCACAATGATGTCACTTCCTGCTTAATGACATCAGCTTCGGCCCTTGGGTGCGGGATCCCAACAGGTTGTCGTACCTAAAAAATGGGCCCTTAGGTTGGGAAACCAGCAATCTCTGTCCAGTCCCTGGAGCAAAGCCCCGTCCCCACTGTTGTCACTGTACCCAGGTGACCTCACACAGACTGACTGCGCCTGAATCAAGGGGGGAGCAGCATGTGGAGATCCATTGACAGGGGGCCAGTCGCGTAGAGAAAGGCAGAGGAAGGAGGCCAGCAAATTGGGGGGGGGGAGGAGAGCCTTTATTTATCCCCTGCAGCTCCCGCCCAGAAACGTCCCCTGACAGGGACCTCTCCTGGGGCTCAGCTCCTCCTGGGGCTCTCGCACACCCCAGTGCAGGGGCCGGATGCAGCTGTTCTCAGGCACCGCACAGATGAAGTCTGTGGAAAGGAAGAGCACGTCAGAGGGGGGGTTTCTGCAAGGCTAACAAGCCGGATTTGAAGCTCAGTTACGAACGAACAACAACTTTAACATTTTAAAAAATCAAAACCAACTCCAAGCTGCAAACAGCATCAAGAAGCTAAACACTACAGAGGGGAATGTTGGACGGGTTTTGCAAGACGTCACCTGCAGAACCAAGACCCTGAATGTGTCAACAGCACCAACATTGCTCCTGGGCAACCCCACCGCCTCCTGGCAGGACCCCCCCCCCCACAAACTCACCCATGGAAGTGCTGCTGTCCAAGGAAGCCAGGAGGCTGGACGCCTCCTGCATGCCCGGGCCCCCCAGGAAGCCAAGGGCAGGGTCCGTGGTGGGCTCTGGGAGTGGGCTGCAGTTCCTGGAGCTGCTCTCCCCCATATCGCTGGTCGTCCTCCAAGTGGGCACACTCTGGCGGGCACACAAGTTGCTTCCGCGGGCTGAGAATCCCAGAGCGAGCAGGAAGCCAGAAAGGGGGTTCAGCACGGCCTGGGGGGAGGGGAGGGGGGAGAGGGAATGAGCCAGGGGGCAGGAGTAGTTTCTCTCCCACAATGCCACATTTTTCCCCAAGAGGTTGGTAGCCACAGAACCCCAGAGGGAGACTGCTGGAGCAAAGAGCCCCTGTGAACTGGGGCTGCCCCACACTTTGCGAGCGGCTCTGGGCAGAGCGCACACCCGCTGCTGCCACACTGGACACCCAGAGGGCACTTACCATGAGGGTCCAGCAGGTGAGAGCTGCCCCATGCAGCCAGGTCTCCTGCCCCCAAGAGAGTTCCAGCAGCAAGAGGGCCTCGTTCATCACGTTTGGCGTCCAGCTGAAGGGCAAGAGGAAAGCTGAGAGCAAGCAGGGCCAGGCTTGCCCCACCCTTGCCCGGTGCCCCTAAGACCCGAGGCACCCCCTCTCCCCACTGCAGCCAATCTGCGTGGCTGAAATGAACCAAACGACGTGGCGTACTGGCACAGGGACACCAGCAGGGGGAGCACCTGCTCTTTCCGTGTATCCTTTTAGCTCCATCTCCCATTTAATTTCATAGTAGGGGAACTGGGGCCTTTCTAAGTGATTTTAGGTGTCAAACTCATTTCATCCAGAGGGCCGAAGTCAGCACTCAAAGTGCCTGCCGAGGACTGGAAATGACGTCATTACGCAGAAAGTGACATCATTAAGCAGAGGATGGCCAGAAACAAGCACTTTGTTTTCACATAGCTGCCAACGACAGAAGAGAAAATGGGCAAATCTTGATCATGTTTTCAAGATATGACCCAGTTTATGATGCTTCAAGGGGCCACCTTTGACACTCCTGCTTTAGAAGAAGCCAAGCAAATGCGCTCTCGCTCTGAGAATTTGAGGAAGGCAACAATCACGGCCTTCATGCCTGCCTGGTGAGCTTTGCAAGAGGCCTCTGGCCGGCTACAGCTGCAAACGGAATACCAGACGAGGCTGAATGTTGGCCTCTGATCCAAACCAAGCAATTCTTGGGTGCTGAAATGCCCAGTCAGGGCCGGGAGATGCCTTAGGGTTGGTGTGTGGTTGTGGCTTTGCCAAGTGCCAATGGCTGAGACCCCCAGCAGGGAAGTGGGCAGACTTTTCGGAGAACTGACCAGGCTGCCCCCCTCGCAAAGGCTGACAAGACGGCAGGGGACGTCCGAGACGCTGGGGGGGGGGGGCTGGGCACTGTCCAAGAGCCACCGCACCGAAGCACTTGGTGGCCGGGGGGAGTCTGGCTTCCTGCTGCAACTTGAGAAGCGCAGCAGCACTTGGGAGATGTCGGCAGGGAAGCCGCTGCCTGCCAGGGACGGAAAGGGGCCTTTTGTACCAGGCAGCGAAGGCTGTTGTGATGCCGACGAACTTCCTGTGGAGCTGCTGCTCCCGATGCCGTTCTCCGGCTGTGTACATCCCCACTCCTCTCCGCAGCAGGGCCGGCACTGTGGGGGAGAAGGACGAGACTGGAACGCCCAATAATAGCCACAACAAGGCAGCATTTTGCTGCGTGTGTGTGTGTAGAGCAGGTCACACCTATTGCCTTGGCAGTGTCCTCACAACTACCCCGTGAGGCAAGCACCGCCACGACCACATTGCGGCTGAAGCTGGAGGGGAGCAGTTTACGCCAGCCGGTCATGGTAAAGGTGGGATTAGAACGGTGGCGCTGCAATTTGTCTCTGCATCTCTTGGGCACCACATGGCCGCGGGCTCCCCCCCCCCACCGCCTGTCGTCCTGAAGACCACCCTCCTGTCCTGTCCCAAACTGAGACACCCAGGCCATAAGAACATAAGAAGAGCCCTGCTGGATCAGGCCAAAGGGGGCCCATCTAGTCCAGCTTCCTGTATCTCACAGCGGCCCACCAGGTGCCCCAGGGAGGCAGGAGACAACAAGATGCTTGCATCCTGTGGCCACTCCCTTGCACCCGGTACCAGTAGCCCACCACCTTTGTAAGGAGGTTGCACAATCCATCATTGCCTATAGCCCACGATGGACCTTTCCTCCAGAAATCCGTCCAATCCCCTCTGAAAGGCATCCAGACCAGATGCCATCACCACCTCCTGTGGCAAAGAGTTCCACAGACTAACCACCCGCTGGGTAAAAAAGTACTTCCTTTTATCTGTTTTAACTCTCCCAACCCTCAGTTTTAGCGGATGCCCCTGGTTCTGGTGTTTTGAGAGAGGGAAAAGAACATCCCCTTATCGACACTATCCCTTCCGTGCATAATGTTGCATGTCTCAATCATGTCCCCCCTCAGGCGCCTTTTTTCTAGACTGAAGAGCCCCAAACGCTGCAGTCTTTCTTCCTAAGGGAGGTGCCCCAGCCCCGCAATCATTTTTGTCGCTCTCTTCTGCACCTTTTCCAGCTCCACTATGTCCTTTTTGAGGTGCAGCGGCAGGGCAGAAACCCTGCCAGGTAGGGACGTGTGCTTTAAGACACTGAGACGCTCCTCAGCGCTTCAGAAACAAACAGCATCCCCCAGCAAGTCTCACTGGCCTGCCTGTGACTGGCTGCTCCCAAACTTTTACCCATTTTTTTTACATCCCGAAGCGCATGATGTAGTTCTTTGCAAGGGGAAGAATTTCAGCTCTAAGCCTCACACGTTATGAGAGGAAGAAATATTTTATCCCCGGTGGGGTTTTTGCCCGCCTGGGGTAATGTGCAAGTGGAGAACTTTTCTTCCGTGAAGCCCTGGCAGAGCAAGAGCACACACCCCTGAGACACAGCGCATGAGGAGCCCTGGCCATCAAGCTCACGTCCAGCAGGAGGAGACTCGAGGCGGAAGCCAGCTGGGAGCGGAGCCTGGCTGCAGAGGGAATTCCCTCGCCACCAGCAGCAGAATTCCCCCCTGCCCTGCCCTGCCCTGCCCAGCCGCCACGGAAAATCCAACGCCCTTGGCAGCTAGTCAGAAACTGTGCGCTTATTCTCACACACTGACTGCAGTGCCCCCCCCCCGCGTATCCTCATGGCCTCAGGCCTGTCTCCCCCCACACAGGCCCAGAACGTTGACAGATTTGCCCCAGGTGCCACCCGCGAGGACTCCGGCAGCAGGACGCGCACAGGTGGTGGTGGTGGTGGTGGTGGGGATTCAACTTACCTGCTCGGAGTGCCCTGGAAAACAACACTGGACTTCCCAGCAGGGCCAAGGCGAGGGGGACGTAGGTGGCAGCCAGCGGCACCCCGTCCAGGATCGGGGCCAGCCCCGAGGAGGCACTGCAGCTGGGAGAGCAGGAGGAGGCACCTCGTTAGGAACACTGAACAGGTTTGTGTGGGCAGAAAAGGGCTCAAGCTCCTGGCTGTTAGAGCAGACACTTTCTGGCCCAGGGAATGGTGGGAGGCTTGGAGAGGGCTGGTGTCTGAGGGTGGCCCTGCCTGCTCAGACTGACCTCCAAACCACCCCCCGCCATTGCCCCACCACGCCCCCATCAGCTCGGTGGTACAGGCACCAGGGCAGATCAGAACCCTTCACCCCACAGGCTAGCTTTCTGCCTGCAAGGGGCAGCTTTGAGCCTTGCAAGGGGCTCCGTCTGCAATCCGAGTTGCCCAGTCTAGGACGAGGCGGCCCGGCTCACCTGCCCGGCCTCAGCCCCCTTGGAGAGGGTCAGCCCCACTTCCCCTCGACCCAGAGCGCCTCCTTTTGGCAAAGGCGGAGCTCTCTGCGGAACGGGCACAATTTGGGCTCAGCCTTCCCAGAGCCTTCTGCTGCCCTTCGACACTCCCTTGCCCGGCTGCACCCCCTTTCTGCCCAGCTGCCCACTCGGCTGCTTATGTGCACGGGAGGGGAGGGGAGGGGGCGCTTACCGCTCATCCGCAGCGGGGGGTAGCGGCAGCAGCAGCAGCAGCAGCAGCCCCGGAAGGCACTGAGTGGCCGGCAGGCCCCAGCAGAGCAGGTGGTAAAGGGCCACAGACCTGGGCGAGAGACAAGAACGCAAGGACAGCCCAGCGGCCCCAGAGTCCCCCCAGTTCCCCCCCCCAGCGCTGGGCGGGCTGCTGCAGGTGCCCCCCCCATCCCTACCTGTGGCCGGCTGGACTCCGCAGCAGCAGGAAGGCCTCCAGCGAGTAGCCGAAGAGCGCCCAGAAGTGGGCCGCAAACCAGTACTGCACCCAGGTCTGGAGGAGAAGCGGGGGGGGGGCCGCGCAGTGGCCGCCCCCCGTCCCCCCCCCCCCCCCGTGCACATCACGGTCGAGACAGGAGGGTCCGTTTCTCCTGGGACCTTTAACTCGCAGTGAGGATGTTTGGGGGGGGGGGTGAGGGGAGACGGAGCTTCTGCAGCCTCCCCAGGGAAGGGGCGGGACCACCCACAGCGTGCCCCCCCTTCATGCGACATACCAGAACCAGGATGCAGAGGGGAGAAGCCACCCCGGAGGGCACTGCCAGCCACAGCACGGAGCGGACCAGGATCCCTGCAGGGAGGAGAGCGTCGTCTGAGCCAGTCCAGGACGAGGAGAGGTCGCGGGAGAAACCGGCCTCTGAGCACCTGCAAAGTGCCTTTCTTCCGCGACCAGCACAGGCGCCGTCCCCGAATGCGGGCGAAGGGCTTCCGAGGAGGCGTGGGGGTCTGGGCAGGAGGAGGCCGTGGAAGGCCGCCTGGAAACCTCCCCCCTCCCCTTAAAGGGGCCTGGGGGCGGCTGGCGGCTGCTTTTCCTGCCGGAGCTTCTGCCCCTCTGGCAGGCGAGAGACGCGCACAGACGGAGCGCCCCCCCCCCGTTGGAGCGCAGGGCTGCTGCCGTCCAGAGGGGCCCGCCCGCCTCTCCTCTCGCCTCACCCGCCGCGCCCAGGCAGCCGCTGGCGATGGCGGCCGCCCGGAGAGCCCGAGCCGTGGCCAGGCGGTCGTCGGGGGCCCGGCGGGACCCGCGCTTGTGCCTGCGGAGCGCGCCCAGCAGCAGCACCCCGAGCAGGCCCAGGAGGGCGCTGCCCAGGCACAGCCCGTGCCAGGCCCGCAGCTGGAAGTCGCGCAGCGCCGCCGTCGGGGCAGGCGCCGCCCTGGACGGCGCCCAGCAGAAGCGCAGCGCTCGCGGCGAGGCCATGGAGGGAAGCGGGCGGGAGGGGGCGCGCCTTCCGCCCGCGCCGGCCTTACTAAAGGGCCGCTGCTGCGCCTCGGGGCAGGGACCTCGTCGGTCACGCGCCCCTAAAGGAGCCGGGGAGGATGACAGCCTCTGCTCCGCAGCCGGCAGCTGACCGGTTTCCATGATGGGGCTCAGCACATTTTGCTTGCCGGCGATCATCAGGCTGTCCGTTCCAAGGCCCACCAAAAATCAGGTCACAGCAACCCACTGAGGGGCCCCGACGAGCCACAGTTTGGGAAGTGCTGTTCCAGAAGGAGTGACCCTTTCTGGTTGGGATGACCTGTCCTCTAAATCTGAAAGCGAGAGGGATGGTGGAGTTGACGGGGGCGCTCTGGTCAGGTTTAGATAACCTCTTCTTAAGTTACAGGCATGCCCTGGGCTGCCCAGATTCTGCTGCATCCACGGTTTCAGTTATCCGCAGATACCATGGATACTGGGATGGCTGTTAAAAAGACAGGGGAGCGAGCGGGAGCCCAGCAGCTAGCAGGGCTGAGAGGCAGAGCTTTGGCTTAGGTTAGGACCAGGAAGCCCCCTCCCTGCCTAGGCCCAGGGCCAGAGTCGGCAGGCCAGGCAGGGGGTGCAGCTCCGTGCGGGTCTGGAGCCAGCTCAGCCTCCCCCCAGATCTTGGCTGGTGAGGGAGTTGCCCTCTGTGCGCTGGGCTTCGCGCGCTCTCAGTGTAACCAATTACTGCTGGGATAATTAAATTTAATGCAGCAATTTGTTATCTAAATGTCTCTAATTGCATCTAAGTGGTAAAGAAATGGGTTTTGGTGCAGCCACTGCCTGGAGAACTGGGGGGCCCCTCGCCAGCCTTCCTGCCTTCCTCAGCGCCTGGAGGCAGGTGGGGGGGGGGTGCGGTGGGCACTCCCACCGTGGCGTCCGTGGCCTGCAGTTGCAGGGCTGTGCACTGGGGGGCGCCTGGCCCAGGCTCTTGGGGGCAGGGGAAGGCCTGCCCGGATCCCAAGGGGAGAGCTGTTCTGCCGTCTCAGGGCTTCACAGAGCACCAGCTCCAAGCCACTCACGCCGGTTGCCTTTCCAGCGGCCCAGGAGGAGCCCTTGAAGCCGCAGGGCAATCAGTGCCCGCGTGCCCCCTGCGTGCAACTGGCTCTCACGCCTGCCCCTCCCTGTGGGGCCTGGTGATCCCTCCTCCCCACCTCTCCCCCTACAGCAGCTGCATCAGCAGCAGGCTGTCAGCCCCCGTCCAGGGCTGCCTGAGGCCTGGCCCACCTGGGAGCCCGGCTTCCCCCAGCCGGCTGTCATGTCCGCTCAGGCCTGGCCTTTGCGTGGGGGGGGGGGTTGCACGCCAGCCAGCCAGCACTGGGTTTCCTGAGCACGGCTGGCACCGGCGCGGATCAGGGCAGAGGACTCCGGGCTCGGAAGAAGGAAGCTGCTGCAAGCCGGGGTGGGGGGGTGGGGAGCAGCTAGCCACCGTGCCTGCCACCTGCTCCCATAGTGGGCACCCCAGGGCACAGAAGAAAGGCCCTTGGTGCCCGACCCCCGTTCCTTCTCAGTGCTGCCACCCTGGGGGCGTCACAGGGTCGCTCAGGCGGCACCGGAGCCGGGCTTTGCACTGGGGAGAATCCTGGTGCACCTTGCAGGGGTTTGACCCTCCCAGTCACTGGGGAGGGGCAACTGGCAGCGGGCGCAGGAGGACGGAGCTGTCAGCTCTGCGTGGCACAGGAGTGGGCACGTCATCGCCAGCCTTGTGCCTGTAGGGGAGCTTCTGCCCCTGAGAAAAGCCACAGGAGCCGCTCGGGCGAAGGAGCAGAACCAGGAGGAGCGGGAGGAGGCTGGGCAGGCGTCCACAGGAGAGAAAGCGGGGGGGGGGGATAAAAACGGCCGGGGAGCAGGGAAAGCGGGGAGTGTGGGTCAGGGTGCGGATGGAGCACACCGAGGGAGCCACACGCCCCGTGACTCCCCATGACGGAATTGCCAGGCCTGGATTCTCTGGCTGCACAGAGGGAGACCCCCACAGCCCCCCCCCAATTTGAAGGGGGCTGGAACGGCCTGCCTGTTCCCCTCCAGGCAGGGTCAGCCCTGCTCAGCCCTCAGCGCTCCTGAATCGATGGAGGACATTTATACGCCGCTGTTCCATTTGCTCAGAAGGGACAGAAGGACATTTCGAAAAGGTCCACCAAGAACAAACCACCACCGTAAAGCCCCTCAACACGACTTCAGCCAAAAACGTGCAACAGGGCTGGAGCCGGAGTCCCCGTGGAAGCATTTTGGGAAGCACCCCAGGCCTCCAGGTGCCCCTCTGCCCCCCCATACAGGGTTTGAAAATAGGGGGCTTTTTAGTGGATGCTCAGCCACCCCAAACCTGCCCAGCGTTGGATTTGCTAAGCGTTGAACCCCTGCTAACTGGGCAAGAGGCACTTTTCCAAGTGGTGTCCTCTTATATTCAGCAGGGGGAGAGCAATTGTCCCACTTCACCCCAGTGCAGTGTCTTTTCTCGTGGCTGTTGCTGGTGGTGTTCTCCATTCCTTTAGATTGTGAGCCCTTTTGGGACAGGGAGCCAGTTAACTTTAATGTTATTATTTGCCTGTAAACCGCTTTGTGAACTTTGTGTTGAAAAGCGGTATATAAATACTAGCGATTGATTGATTGATTGATTTGCCGTATGAGATATCTGCACATGGAATCTAGCTACCAGGATGCGCTCTGACGAACGGGGCTCTTCGATGCAGCTGCTGCGCAAGGGAGCATCGGGTGTCTCCACGGCGGGCAGGCGGGCAAAGCTGGAGGGGTCTGCCCAACTGTTATTAATAGACGCACATTCATGCACGCCAGTGATTGGCGCACAGAGCGAGACTCTGCGGGGTGCATCTCTGAAATGGGTACAGGGAGCAGATTTGAGACGTGAGGGGGGGGCCTTAGTCACTACCCAGCATTGCTTAGGGTGGTGGTGGGGGGACTTGGGGCTCAGGGGCTCTGGCTTCAAGCTCCCTGGCCACAGTGCCGCGACCCAGCCCCCCCCCTCCCACATGTGGGGCCACCCAGACAGCACACATGCCCAGGACTCCGGCCGACACACGGGCACACGCGTGGGCACACGCACTGCCTGCCCTGCCCATCCCCCTGCCCCCAGCCCTCCAGCAGGCACGGTGAACTCAGCCCTCAATTCCTGGTTGTCATGGAAACACCATTAGAAATTGCATTAAAAAGAAATGAAACCAGCAGCTTCTTGGCTGGGCACGAAAGGCGATCAGGGAAAGCGCATCTGTGCACTACTTGTGCGTGCGTGTCCGTGTGGGGCTGGCTGGGGATCCCCTTCCCTCGCACTGCTGCGAGAGCGGAGCGTGAAGGGGAGCACACGCGCACCCCCCTCCCTCCCCGCCGTCGGAGTTACAGGCACACGCGCAGATCCTGCTCTCGCCGTTCCGGAACTGCGGATGCTGAGGCTGGAAGGCAAACTGGAAGGCAAACTGCTGAGAAGCGCGGACAGAGCAGTGCGGCGCGCACCCGAGCAGCGTCTCGTGGACTGAGAGGGGGTTGAGCGGCGGGCGGTCCTTAACGCGTTTAAGCCACCGTGAGGGGCACTTCGCCAGGAGCGCAGCCATCGCCCCCCCCCATCCGACTGCACAGAGCTCTCCCTTCTGTCTCCGCCTGCAGCCAGCACGGGGCGGGGGGGCGCGCGGAAGCCTCCCCTCCCCCAGCCCTGGAAAAACCTTGCACTCGAGGCAGAGGGAGGCGCTGCAGTCAGGATGACTCCAGGGATTCGTGTCGTGTCAGGCGCCTGTGGACCAGGTGAAGCACCTCCCTGAGGGATTTCATTCTGCAAGACCCTTTGCCCGAGATCCTCGGCTTGTCTTTTGGCTGAGGTTCACCCCAGGGCATTACAGACACCCCGGCCGCCCCCCAAGCCCGCCTGCCTGTCCACCCCCTTCCCCACCCGTTGTGCCAAGCGCCTGTTTTGTGTCTTCAGCCTCCTCCTTCCGGTCGGGTGGCTGAGCTCTGCCAAAGCTTTGCCCCCGTCTTTTGGACCCTGGGCTGCATGCAATAGCCCAGGGATGTGGGGACAGCCCCCCTGCCTGGGAGACAGGCCTCCAGGGATTGTCTCCCTCCCTCTCGCTACCCGCCTTTGTGGTGAGTTCAGGGCCCTGGCATAAGGACCAGTCAGGGGCAACATTTGGGCTCCCCCCCCCTGCAGCAGAGCTGCCGAAGGCCCTCAGCTGACGCCCCAGGACCTCCTAGTCTGGGGGAGACTGGCGTGAACAGCATCAAGTGTCCAGAGGGGGGCGCCTTTTTCTGCGGAGGCTTCGTTTGGCCATCATCGCTGAAACCCGCCTTCCACCGTACCGTGGATTGGTCCAACGGCTTTTAACACGGCTGGGCCATCTGTGTGACCTCTGAGTTTTGCAGAAATGCACCCTCAGTATGAGGGCTCCAGGCAGGCTGGAGAATTGGTTGAGGGCCAGGAAGCAGAGAGTGGGGGTCAATGGGCAATTCTCACAATGGCGAGAGGGGAAAAGTGGAGTGCCCCAGGGGGAAAAGTGGAGTGCCCCAGGGCTCTGTCTCGGGGCCGGTGCTTTTCAGCTTGTTCATGAATGACCTGGAGACAGGGATGCGCAGCTGGAACAGTCCTGCGAAGTCAGTTCCTCCCCCAGGATTAACACCCACCCCCAAAGCCCCAAAAAGCAGACAGCAGAGTCCACGGCTAAAAATACCCTTTCCATTTTATTTGGAATTCTGTCCTCCACGCAGACGGGCCACTTAAATACATTCTCAGGCAGAAGGAGCTGCTTGTCTTCACCCCCCCATCCCCCGCACAGTCTGGGATGCTGCCCTCTGCAGGGGTGCTGCAGCAGGGATGGGGGGCAGTGCCGGCGGGGGGCTGGGCCCAGTCACCAGTGCCTGAGACCCCCCCCCTGCACACTCAGGCCGGGCAGAAGCCCAGAGCCAGCAGGATCCAATGGCCGGCAGCCCCCCCCCTCAAAGACCGGCAGTCCTGCTTCCACACACACAACCCCTTTGCAAGTTGACCCACATGTTCCGGGCCCCTGTGGGGCACTCCTGTCCATCCTCGACCCTGTGCACCCCCTTGCAAACCAGGCCTGTGCCACCTTCACTGCGTGACCGGTCGCCTGGATTCCTTGCCCCACCCCGACCCCTCAGCCCCACCCCACATCTGCCAAGCCTGACCCACGGCCCCACCCCAGCCCCTCTGTCAACCAGCTGCTGTGGCCACAGCCCTCCCCCTGACAGCACCACAACCCACACACCCCTCTGGCTCCCCACACCTTCTCCACATGGCTGGACTCTGCAGGGGGCGGCAGCAGCCTGCTGTGCGTGAGCGAGCCGAGCCCCTCCCCTCTCCGTGGGCCTTGAGCCCCGCTGCACTGACCCCGTGCCGCCCCCTCCTGCCCCAGGATCTGCCCCCTCTGCACAGCCTGCCTTTGGGCCCACCCACAGGCAGCTAAAATCCTGCTGTGGGTCTGCCCCAAGGAGAGGAGTCGCAGCTGGGGGGGGGGGAATCGCAGGCTGGCAGGAGGGAGCAAGACCCGTAGGGGCGCTGAGGGAGGTTTGGCCCAGCAGTTGGGGAGGGCAGTGGGGCAGAGGGGTCGGAGCAGTGGGGTCTTGGCAGCGGGAGCAGGGGCCGGCTCGTCCGTGCGACACAGACAGGCAGGAATGGCACCGGAAGGGCGTTATCAAAAGTACAAAAAGGGTCCCGTGGCCTGCCCTGGCCGGCTGCCCACCCCGAGCAAAGTCTGCTGGCTCCTCGGTCTGGCGCAGGGCAGTGCTGGAGGGCCCTTGGCACAGGTGCGTCTGGCGGCTCTGTGTCTCGGGGTGCGTGGGGGTGCGTGTGTGCGTGTGCGTGTGTGTGTGTCTAACTGGCTTCATCAAGAACACTTAGTTTAAAATCTTTACAAAGGACAAAACACGGCGTCTCCGTTAGTGTTTAAAGAACTAAATGATTTGCTTAAAAAACATCTTTTGGAAAGAAACAGACAGACAGACAGAGTTTCTCGGCAACATGAAGAGCGTGGGAGGGGGCGGGGGCGCCGGGCAGTGTGGGAGGGGCCCAGCGCCGAGCCCAGCCGCCTCGAGCCCAGCACCGGCGGCTCAGGGGGCCAGGCCACGCCTCTCCCCTGCCCCGGGGCCTGGGCACGGCCCTCCCCTCTTGGCGGCTGCCCCGCTTGGCAACCCGGCCCGCCAGAGTCGTCTTCCATGGCACTTGGATGGGCCAATCTCCAGCGGGGGACCCGGGCAGGGTCTCGGGGCTCCAGGAGGCCCCCAGGGCTGCAGCTCCCCCTCTGCAGTGGGGCACGGGAGTCCTGGAGCTCAGTCCAATGCCCCCCCCCCGTGGGTGGCGACGCTCCACCTGGCCGAGAGGGTCCTGCCAGCCCGCCGGGTCCGAGGAGAGTCAAAGCACTTGATGCCGATGAGAGTCCCGGAGCGCCGGGGGGGGGGGGGCTGCTCGCTTGCCACGGCTGGGCCTGCGGTGCAGGCCGGCGAGGGGGCGCGTGTGGCACGGGCGCGGGGCGGCTATACCCGCGTGGTGGAGTGTGAGTGGGGGAGCCCGGTGCTGCTGAAGCTGGCCGCGAAGGTGCTGTAGGGGTGCAGGGTCTGCAGCCCCACCAGGGAGTTGGGGATCATGGTGATGGTGTTGGGCGTCATGAGGGGGATGTCGTCCGGCGAGCGGCGCAGGGTGAGCGTGTAGTCGGGCAGGGCGGTCAGGCGCAGGGCGTCGTGGGGCGCCACGGCCTCGCAGTCCCCGTGGAGGCTCTGGTTGGCCTGCAGCGAGGGCACCACCTCCTCCTCGGGCGCGTGGCCGATGTCGTTGGTGGCCGCGGCCCGCTGCGGGCTGGGCTGCCGGTGCGTGTCCTGCCGCCGCTTGTCCTTGCGGTAGTAGAGCGCGGCGAAGGCCAGCACGTTGAGGAAGAGCAGCGAGGCGCCCACCGCGATGGTGACGCTCAGCTCGGTGGAGTAGTCCCGCGGGTTCTCCACCAGCAGCGGCCCGGCCCCGTCCTGCTCGGGGTTCCACTTCTCCTGGGCGCCCTCGCCGGTGTAGGCGGTGGAGATGGCCGGGCGCTTGGTGCTCCAGGCCTTGCCGTTGGGCCGGCGCGTGATGTGCGAGTTCTGGGTGGTGTCGGGCGGCGGCACCTTGGTGGTGGTGGAGGTGTAGTGGAACATGTCGTGCAGGTTGTAGAGGTGCGGGACCAGGTGCTTCCAGAAGGCCACCTTGGTGGCCCGGTAGTGGTCGCGCACCCGGGGCTTGAGGCCGATGTGCAGGTAGAGCTGGTCGCGGGGGTTGTACTTGGACCAGGCCACCTCCTCGAAGCGGTTGGCCTTGGTGTGGATGAACTTGGTGTCTTGGGGCACCGGCTTGTTGGGGTCCCTGAGAGAGAGAGAGAGCGACAGCCACAGTCAGTCAGACGCAAGAGCTGGTCCCAGCTACGCTGGCCTCAAAGGCAGTGGCGTTGCGGGGGGGGGCGGGGGAGCAAGTGCCCTGATCTGCCAGGGAGCACCCCTGGAGCCTTTGAACAGGGACTTCTGGTTTGGGGGAAACTGGAAGTCCCTGTTTAAAGGCTGCTTGGGGAGGGCTCTAAAATCCTCTGTGACCCCGGGAACCCGGTGCGTGAACGACAAGACTGTGGCCACGCTGAACGAGAAGCCCCGGATGGGGGGGCTCTTTGGACCACGCGGCTTTCTGGGCTAGGAAGCCGATTCCGGCCGCCTCTGCCGCCCCTCCCCCCGCCCAGCTGCCGGTCTGCTTGGCAGGTGGGCCACCCTGCAGGCCCTCGGGCAGAAGCAGGTCCTCCCGCTGGGACCCCGTTATTGGAGATGTAGCGTCTGAATGGGGGGGGCCTCTGGCATGCACAGGAGGTGCTTTTCCCTCCCGCCCCCTGCCCGGGAAGGGGGCGGACACCCACCCGGTCTTGGCAAAGTTGGTCCAGTAGGTCATGACCACGGCGCTCAGCATGACGTCGTTCTTGGAGAAGTTGCAGGGGAAGAGGTCGGTGGGGCCGATCATGGGGACCCCGAAGACGTAAGGCACCTCGTCCCCGTGGGCGGCGTCGGACCAGGGCGGCTTCATGAGGCTCTGGCAGTGGTGGTAGAAGGCGTAGAAGTAGGTGGGCGAGCCGTAGCGGGCGTGCAGGTCGGCCGTCACCACGGAGGGCTCCACCCACTGGTGGTCGGTGAAGAGCGCCACCAGGGTCTTGCGCCGCGTCTCGGGGTTGTCGCGGTCGGCCCAGTCCGTGTACATGAACTTGATGGTCTCCCGCAGCGTGTCCTTGCCCTCGGGGTAGCCGTACAGGTTGTCCACGAAGTTGGAGACGGAGTAGTCGAAGTCGCTGCCCGAGACCCCGTCGTCCGGGTCCACCACCCCCTCCACGAACTTGAGGCCCTCGCCCTGGTTGACGCCCAGCATGATGTCGTAGTTGAGGAACTCGCCCTGCTCCATCAGGATCTCGGGGTCGTCGGGGATGACGTCGCCGTCGATGACGGGCCCGAAGGCCACGTGGTAGCGGGCCGGCTGGATGTCCTGCTCCACCAGCTCCCGGGCGCTCTTCTGCCGCAGGCAGTCCACCATGTCCACCGTGTCCAGCACGTTGCAGCCCACCTTGTCCGCCAGCAGGCTGGTGTACTTGACCGGCTGGTAGTTGACCGCCCAGCTGGAGAGGGCCGAGCCGCTCTGGATGATGGCCCGCTGGAAGAGGCCTGCAGGGGAGGCGAGAGGAGGCGAGAGGAGGCAGCACGGGCCTCGCCCTGGGTCCTGGAAGCCCCCAGGGCAGCCGCGCCCACCCAGACCACTGCCTGGGGGCACAGGAAACCGGGAGACCCCGGAGCAGCGCCAGGCCTTGCCGGGAGAGCAGGAGGAGACTGGCAGGGCCTCCTTGCTGGCTGCGTGGGGCTGGCCGTGGGGCCACGTCTGCTGGGCCGGGGCTTCAGCACCCCCACCCCCTCCCCCGCCAGCAGCCTCTCCAGCCGAGCTGCCCCCCCCCCCAGGAGGAGCGCAGGGCGGGCAGGGAGGGGGCCTCACGCGTCTCTGCCCCGCCCCTTCTCCGGCCAGTGCAGGGTCTCTGGAGGCCGGCAGCTGGGGGGGGGTTTCCAACGGCGCTCCTGCCACTTAACCCTGCCCTTCCCGCTGCGAACAGCCCCGACTTCCTGCCCAGCTGGGCTCCGCTCCGTGCCAATGCGGGCCCGGGAGCAGCACATGCCCCCGCGGCACAAAGGGGCCTTTCTTCCAGCCGGAGGGAACACGAGCGGCTGGGGACGCGGCCTGGGAAGCGGGCCACAAAGGCCCTGGGCGGGCGCCAGGCACTCTCCACGCAGCCCGTCCCGGGAGCACAAAAAGGGCCCAGGAAGCGCAGCCTCGGCAGCTGAGGCGGGAGGAAGGGGCAGGGGGCACGGTGCCCTCCGCAGCGGCGGCAGCAGCAGCCCCAGGGGCTCTGCCCCTCGCAAAGCCAGTCCGTGCAGGGGATCGGGGCCACTCCTGCTCCCCTCCCGCAGGCATCCCCCCCAGCTGCAGGCTCCCCCCCCCTCCGGGAGCTGCGGCACAGGGGGGGGCTCCGCCGGCCCCCCCCCCCGCGCGTGCCGTCCTCAGCACCCTGGAAAGCAAGCGGGGTGGAAACGGGCGCTTCTGGTCTTCCTCCCCCTCCCAGCGAAGAGCAGCTGGGGGGGGAGGCGATTTGGATCAGGGCCACAGCCTGGGGGAAGGCGCCAGCCCCCCCCAGCACCACAGCCCCAGCCCGGGCCCCCCACCCTCCTGTGCGACTGCCTCGAGCCCCCCACACCAGGCGCCCTCGGCCTCGGCACATCCCCCCCCCCCGGGGCGCCCAGCAAAGACGGCTCGTTGGTGGTGACTCATCGCAGGCCCCTCCCTCGCTGGATCCCGTCCTGACAGCTCCGCGCCCTCCCTGCCTCCGCCGCACGTACCGCTGCTGCCGGCTTCCTGTAAGCTTCCCCCGCCTGCCAGGCTGCCCAGAGCCTCCTTGCCAACCCAGACCGGTCCCTGGACCGGGGGGGGGGGAGGAGTGTCTCCGCCACTGGCCCCCCAGGCCTTCCCCGGCTCCGCTCCTCCACCCACAGACCCCACCCTCCACACCCTCCACTGGCCACGGAACGAGGCGGTCCCTGAACCACGGCAGACGACGACAAAACCAACCCTGTGCTCTTCGCCCTCGCCCAGACGCAGCATTGCACACTGCAGTTCACGTGCCCCCCCGGGGAGGGGGCTCCTGGGCTGCACGCCTGGGCTGGGAGCGAGGCCTCTGGCCCTTCCCCAGCTCTGCCCCCCCCCGTTCCGGTCCTCGCAAAGAGACCTCCTTTGGTCTGCACCTTCCCCACAGAACTGGGCCTTCCCGAGCAGCGTGGACCACGTCACCCGGCCTCCGCCACACGCGGGACCTGCTCTGAAAGCCGGAGTCCGGGTGGAGCGATGGCGGGGGGGGGGAGGTGGCCCCAGACGGGCGACGGGCTCAGCCCTGGGTGAGCAACGGCTCCCAGCGCTGGCACACACACGCACACACACACACACCCCTCCCTCCCTCCCTCCCTCCCTGGAGGACCCTGGATCCATCGCCCCGCCTGCCCTCGCAGGGCCCCCCCCCCCACTGACTCAGCCAGCACTGGCATAGCCCAGTGGCAGGCACCTTCCCGTCCCTAGGCCCAGCCTCCTGCCTGCGCTGCCCCGTCTCACACCTGCTGGCAAACACAGAGCGTGCGGATGCTGCACGTGATCAGAGGAGGACTCCCCCCCCCCGCGGGGTCAGGCCAAAGCCACCTCGTTGGGCTCGTCCAGCAGGCCGCTCGCTCCACAGCACTGTCCAGCCAGAGACCTCCGGGGGCCCCGATCAGGGCACATGGGCCCCAGCCGCCCCCTGCCCCTCCATGCGGGCTGCCTCCCAGCCAGGGGAGGGGGCTGCTCCCTTACCTTCCGAGTGGTGCGAGAGCGTCAGGAGGCTGACGCAGGAGGCGCCGATGCCCGAGCCGAAGACCGTGATGCGCAGGGGGTCGCCCCCAAAGAAGGCGATGTTTTCGCTGATCCAGCGCAAGGCCTGGATCTGGTCCAGCAGCCCGTAGTTGCCCTTGGCAGCCTGGTCCCCGGTGCTCAGAAAACCTGGAGGGAGCAGCAAACGACCCCCCCCCCGTCAGAGTGCAAGGCAGGCCCCAGGACAGGATGCCCAAGCGCCACCCCAGGACCAGCACAGACCCTTCCCCCGGCAGGAGCGGGTCCTGGCCTGCCCAGCTGTCCTGCTGGCTCTGGCCCTCCCAACTGGCAGTGCAGCCCCGATGCCACCCCCACCCCCTGGCAAGCTTGCCCGCGGTCCGCTTCCAGAGGCCACAGAATACTCCCTCCGGTGCAGCTCATTAGCGACGCTTGCCAGGCAGCCATGAGTAAACACGCTTATTCAATATTTAACCGCAGATCAATATTTGCTCTGCACTGTGCCAGGGAGTGTAAATGAGAAGGAATTCCCAGACAGGGAGTTCAGTCCGTCTGCTCGGCCCAGCCACCGCTTGGCACACGTCTACGCTGGGGGTCCAGGCACTGGTGACTGCGGGCAAAAGCCTCGTGGGCCTGCCAAGAGACGCTACTTCTCAGGGGCTGGATGGTATTTGAAGCCTTCTAACGGCCCGCCACTGCCTTAAAAAATCTGCTGGTGGTGGGCTTTAAGTGTCCTTCTCTGCAATGTTCTACTGCTTTTATTCTGTCCGTGGCGAAAGGAGAGGGTCAGATCCGACCCCCATAAACAGATACGAGGCACCCGGGAGCTCTGGGGCCATTTTGCCCAGTGGGTGGGCCTGGCCTGGCCAGGGTCTCCCCCAGTGATGTCATGCAGGGGGAACACAGGGGAACTCAGTTCCACTAGTTAAAATTAGGGCTGACTCCGCCCACTTCACTCTCCCTCCCCCCCCCCCACTTCCTCTGCAAAGAGCTTTTCTTCTTGGTTGGCCGGCACTCAGAGGGTTAAAGGGAGCGACTCCGGATTCCTAGGGGGGCCAAGGCAGTGATGTCATTCAGGGGGAACGGACCAGAACGGGCGTTCCGGATCCTAACGGGCTCCGTGGCTGGTTCCGGGTTCCCGACAAGTGCCCATCCAAAGTGAGTTCCTGTTCCTAAATCATTTGAATGACACCACTGGTCTCCCCCTCCACCCAGAGTGGCAGGTCAGCCCGGTCCCCCAGGCTCAGCCGCCCCACCCCACCCCCACCCTCCAACCACCCCTGGGGATCCTGGCCCTGCCCCCCCCCAGCAGGCTCCCCAGTCCGTACCCAGCACGCCCACGCGGTAGTTGAGGGTGATGACGATGACGTTGCCGTAGCTGGCCAGCACGCTGCCGTCGATCATGTTGCCGGTGCCTTCCATGTAGGAGCCCCCGTGGATGTAGACCATCACCGGCTTGGCCCCGCTGTCCCGGATGTCTGCAAGGGGAGAGGCTAGAGACAGGACTCGGGCAGGGCTGACTCGCGACCTCCAGCCCACGGGGGCCACTGGCGAGCGGTTCCTGGCGAGGAGTCGGGGAAGAGCCCCCCCCCGAGCAACCCCCCTGCCCCCCATCGACCACAGAGCCTATAGGCCACCGCTGAGCCTGGGGGGGGGGTCCAGCAGTCGCGGGGCAAGCGCAGCCCCCTCCCGCGCAGCCAGGCAGCCAAGGTGAGCAGACCCCCCCCCAAGGGCCGGCAGGTGTCGGCTGCTCAGTGAGCGCTGCACTGCCAGGCTGGGCCCAGTGGGGGGAGGGCAAAGCAGGTGGGCAGAGACTGGCGCCCCGACCACTGCAAGGAGCCTGGTGGCGCCCTCAGGAGGGGAGATGGGGGAGAGCAGGAGGGTGTCCTTCGAGGGGGCTGTGCGTCCGGAGATGCTGCACAGGGACGGGGGTGGGTGGGTGGGAAACCGGGGCACAGAGAGACACAAGCCTCTGCTGGGGGAGAACGGAGGGAAGCACTGGGGGGGGGGGCAGGGGTGTGCCGGAGGCCTTTGGGCCGACAGGGGGGGCTGCCTCTCGCCATCAGTCCATCTCTCTCTCCTTCTCTCACTCTCTTCCTCTCCCTCAGGCAGCCTGAACTGCATTTTTTTAAAGACTGTGAGCCCCTTTGGGACCGGGAGTCTTTTCATCATCATCTTCATCACCACCACCACCATCATTCACCCCTGCTAGCTGGGCAAGAGGCACTTTTTCAAGTCGTGCTCCTCTTATATTTAGCAGGGGGAGAGCAATTGTCCCTCTTCACCCCAGCGCAGTGTCTTTCTCGTGGCTGTTGCTGGGGGTGTTCTCCATTCTTCTAGATTGGGAGCCCTTTTGGGACAGGGAGCCACTTAACTTTAGCTTTATTATTACTATTTGCCTGTAAACCGCTTTGCGAACTTTGTGTTGAAAAGTGGTATATAAATACTAGTGATTGATCACCATCCTGTAAACCGCGAAGTGAACTTCTTGTTGAAAAGCAGTACATAAATCTGGATTAACCGACAGACTGAACAGGGAAGGGGCTTGCTCCAGAACGTAGCCCCCCAGTCCTGCCCCCAGCATCTGTGCCCAACGCAGCTGGGCCAAGCCGAGCCCTGAGCGGCCTCCCTGGCCCCCTGCGGAGGAGGGGGGGCCCTGGACTGCAATGTGGGGAGGGGCACCAGGTCCACCTTCTGCAGGCTGTCGAAGCGGGAGAGGTGGGGGGAGAACCGCACACAGGGGGGAGGAAGCGCTACTCCCAGGGAAGAGGGCAGCAGGGGCCTGCGTGGTCCCCCCCGGACTCTGGTCAGCCCCCCATTGTGGCCCCCAGGTGGCATCGGCAGAGCAGCCAGTGCCTTGGCCGACGGTCAGCACTTGCACAGCAACGAGACCCTCGGGAGAGTTGGGGGCAGCAGCCCAGGCGGTCCAAGTGCCGACTGATGGGAAAGGGCAAGACAGCAGCACCAGCTCACCCAACTGCCAACAGGCGCCAAAGCTCAGCCCTCTGGTTCCTGCAACTACACAAGGTTGCCAACTTTTCTCCACCCATGGACATGAGGCTCAACTGCCACTAAAAAAGCACAGCAAAACTCTGCAGCGCCTGAGGATCGGTCCCTGTCCTAAGCAGCACTTGTGGAGAAAACACAAACCAACCCTAACCTCACTACATTAAGAGCCTAGCCCCCCCCCCCAACCAAAGTGGCAGAGAGACGAGGGGGAGAGAGAAAGAAAGAGAGAAGACATGGAACAGTGAGGCATGCAGACCCCTGGCAGCAGATCCTGGGGGCCCTCAGCTCTGGGTCGCGCCTGCAAGTCAACAGGCGCCTGGCTTGGGGGTGCAGGCCTGCTGGGCGTGGCAGGGGCCCTGGCATCTAAAGGGGGCGTTCGGGTCTGTCCAGAAGGTTCAACTCTGGTGTCTCGTGGGGAAAGGGGCTGGAGGCTGCGACGGCACCGGAACCCACGGCCAGCTTGCCAGGCAGCCTGTGCCCCCAAGAGAGGCGCAGTGGGGCAGCGAGCAGGCTCCCTGAGCGACCCCCACCACCCCAGCCCCGTGCCCTGCCCCCCACGCCCACGGAAGAGGGGGCCGAGGCTCCCAGAGTGCCCCCCCCATCGCCCTCCCATGCAACCGCTCAGCACACGGAGACAGAGAGACACAGAGCCGGGACTTCCTGGGATGGCAGCGAATGAGGAGCGCGCATGAGAGAGCGTGAGAGAGCAGGTGCATGCAGGCAGCCACCTGGCGCACACAAATACCTTCGTCTTCATCCCCGTCATTATCCGCTAAGTCCTCGCCCTGTTTCTTAGCGCTGGAGCCTGGGGACCAAACACGAGGAGACAGAACGAGAAGGAAAGGAAGAGGAGAAAAAGAAAAGAAAAAAGAAAACAAAAGAGAATTCAAAAATAGCATGATGGCAGAGAAGGGGCCGTGTTACCTGGGCAGCACCTGGGGCTCCACCTGGCCTCCTCATTTCGCCCCCTCTGGCCTCCAGAAGCAGCACTGTGGGGGGGGCTGTGGCGGCTTCCCTTCCCCCCTCCCGAGGGCGGAGGGGGCGAGAGGCTACTCACAGCACAAGTGAAGCGGTAGGAAAGAAAGAAGCCTGGGGGGGGCACCACCTCACTGGAAAACAGAAGCAGAGGGGGGACGACGACCGGATGCCCACCTGATCCCTGCCTCTTCCTCTGTGTGTGTGTGTGTGTGTGTGTGTGAGTTCCAGGCCTGGCATGCCAGATTCGGGCGGCGGTGCCATTTCCCTCAGGGCACGGGGCTGGCGGGGGGGGGGGGGCTGGCCTAGCTGTTGTTGCTTGGGGAGGTGGCAGCCTAGTGCGGCTGTCTGCAGTGCTCAGAGTGACGCCTGCACATGTGCGCACGCCCTGGAGAGGGTGGCCCTCGCTTGCCGGGCCCAGCACCCCGGTATTGCTGTGGAGACTGCGCATGCACAGTGCCGGCCTGTGAGGAGGAGGAGGAGTCCTGGGCTGGGAGGGAGGGAGGGAGGGAGGGAGGGGCGTGTGTGTGCATGCTGGTGTGAGCATGCTCACATGCGTGTGGCCGTGGGGGGGGGGCTAGCAAGGGACAGTGAGGCCAGCGCCCACTTCCGCCTCTGGGCTGCCTCCCCTTGATCAAGCCCTTGGGGGCCTGTAGCCCCAGGACACGGCAGGTGGCGCTGCCTTCTGAGCCGGGACTTTGGCCCCGACCTGCCCCCTGCTGGCTCTGGCCGGTAGCGGCTCCCCAAGGCCTCAGGGGGAGAGTGCGAGAGGGACCCTCCCCCAGCATCGCCTCTCACTTAACCAAACCCGGAACTCTCTGAGAGCGACACCCAGGGCCAGAATCGGCCACCAGGGCAGCCATTTCACTTCCCACCCTCTGAAAAATGCAGCCTTCTAGGACAGGAAAGCGGCACTTGGCCAAACTGGGGCACTGGGACACCCGCAAGGGGGGGGGGGCTTCCACCCAGCGCCTGGCACCGCTTTTTGTTCCAACGCCGGAGCATCGACGATGTGCCCCAGAACCCTGGACAGGAGCCGCCTGCGCACTCACGCACCCACCCTCCTCGTTCCGAGGGCGCAGAGGCGGGGCTCCCGGCTGCGACGAGTCCTGGGGCTAAGCCGGCCGCCTCGGGCTGGGCTGCCCGACCCTCCAGCAGCCCCCTCCCAGGGGAGTCCGGCCTCCTGGCTGCAGGGGCCCCCGGAGCTCTCTGCCGGGCCAGCGGAAGGACTGTCGGGAGGCGGCCGTCTCTGCCGCAGCGAGGGGCTTGCCGGGAAGGAGGTGAAGGCAGGCCAGGGGCACGATGGGCCAGAGGCACCCCCAGCCTGCTGCTTCCCCCCGGAAAGGCCCAGGGGAGGGCATGGCTGGGGCCTGCAGGCTGTGGGCACAGCGCTGAGCCTCTTCCGCAGGAGCGCATGAAGCCGGGCCTGCCGAGCTCAGCTCTCCAGGGTCTCTGGCGGAGAAGGCCCTGCCCAGGCCTCCTGCGAGATGCTGCCAGGCACGCACCAAAGCACCGCGGGCGCGACGGCCTCCCCGCCTTGCATCCCAGGCCCCGCGGCGCACGGAGGCCTGGAGGGGGCGCTGGAGCTGCCCGCCACCCCCTCCTCTTGCGCGCTGCAGGACCGGCAGGGGCCGGACTCCTGCCAGCCTGCCAGGCCGAGGCTGCGGAAGGAACCTGCGCAGGAGCCCTGGAGACAGGCGAAGAGAGACGTCCCCAAGTCGGAGCGAGAGAGAGAGCGAGGGGCTGGGGCCCGAACAAAGCCTCGCCTGGCCCAAACAAAGCGCTCCTGTCTCCAGCCGCTCAGATTCCAGGCCTGCACAGTCGCCATGGAAACCGAGGCAGAGAAAGGCCGCATTCCCCAGCAAGGCCCAGCAGCAGCAGCAGCAACAAACCAACCCCCCCCCCCCCGCGCCTTCCGCCATCCTGCTATTGCCAGGGACAACTCGGCCTGCCTGCCTGCCTGCCTCTCCTGCTCCTCCAGGCCCTGGGGGTGGAAGCCTCTTGTACCCCCACCCCCAGATCTCCTCCTGCCCACCCACAGGCTGAGGCACTCCCCAGACCTGCTCTTGCAGCAGACACCCCCGTCCCCCTGCCTCGCTGGGCCAGCCTGGCGCTCCGCTGATGCGGCCGCAGAGCTGCTGCCCCCCCACACACACACAAGAGGCAGGCCGGGCTGGAAGCACATGGAAGCCCAAGCCCCCCCCCCCCCGCACGGCCACGGACAGCACAGAGCTGCCCGCTGCCTGCTGCCCCTTGGCCCAGAGTGTCAGGGGTGGCACGGAGGGTGCGTTGGCCAATTCCGTCCACTGGGCAGGGCGGAGGAGCATGTGGGCAGCCTTGCCGACAGGCGTGGGCCCCAGAGGAAGCCTGCCACAGGTGTGCAGCTGGGCCCAGGGCAGCTGCAGCGAGAGGCCCCCGCGACCCCCCCCCCGAGGCGGAGAAACGAAGCCGGGATCCGCCGAGGCGGCTCAGAACAGACGCACCAGCAGCCTCTCCAGAGAGCCAGGGCAGGCCTGGTCGGCTGGCAGGCCGAGATGCCAGGCTGACGAGCGCCGTTCGACTCTGCAGCGCAGCCAGGGGTGCGGGGGGGGGGCGTGCTCTGCCTTGGACGACCCCCGGCCAGAAGGAGAGTCTCCTCCACGCAGACAGAGCGCAGATAGGCTCAGCGGGGGAGCAACGGGGTGGGCACGAGCCCCTTTCCTTGAAGCCTCCCCCACCACCCACGGTGGAAGCTCCGTACACGCCTGTTCCGGCCCCCTACGGTGTGGCTCTCCTGCACCAATCCCGACTCGCTGTGGGCCGTTCCTTTTTCTAGTGTCTCTTACTGCCCAGCACGAAAAGGGCTGCAGGCTTTTCTGCTTGGTTTAAGAGACACGATTTTGAATTTGAAATGCTACCAAAATATTGTAAAGGATGTAAGTAATGTAGATGCATTACTCCACGCTTGACTTACATAGTCTGAATTTAGTTTTTGTTTAGTTTGGTGTTTTGTAGTGGTGAGTTTGTTGTTGTTACTGTCCTTTTAAAAAAAAAGTTTAAAAATAAGCATGTTGAAATGTTGTTATTTTAAAAATAAAATAACATGATTTTTTTTAAAAAAGAAAAGGGCTGCAGGTTTTTCTCCACCCAGCCTCCCTTTGCATAAGCTGTTCCTTCTGCCGCACTCTGTACCTGTGTGCATGAGCTTGTGTGCGCATGTGTGGGCGACTCTCCTACAAACCCCACAGAGGCAGCTGGGCACTGTCTGTTCTCCAGGGGCGACAGAAAGGGCACGCCCCCACCACATGTGAAAGCGGGACCACCCATTCAAGTGTTTCAGAGAAGACCCCTGAAGCAGTGGAGGCAGTGATGTCATGCAGGGGGTACGCGGGGGTGCGCGAGTACCGGTTTCTAGGATTACAGCTGGCCCCGCCCATTCGCCCGCCCACTCATCGACTCCACCCTCCGCAACGTTTGAATTTCCTGCATGTTTGAGTTGCCTGCGTGTTCTCAGCCTTGCCTTGCCTTGCCTTGCCTTGCCACTGAAAAATGAGTTGCTCTGGTGTTTTAACATGAGGCCAGGCCTCCTTAACATGTTCTGGGGGTGCTGTGGAATACTGTTGCAACTGTTGGGTCAGTTTAAAATCATCTGAGGCCTCCAAAAGGGCTTTTTTATGTCACTTCCTGCCACGACCTCACTTCCTTTTATGACGTCACTTCTGGTGGGCGGGTCCCGACACGTGCCAATCAAAAGTGAGTACCTGTTCTTAAATCATTTAGATGACACCACTGAGTGGAGGCCTCCATCGTCCGCACAATTTGGCCAGGAATAGCACTGGGCTGCAGAGCTGTGCAGTGGCCAAAATGGTCCCTTCTGCACTGTGTGTCCAGTTACCCATTTGGCTGCTCTTCGCCCAGCCTAAGTTTCATATATATATATATATATATATGTGCATGCTTATTTTGGTCTCGTTTTCAGTTGCTGAGTAAGCCCATTTCCAGCATGAACACGTTACTTTTTAGGAGGATTCTCACAGATACCTCCACAGGCGAAAAGGACTGTTTCCACGAGTGTTAAGAAGAGAGTGGCTGGATCAGGCCCCCGGCACAGCCAGCCCAGCTCTTTCCCCTCGCAGGCGGCCACACTCTGCACTACGCTGTGCCTGGACAGGGAGTTTCCCGCAGCGGTCCAGACTGAGGGCCCTGGACAGGGCTGAGAATGAGGGGCTTCCATGCTGAGGCACATGGCCCCCTTGCCCTGCTCAGCCCCCCCGGCCAAGTCTCCAGCACCACCTCACAGTGCCAGGCAAGGGCAAGCCCGACCTTGCTGGCCTGAACACCAGTCCCCACATCTCCTCCTCCTCCTTGCGCACCGTAAACATGAGCAGCACTGTGTGCCTGAACTGACCACACAGTCGTCCGTCCCCCCGATGCGGCTTCAGGGATCTCGTGCCAGGGCACAGCCCGGCGACGTTTCCGAGGGACTGCAGTGGTGGGTTTCCACACGGACCCCCGGCCTCTGCTGAGAAAGAACGGAAGCCCCCAGGCCACGTTTTCGTCCAAGCGGGATCCGTCTGGCTCTCCATCCAGAAAGCGGGATCGACGGCTTGCCAAAGGAGAAGGAACAGGGTGTGCCGGCAGATCCGGACGGCAGGACCTGGGCTGATTTGGCAGGTCGGGCGGCTGAGAGATCCCGCTCCAGGGTGCCACTGAGTGCCCGTGCCTGCCCCTCCCCTTCCTGACCCCCGCGCTCCAGGAGGGAAGGCAAAGCTCTGCAGGGGCCAGTTGCTGGCACAGCACGAGACAGGGAGATGGAGGAAGGGGGGGTCTCCCCAGAGACCGCAGGCCAAGACCCCCAGGCGCCTCTTGCGAGACGGCCCTGGCACTCGGAAGACGCCACATGGGCAGCTGGAACAGGCAGTGCCTGGCACGGCCCAGCAGAGAGCCCGGGCAAGAGGAAGCCGGGCGCGAGAGTCAGTGTCCCCTCGGCAGTGCCAGCCCGCAGGGGGCGCCCAGCATCTCCTCTCCCACGGCAGGGACAAGAGAGCAGGAACCCCCACACGGGCGATCAGGCGAGAGAGGGGTCTCTGGGGTGCGCGTGACAGAGGGCAAGCGGGGGTGCAAGCCCCATGCACTGGTGTGCCAGTGGCGCGTGCACTGAAGGAGCCTGGGAGCCGGCAGCACTGGGCAAGCGGGGCACGCATGGCGCAAACATGTCGGGCACACCCCAGCCGCACTCCCTACCTACAGACGTGGGGGCAGGAGGGGGAGGGGCTGGGCTGGGAAGGCCCCGAGTGGTGCGGGCAACGGCCGAGTCGGGTCCCCGGCACCCTCCAGCTCCTCCTCAGTGAGCTGCCACAGACGCGGCAGAGACGGAGGCGCCAAGGCCAGAGGGCAGGAAGCTGTGGGTGGAGCGCGGAGGGCCGGGGGACCCTCCTCTCTGGGGCTGTGCGTGACGGGAGGGGGGGCGTTTCCAGGCCACCGGGTCCTGCCAGCCCCGACCAGAGCAAGGAGGCCCCTCCCCCTCCCCCTGGCAGAGAACGAGGGGGGCGCTGCTGGGGCGCGGGGCAGGCCGGGTGCCCCCGGGCTCACTCTCTCTCCTGCCTGCCTGCTCTCTAGGCCCCCTCCTCTGCCGCCCCCGGCTCGCTACCTACCTCCTTTCCTACATATTTTCTTGTTGGGCTTTCGGGCGCATTCCTTGGAAATCCGCTTTACTGCAAAAACGAATAGAAGACTACAAAATAACAGGAGGCTCCAGCGGAGGCCGTGGGCATGCACCCCCCCTCTTCCCCCAGCCCCCCCCCCCACGCCCCACACCCGCCCCCTGGGACTGACCGCAGGGAAGGGGGAGGGAGGGGAGGGAGGGAGGGGTGCTGCTCTGGGAGGAAAACTCTGGGAGGGGGGAGCCCCCAAAGCCTGGCCCACCCCCTCCCCTGGGGGGCAGGGGCAGGGCTTGCCAGCTCTCCCCAGGGCTGCCTCCCCTCCCCTGCAGGAGTCCCTGTGCCTGGGCCCTCTTCTGCCCCTTGTGGTGAGGCTGCAGAGCTCCTGGGGGGGGGACTTACCGTTTGTTAGCAGGGGGGCCTGGAAAGAAAGCGTTAGGCAGCAGCGCCCAGCCTCACCACAAAGGGCTGCCCCCTTACTGTGCTCCGAGCCGGCTCCCCCCAGCCTGTCCCCTGCATGGCCCTGTGGCTGGCCGGGGCTTCCCCTGGGGCGGCTCAGCCTGTGCCCGCTTGGGGGGTGGGTGGGGCTGCAGCCCTGGCAAGGCTGAGAGCGCAGGCCAGAGCAGTTCCTCCCAGCCAGCCCCTGCCCCCCCCAGCACGCAGAACCTCCGAAGGGGGTGGGAGAGAGGAGGAGGAGGTGGAGGAAGGACACCCCCAAACCAGACTCGGGGCCGAACCTGGCCCTTGGTGCCCCACACCAGCAGCTCGCCGTGAAGACCTGCGGGGCTGGCCGAAGAGTTTTCTCGTCTTTGGCAACACAAGAGAGAGAGCGAGAGAGAGAGGAGTCCATGATGATGCCATGGCGGGGGGGGGGGGGCAGGATGTGGGCGGCAGCAGCACGCGTGAGAGAGAGCGAGAGCGAGAGAGAGCGAGAGAGCGCACAAATGGCAGCCGGGGTGGGGGTGGGGGCAGAGGGCAAGCGGAGTGGCCAGAGAAGCATCCCACACACAGACAGCATGCGGCGGGCGGCGGGCAGGGGGCAACGCTGGCATGCTGCGACCCCGCGTGAGACCAACCGCTGGGAGACAGGGAGCCGCCCCGCGGCCCCCGCCGGCCCCCGCTGGGGACTCACCATCCTCGGTGGGGATGTAGATGTTGAGGTAGAGGCAGTCCTCGTTGGGGTCCTGGATGTAGGTGGCCACGATGTCCAGGTTGGCGGTGAACCAGACGGGCAGCATGATCTCGGGCACGGCCGTGTGGATGTTCTGCGGGCACACCGGCGAGAAGTGGGTGGCGTTCCGGATCCCCGACCAGGAGGAGGGCGGCTCGGGGGGCATGAAGCGCTTCTCGCCCACGGGGGGCGCCGCGTAGGGCACGCCCAGGTACTGGTCCACGGGCCCCAGGATCTCGCTGGGCAGCGGCACCCGCGCGCCCCGCAGCTTCCCGTAGTGGGTGTTGACGGTGGGGGAGTAGGCCTGGCCCGCCACCTGCCCCACGGCCGAGGCCAGGCTGAGCAGCCACAGCGCCAGGCCCGCCCCCCGGCTGGCGGCGGCGGCGGCCTCAGGCACTTGCAGGAGCGGGGAGCGGAGGAGTGGCCGCCACATGGTCTGGGAGGGGCCGCCCCGGGAGCCAGGCCTCAGGCAGGTCCGTGGGGCTCACAGAACCCCCATCGCGGCAGCCGGGGAAAGGCCTTCTGCGGGGGGCGGGCGGGGCAATCCTGGCGTCAGCAACTGGCACAGTCCTCTTCAGACGCCCCCGGGGGCCCCCGGCTGCTGCTGCTGCTGCTGCTGCTCCTCAGAGGGTGCTGCTCCCCCGGCGCTGGCGGCTCTGTGGGGCGGGGGAGAGGACAGACAGGACAGGCTTGCCTGGGGCAAGGACGGCTCCTGCACGAGCCAACCCCAGGGGGCCGCCAAGCCCACCCCCCGCTGGCCACTGTGCGAGGATGAGGAGACCAGCCACGGGCACCCCTCGCCCAGTTCCTGGACCTCACAGTGGCCCCACACGGAAGCACCCGGAGGCTCCCCTACGCCAGACCCACATCGCAGCGCAACCCTCCCTCTCGCCCCCCCCCCCCCCCCGGCCAGGGCCTTCTCCCGCCAAGTGCTTCGGGAGGATCTGCCCGGCAACGCAAGCCTCAGGGGCCGGGGTCTCAGGCCGGCCTTCAGGGCCCGGGGGCAGGTGAGGCAGCGCGGCTACACCGCGAGAGCAGGAGCAGACTCGGCCGCGGCCTCCCCGGATCGTGCCCGCGAATCCCTGGCTTCTCTACCTCAGACAACGCCCCCCCCCCCACGGCGGAGCCTCAGCCAGCGAGCAGACCACCTTCCCAAGAACAACCGCCGTTCTGTGGGAGCAGCCCAGGCAGAGACGGGCCTTCGGGGAGGGGCACCAGACCCTCGCCGTTTCCCCCGCTTGCCCCCACGGCCCCCACCTGAGGAAAGGGCCATTTCCCCGCAAGCACAGCCAGGGCTGGTCAGGCCCCCAACCCCTGAGGCAGCCGCCAGAACGCTGCCCCTTCCCCCAGCGATGAGCCTGCCAGACCCTGTCCCCCTCCCTCTGGTGTTCCAGCTCAGCACTGCCCCCTCCACATTTCCCCCTCCTCTCTGCCCCCCAATCCAGGGAGTGGGAGTGGGAGGAGCCAAGGAGCTGGGCAGAGATGGGCAGCCCCATCACTCTGTTGCCTGAGGCAACTGCCTCAACTGGCTGCATGGAAGGGCCGGCCCCAACTACCATTCCTGAAGTGCCGTGGGGGAAGGGCCTTGGGCGCACCAACAGCAGTCTCTGCACCCCACCAAGATGCGCGCCTGAGAATCCTTTGAAGGCAGCCGCAGTGGTAGGAAACTCAGCCTGGGGCACAGGTGGAGTCTGGCCACCGCCAGGGGGCAGAGCAAGGGCTTGCGGCAGGGGTGTCACCTGGCAGGCAACGGGATACTGCATTCGCTGAACCTCTGGTCCAATCCAGCAGCGTGCAATCAAAGTGAGGGGCTGGCGTTGACGTGCAAGGGAAAGGAATGCAAAGACATTTATCCCGAACAACACACACACACCGGCCCACCTTGCAGGCTCGGTGTCAGGGCTGCCAAGAGAGCAACAGATGTGCGAGGGGAGTGCGCTGCACACCCAGAAGATGCTCTGTGTGACTGCTGAGGAGGCTCTTTCCCACAGAGGCCGCCGCAGCCTGCAGGGCACCCCTTGCCTTCCGTCCGCGGCACACGTCTCCCTGCAGGGAGCGCTTGTCCCCGTGACGGCCGTGTCCCGTCCCCGTCCCCCCCCCCGGCAGCAGAGGAGCAGAGGAACCAGGGCAGTGTGACACCTGCAGGGATGGCTGGGCCAGGAGTCCTGGGAGGAGCCCCCCTCGCTCCTCAAGACGCACGCCAGTGGCAACGCTGGGGAGGAGGAACGGGGTCTGCCGTTGTTGCAGGTGGGGGTCTGGACCCCCAGGCTCCTCCAACTGGCAGCTTCCCCTCTCTCTGCCTGGAGTCACCGAGCAGCTCTTCAGCCTTACGTAACCGGCAGAGGGCGGCCCCCCCCCACGCAACGCTGCTTTCTGCAAGGACGGAAGCGAGGGAAGCCCCTGCAGGGGGGCAGGCTCAGCCCCCCACGACAGGCGGGCTGCAGGCAGGGAGCCCCACGGTCCGCACACCCGCTGGCAGCCGGGCACGGGGTGGCAGGCTGACCCACGCAGGGCTTCCGGCTGCCAGGCAGCCTTGGAGGGGGGTGGGAGGGAGGGAGGGGGCTCGCTGCTCCCCGGGACCAGGCAGCGGACTCCTTGGGGAGGGCTCCGCCAAGCCGCTTCCGAGTTACTGGAGCGTGAAACCAGGGCCTGCTGGACGCGGAGGCCGCTCTGGGCAAGCCACACTTCTGCTCACGTGCAGAGCAGCGCCAGCGAGCGGAGCAGGGGGAGGGACGGCAGCGAGGCAGGGGCTGAAGGCCGCGTGCGGCAGCCGAGCCAGGCCTGGAGCCCAGCGCGGCACTGGGGACGGGGCTCCTGGCCGAGGGGTCAGTGGCGGAGACGGGGGAGCTTCCTGGGGCCGTGGCAGCAGGCAGGACCCTCGGGAGGGGGCTGCACCAAGCCAGGGCCGGCCTGACCCCAACAGCAAACCCAAGCCCCCGTTGGCGGCACCGTCCCCACACGCCCCTTCTCTCCAGGGACTTCAGCGGAAGGACCCCCACGGGGCTGCCCCCAAGAGGGGTCGAACGGATGGCTCTGAATGCATCCCTCTCACTGCCCTGCAGGCACCTGCCAGGGGGACGGAGGGACAGCCCCTTCCAGACGCACGAGGGGAACTCCAGCCTGGCGCCGGAGCATCGGTTGGGCTGCGAATGGCGGCAGGCAGGCAGGCAGGCACTGGGAGAGGAGGCGCCCGTGGCCTCTGACAGCAGGGAAGCGGCTACTGTCCAGCGGTGGCCCAGGAGGGGCTGGTGGCACAGCCGGCCAGGGCAGTGCCCTCCAAGTGACATGAGCGCAAGCAGGCGGGCGGGCGCACGCACCCGCGCAGCCAGAGACGTGCCATCGCTGCTCCTGCGGGGTCAAGCGCAGCCCTTTCCCGGCTCCTCCGCTCTGCTTCTGGGTGCCCAGAAAAAAAGTCATTTCCCGGCAGTGGGGAGACCCTGTCTGGGCGGATTAGCGATGGCTGCGGAGTCCACTCAGGAAAGCCACAGAGCCCGGAAGAGCCCCGGCAGGGCAGCGCTGCCGGCCAATGTCACTGTGTCACAGTCCACTTAATCGCTGGGCAACACGCCCCCCCCCCGGCCTGCCACGCCTGCCCCCGCCACCCCCACCCCACAAGAGGAAGCTGTGTTGGCTGGTCCGGTGACTAATGTCTTGCCGGCAGCCGAGGAGGAAGCACAGCAGGCCACTCCTCTCCTGCTCGGCTGCAGCCTTTGGAAAAGGAGCAGGACTCGACTCAGGGCCTTCGCTGGGAGCAGCCGCCCTTTTCCTGAGGGCCTGCCCAAAAGACCCCACGACCTCAAGGCCTGCAAGCCAGGCCCCCCCGCTGATCGCAGCCTGGCACAGGGCCTCTGCCAGCCCAAAGAATCGCTTGTCCTCGCCGTCACGTGGTTGGGGGCCCATGGAGCCCCCCACTGGCCTTCCAGCAACAGGCCCCAACCCAAATGGGCCCTGCCTCCAGCCGCTCCCACTCCTCACTGCCCTCAGTTAAGATGGCTGCTGCCCTGCATGCACAAGGGCAGTGAGCAGAGGCTGCCTGGGGGGGGCACTGCCAAGGCCTCGGCCTTGTATGAGGAACGCGGGTCCCCAGTTGGGCCCTTGAGGTTGGCCCGCTCCGTGCAGCCTCCTCGGATGGGGCACGCTGGCACTGTGCACGGAAATCCAAGCAGCCACGAAGGGCAGGCTACAGCGCTGGGAATTTCCAAAGTTCTTTCAGCGGTGGCAGCCGATGGAAGGAAGAACCTGCAGCTGTTCAGTCTGAGACTCTTCACTTGACACTGCGATTGCCAAGCAGAGCACAAGGCA
Organism: Lerista edwardsae; assembly: GCA_029204185.1. Classification (NCBI taxonomy): domain Eukaryota; kingdom Metazoa; phylum Chordata; class Lepidosauria; order Squamata; family Scincidae; genus Lerista; species Lerista edwardsae. Next base: position 163,485 of record JAJKFI010000154.1, on the reverse strand, counting down.
CAGACCCCCCCCCACAGGCCAGTCTAGAACCCCACAGACCAGGGGCGCTCAAGCGTTTTAGCAGCATGGCCCTGGAGAGGCACCTCTGGTGATCTGAGGGCTGGATGGGCTCGTCACTGCCACGACAGCGGCCCCAGTGCCGCTCTCAGCCAGAAGAACCAGGGGGCATCCACTAAAACTGAGGATTGGGAGAGTTCAAACAGATAAAAGGAAGTACTTTTTTACCCAGCGGGTGGTTAGTCTGTGGAACTCCTTGCCACAGGAGGTGGTGATGGCATCTGGTCTGGATGCCTTTCAGAGGGGATTGGACGGATTTCTGGAAGAAAAGTCCATCGTGGGCTATAGGCAATGATGGGTTGTGCAACCTCCTTACAAAGGTGGAGGGCTGCTGGTACCGGGTGCAAGGGAGTGGCAACAGGATGCAGGCATCTTGTTGTCTCCTGCCTCCCTGAGTGGGCACCTAGGAAGCTGGACCAGATGGGCCTTTGGCCTGATCCAGCAGGGCTCTTCTTATGTTCTTATGTTCTTAAGACACTCTTCTTGCCCCCCAGCAGAACTGAGCCGCTGCCGTAAGTGTGGCGAGCAACTGCTGCTGTCCCCACTGACGGCGTTTTCAGAAGAGAGGCTGCAGCGCCGTTGCAGGACCCAGAGAACCCCCAACCGGGTCCCCCACAGACTGCTATGGAGGGGAGCCTGCCCCTCCCCCAGCGAGGCTGGATCTGGCCCTCGGGGAAGCATCGCAGGCCAAGCACTTCGTGCGCCTGATCAGGATGCAACCCCTGCAGGAATTATCACCCCCCTAGCGCAGAAGGAGAGGAAACTGCGGCTGAGAAGGGGCGCTTTGCCTCAAGCCACCGAGGGAGTTCCCGGCAGAAGCAAAATCCAAGCCAGGGAAGTCCTTGTGGCAGCTCCATCGCTCAGCCAGGGCAGCTCGCAGGGGCGCAAGGAAGGGAGGAGGGAACAAAGCTGCAGAATGAACGAGGCTGCCTTAGACTGCAGGTGGTGGTGGTGAGTCCCAGTTCCAATCTTCAAAACAAGCACATTCAAAACCCTGTAAGTAGAAGGCTAAAATATCAGGCAGAAAGATTCTAGCCCAGCCTGCTCCCCGAAGCGCTCATTTTCTACTTGCAAGCGAGCTGTAGAGGACGATTCATAGAAATTATTCTCTCCCCACATGCAGTCTGAACTGTGGCAGTCCACTCAACACCCTCAGCATGCGCGTGGAGAGAGATCTGGCCTCCCAATGTGCACACGCATGATTGGAGTCAAAGGAGCAACACTGCACAAGACAGGGAACCCTTCACAGTTCCCAAAAACCAGTTGCTCTTGGCAGGACCAGCGTCCTCGCTGTTTGAGACAGCAATATCCCCCTTTCCAAATGGAATTTGAAAAATGTTTTGAGCAACGCAAAAATTTCCTTGGTGCGTAATGAGGAAGGAGTCTAAAAGTGCAGCCATCTGGAATGCTGTTTCCAAGCAGAAAAGCAGGTTTCCAGTCCTCAACATTTGCAGTTACAACAGTGCTAGATCACTGAGTCTCTTTCAAGAGACTCCTCCCCATGTTAACCCACAGTATCCAAAGCTACAATTTATTTATTTGAATAACTTATGCCCTGCCTTTCTCATGCCAAAGCAAATGCTTAAGGCGGCTTAGCCACAAGCAGAAAATACTGTAGATACAAGTGAAGCGATTACAACGTAAAGCAAGATAACAGCAGGTGACTCAGATAAATGAGTCAAGCCTCGAGATACAGAAAAAAGACCAACCAACCAACCAACCAACCACCTCTTGCGCAGCTGACCAGAGGGTTGAGGCTTTCTTCCCAACCCCCCAAACCCACCTGCTATGTCAAGACACCAGGAAGTGTTAGTGGGACGGCTGCTTATCGCACTCACATGCCAGGGCTCGATGCACGCTGGATCTGCTCAGTCTGTGGCCCAAAGAGGCCAAAAGGGGCCCATCCAAGGCCTCCGGGTCCAGGTTGAGAAGACTGCTGCCTTGGCAGCCCCATCAAGGTTCCCCTTCCCTGCCCCGCGCCCAGGTGGTAGCTGTCCCTTCAGCACCACTCCGCTCTGCCTGCCCACAGCACGGAAGGGAGGCCGGGAAGAGCAGAGCCTGGGAGCAGGGCAGGAAGGCCCGACCTGGGCGTCCCGGACTGAGCGCTGATCCGCAGGGGGCCAGGGTCAGGAGAAGGGGAGGCCACCGAGCCTCCTACGCCTTGGAAGGATCCAGGAAGAGCCTCGCAGCCCACTGAAGAATGAGGAGAAGCACCAGTGGGGCCCCCAGTGCGGAGGAGCGAAGGGGCAGTGCCCAGGTGCTTCCATCCTGCACCTTCATGGAGCCTGCAGGACATGCGGGGCAGCCTCCATGCCTCACCCAAGAGAGGAGGGGCCTCTGGCCTGGCGGGAGAGCTCTGGGGCGAGGCCGGAGGAGACTCCGGCCCTGGAGGGGAACTCGGAGTCCGCCTTCCGACAGGCCTCCTGCAGCAGCTGCCACTCCAGCACAACGCGGGGCTCCCTGGGGACAGGCGACACTGTGCACGCAGCCAGCGACCTGCCCAGGCGCCAGCACGAGGCCGCCCCTCACCTGCCACAGGTGGCTGACAAATCGGATTTCACACTTGTGTGCCCTTGAACGAGGCACAGGTGCCCGCCGGGCCTGCAATGCCTCATCCCCAGGGACGCCTGCCTGGCTGCTCGCTCCCCCCTCGCCCCACCCACCGCCTGCCCCTTCCAAGTGCTCAGGCCGAGCACCACAACCGGCCTTGGCCTTGGGAGCAATGGGGGGGGTCTGCATTCCGGGCCAGAGCCCCTCGCCCTCTCTCGCTCTTCCATCTAACACCCACCCACCCACCCAAGCACCGTTCTTGGGGCCTCCAATTCACCTCCTGAGTCGCCTTCCAGACGACGGTTCACCATCTCACCTCAGCCTAAGTGCAGATTCAGCAGGGGCAGTTCACACATTCAGCCACCGAGTCAAATGCAGGCAGGTGCGAATCACAGCCTTGAGCTATTTGCACACGGTTATTTTGATATTCTAAAAATCTAATGGATGGCACAAGCATTTTTTGGGGGGGGGAAACAAAGCTTTAAAACTGTTTTTAAATTGTTTGTGGTATTTATTTTTTGCTATTGTTGTTTAATACTGTTTTAACTGTTTTTAATGTTAATTGTTATGTTGTATTTTTAATATATATTTTGTAATGCCGCCTTGGGTGCCTTCGGGCACAAAAGGCGGGGTAAAAATCTATTAATAAATAAATAAATAAATAAATAATAGTCCCCCTAAAATAACCAACTCTTTCTGGCACTACATTTGAAACTGTACAAGGGCCCCAGGTTTTGTTTTGTTTTTTAAAAAGGGCCATAAGAACTTTGGAAAAGCCCTGCTGGATCAGGCCAAAAGGGGCCCATCTAGTCCAGCTTCCTGCATCTCACAGCGGCCCACCGGGTGCCTCAAGAAGCAGCACACAAGATACCCGCATCCTGTGGCCACTCTTTTGCATCTGGCATTCTGAGGTTGCCTACTTCTAAAAACCAGGAGGCTGCGCATGCCCTTCATGGCCTGTAACCTGTGCTGGACTTTTCCTCCATAAATCTGTCCAGTCCTCTGTTGGAGGCATTTAGGCCACATGCCATCACCATATTCTGTGGCAAGGAGTTCTGCAGACTATTTATTTGCCGTCAGATGCCACATTCTGCCAGTACCCGGGGGCTGGTTTCAGAGTCCAGAAGCCCTGGAGCAAGTGAGTCTACACCAAACCCATGACTGGTGGACTTGGACGCTTGTCTTTGCAAAGGGTGCAGTTGTGAATCACCTTCCGGCAGAATGCAGGTGGGCAGCCAACTGTACACCCAGCTTGTTTTCCGCCTCTCCCTGGGAAGACTGTGCTAAATGGGGCCAGATGACGCTCACACCCCACCCACTCCTGGCAGGACCTGTTCAGGGGCACAGCCTCAGCCACCCCAGGCAGGGGCCACAATTCCAGGTAAACCAGGTGAGGGCCCTCCCTCCCTGAGGCCACCTAATGGAATTTCTCGCCTAGTCAGGCTTGAACCAGAGACTTCCCATCTCACTCTCGGCCACTGCATCACACCGGCTCTCAGTGAGGAAACAGCCGGCACACACGGCCAGTCGAAAGCCACCTCCACACACCGGCTGTGGTGCAGGATCTGCCCCGCATGCTTCTGAGGCAGAGACACAAGCTAAGCTCTCCAGGATAGAGGACCAAGACCAGGCGGCCTGCAGCCTTAAGAGGGTGCTTCATGCCCTGGGCTGCTGGAATACGCTGAGGAGCACCAAAGTCCTCCTTGCCTCTGAACAGCCACTGACAATCTCCAGTGGTGGAAGAGAGCAGGTCACAGACAACCCCAGAGAGGACCACCACGTTTATTTGCCCAAAGCAAAAGCCGTGTGCCATCCTCCCTGTCCACAGGAGTCATTCATTTGTGTCCTGTCGACAGCCTGAGAGAGAAGGTGCAACACAACAAGACCCAGCTCTTCTCATCTTGGAAAGCGTCCCTGCCTGGTCGCCTGGAAACTGCCCTTAGTCGCCAAAGGCGAACAGGCAAGTGGCTATTGATAAGCTTGCGCCCAGAACCCCCCCTTCCCCTGACTCAACACTGACTGCTGACCCAGAAAGAGCTGAGGATTGCCAGCAGCAGACCTGGCAGAGGAGGAGCCGCAGGCAGACGAGGCCCGGGCACTCCTGCCTCCCCGGCAGCTCAGCCACCCCTTTGCCAGCCTGGACAGGTCCACAGAGGCCACTCCGGCTCCTCCTGTGACTTCCGGCAGTTGGAAAACTCACAAGGCAGAGCCCTCCCAGGACGCTGATTTCTGTATTGGGGGAGCCCTCCAAAAGCGTAGCCCCCCCAGTCCATCCTACCGCCCCAGGAGTCCCCCCCCTTCTGCCCGCTGGCTGTGTAGAGGCCCCTGCGGCACGCTCAGTTCGGGGGGGGGTCTTTGCCCAGGGCTCTCACAAAAGGCACCGGGCGAGTCAGGCTGGGTCCCCCAGGAGGAGCGAGAGGACGGCCACCCAGCCCCCAGGGGGCGCCCAGACTCTGCACTGGCCCCGGCATGGAGGCCAGGGCAGAAGCCGCAAAGGGGCCCCTCCGGAGCCAGCCCTGCAGGGCCAGGGGGCGACAGGCCCCTCCAGGGGGGCACCAGCACCAGGCCAGCCCCTCCACCGCCCGGGACAGGAGGCCCCCCCGCCATGCCCTTCAGCTGTCCCCCGTGCCGCCTTGACTCTGCTCCCCCCCCCCCCCGCAAGGCAGCAGGGCCTGGTGGCGCCCGGTCGGGGAGGAAGCGAGGGCGGGTCCACGCGCCGCGCGCGCTGCTCCAGGAGGGGAAGGCGCTCTGCTCTGCACGGGCTCGACGGAGGGCCTGTGCACCGCCTGGCGCGCCTCTGCATACCAACGAGGCTCCAGACCGGAGCGCTGGCTGCGGGCCACGCTGTGCCGCTGGAAAGGAGCCGAAGAAGGGCCTGCAGCCCCCCCCCCGCCCGGGCTTCCGCACCCCTCCCACCAGCCCTGTTGGGCCCTCGGAGCTGCCCTCCCGGCAGGGCTCCTCCCGCGTCCCGCTCACTTGCCAGCCTGGGGCGCGCGCACTGGGGCACGGGCGACGGGGCCAGGCTAGACGGGGCGGCCGAGCAGGCCTCGCCTGCAAGATGAGAGGTGCCCGCGATCGGGGCTCGCCAAGGAGAAGCGGGGGGGGGGGCGGTTAGACGAGAACGCGCGCAGCATCACCGGCCCCGCTGGAGAGCCCCCGCTCATCTCTGGGGGCGCGCACGAAGCAAAGACACGCGCGAGCCACTCAGCCGACCACCCCCGCCACAATGGGGGGGGGCGAGGGGGGAGAATGTCAACTACCCACCCCGGCTGCTCTGCTACAGGGGAGGGGGCACGAGCCCACGAGCACGCGCCCCGATGCACAGACCGACCGACCGACAGACACCAGCACAGAGGGGGCGGGGGAAGCGGGCGCGCGCCTGGACCGAAGGACGGACAGACCAAGAATGGGGGGGGGGTTTCCTGGCCGGCAACCCCCCCCCCCCCCCCGGGGTCCCCCCCCACCCCCCCCTCCGGCGCTTCGCTAAAACCCCGGGGGGGGGGGTTTCCTCTCCACGCCATCCTCCTCCGCACGGTCTCCATGGCAACACCACCGAGACCGGTCGCAGCAGAAACAGCCCCCTCCCGGTCTCCCTTTTCCCTCCCCCCCCCTCCGACGGACGGTCCCCCATCGCCATCAGGGGGGGAGGGGGCGCGAGGTCGCTGCAGCAGGCGGGGGGAGGGGCTGGCAGGGGAGGGAGAGTCGCACCGCATGCGGCCGGCGGGGGGGGGGGGCCGGGGGGAGTCCTGCTCTGTCCGCCCCTGCGACGCTCCGCGGCTCCACTCACCGGACGGGCTGCTGCTGCTGCGACAGCGAGGGAGGCGGTGGCGGCCGCGCGGCAGCCATGCCGGGCTCTCGTCCGACCCGTGGTAGTGCGGCGGCGGCGAGCGGGCGAGGGCTGGGGGCCGGAATCCTGCCAGCGCCGCCGAGGAGCCCCGAAGTCCCCGCCCCGCGCGCGCGGTCCCGGCCGGCTCCGCTCCACGCGCCGCTCGGTGCCTCTCCTCCTCTCCGCCTGGCCGGCCCCGAGCGCGCGCCCAGTCGGTGCCCGAGAGCGAGCGCCACGCGTGCACGGCGGGGAGGGGATCGCTCGCTAACCTCCTCGCCGCCTCCGCTTCGCGGGCAGGAAGAGACCCCCGCCCTCCCCTCCAGAAAAGGAGCCCCCTTTTCTGGAGGGGGGGCTGGCCTGGGGGTCGCCTCTGGCAGAGGACGAGGAGGGGGCGGTCCGGGCTTCCGCCTTGATTCCCCCCTCACCCCATGACCGCCTTTTCCCCACGTCTCCCTCCAGTGGTCCCTTCCATAGTCTCCCCCCCCCCCGCCGCGAATCACCTGTGGCACAGGCCTTGGCGAGTGAGCGCAGATGGGGCAGAGGCTCCATCCCACTGCCCCCCCCGCACTGTTCTCCGGCTGACCTTCCCCGTCCTAAGTCCAGGCGGTGCCGCTGCCCCACCCACCCCCGGACGTGTGCGGAATGCAGGCTCCCCAGTCGCCACCAGCCCCGCCGTTTGGACCTCGGAGGCATTCGTGGCTCGTGGTCAAAAGCCTCGTGGTGCCCTCTGCCCTCCTGTCCTGGCCCCGCAGCGAAGCCCCCCGCCCAGTCACAGGCCCCCGGCAGCGTCTCCAGGCAAGGAAGACCCGTTTCTGCCTGAAGCCCTGGAGGGGGCGACGGGGATCGAGGGTCTGATTCCGTGCAAGGCGGGCGAGTGAGAGGCATTTGCTCTGGATTTTCCAAAGCCCCCAAAGCATGGACTTCCAGGCCAAACCCTCCCCATGCGCCCCTAAGGGTGCAAGCCCCCGTCCTGTGCTCAGGGACTGGACGGTTGTTCTCTCAGCCCACTAAGCAACTCTCTGCCGATGCGCGCGCGCACACACATGCACCCTCTGCAGCTCTGGGACGGATGCCACGACTGGGAGCTGGGGGTGCTGAGAGGCCAAAGGTCGAGACCCCTGTGGCTGGGGAGAAATGGTGAATGTAGTGTTGTCGCCCCCCAGTGGCTGGAACGGGGGAAGGCGGGTACCAGCATCCCTCCTCCTCCCTGAGTTAGGTTCCCACCACCTTCTTGTTATGGGCTTGATCTCAAAACGAGGCTCTGCCTGGAGGAAGGCTTGGGGACCCCGGACCCCTTCGCCTGTGCCTGAGGGGCCCCGGCACTGACCCCCAAGCTGAATGCTGTGTCTGGTGTCAAGAGGAAGGGTGTACACAGCACTGGGAGAGAAGCGCTTGGGAAACTCCCAAGGGGGATTTGAGGTGGAAATGGTGAGTGTGTTGAAATGTGTGAAGGAAGATGAAGACACCCACCCATGCCCCCCTCCCAGCAAGCCCTGCCCAGGCTGGCTTTGCTGTAGCTGAGGTGCAGAGGCGTTGCTTGGCAGGCCCCAGGTGCATCTTCAGGTGGGGCTGGCAAGGGACCCTGCAGGAACGCCCCCCCCCCAAGCCACTGCAGCCAGTGCAGGCCCAAGGAAAGGTTTCTTCAGCCGTTTCTGGAGGGGGAAAGGACCGGTAGGGCAGTTCTGCACCTGTCCAGGCTGCTGTCCAAGGTGCTGCAGGTTCATCCCCCTCCTCCTCCGCTCAGTGTGCTCCTTCTGGCAAACCCCAGAGCGGGTCTTACTCAGGAGTGCCAGGCAGGGGGTGGGAAGCTGCTGCTTGAACAGGCCCCTGCTTGGATGCCAGTCCCACTGAAATCCACCTGTAAGAGAACCTCCTTTTAGATTTGGGGGGTCACGCAGGGTCCTGCTGCACAGGGAGAGGCTCCCTGGAGGAAATTGAGCGGCTGTTCCCAGCTCCTTCCGTGCTTGGCTGCACCCAGAAGTGGGTGCTTCAGTCCTGGCAGACGGGTGTTTGCTGCACGAGCCACTTGACAGTCCTCTTCTTGCCCTGACTCCGTCTCAAGCAGGCACAGATCTCTCCGCAGAGCTTTGTTCCCAGACTCTGCACCACCCACCCACCCACCGGGCCTGCATCACAAAAGCCGTGGGCAAGTGCCTGCCTGCCTGGGAAGGGCGTTTTACTCACTGGTTGAGAGGCCAATTCAGTCAGAGAGTAGACCAGAGGGGACCTCTGTGATGGCCCTGCAGAATCTCTCTCTCTCTCTCTCTCTCTCTCTCTCTCTCTCTCTCTCTCTCT
>JAJKFI010000154.1:125852-151139 GCA_029204185.1 Lerista edwardsae | reverse complement strand
GGGCCCGGCCAGATCACAGGCAGTCCGCCCAGAGAAAGGAACTGTCAGCAAACGCTGCGGCAGGTTTGGGAATTTGGGGTGGTGGCGGCTGCTAGCTGGAGCCCCCCGTCCCAGACAGCCTTCCCACCTCTCCCTGGGCACACACGAGTATGGAGACAAGGTACAATTCAGCCGACGCTCAGTGTCACCCCAGCGCACCTACAGGGGTATAGCCGGCGTGCCTGGCAGCAGGGCCAATACAGTTCTAGCACCCTCCCGTGCCACACAGGCCTCCTCTACCCTTCAGAAGGCCTCCAAACACTGGAAGCCAGAAGAGCCTTTCTAAGGCCTGCAGGAGGCCGCCTGGCCCCTCCCTCAAGGCACAGCGCTCGGGGCAGTGTTCTCCCTCCCTCCCACCCACCCACCCGCCCACCCCCAGCCCCACCTCAGCTACACCTCTGAGCACTTGGACCTGGGCTGGCCAACTGCAGGAAGGCAGCTTCCCCCCCCCCTTCTTCCACGCAGGGCCACAGAATGGTCCTTTTCTGGGAACTGGGGAGGCATGGAGAGCCCCCCCCCCAAACACACACACACGCACAGAATTTTCTGGAAAGTATGCTCTCTGTATTCTCAGGACATCTGTGGTACAGGGTTTCATCCGGTATAAATAAAGTATAAAATCTTACAATTTGTTTTGTCATTATTTTAACAAAAATACTAAAAACTTATTAAAACCTGAAATCAAAGTGAGGGGGGAGCTGCTAGCAATCACACGGGGGTTTGGAAACACTGGTAGGAAGTGGAGATTAAAAACGCTCCTGCGGCATGGTAGACCCGCCCTCTCCTGGCCCCTGCTTCGGGGGCACCGCTATAGGGCAGGTGCCCGGGAGGGGGCAGCCACAGTTGGCCCCAGCTGGCCGGAGGTACTCTGGAGTCCACCGCGAGTCCTCTCTCCGTGCCGGGCCTCAGTACCGTCCGAAGGGGGCGCTGTTCTGCTGAGGCTGTGTATCTGTGTGGATCAAGGGCACAGCGGTGGTGAAGGGGCCGCGGCTGGGAGGCTGGAGGGGGGGGGGCTGGTGCCCAGGGGCCTTCGGGCCCCCCCCCCCGCAGCGGGAGGAGGCGCAGTCTGGTGCTGCTCTCCCTGCCAGCCTGCAGGCGGCACGCAGGGGCTCTGAGCCAGGGCAGGGAGATCTCCTCCTGGTGAGGACACTTCGGAGAGGATCCCGGCCACACGCCAGGGACAGTGTGAGCTGGCACCTTGGCACAATCCCCTCTCGGGAGCAGGCCGGCCCTTGCTTGGCACCCTCTGCCCCCCGTGCCAGACCCCCAGCGTGCCCACAACTGCTCCCCCCGCACCCCACTTGCCGCCGCCGACGGGGGGGGGGCTGCCATGCCCAAGGGTGGAGCTGGGGGGGAGGGGGGAGGGCTTACTAGAAAGCTGCTGCTGGAGCTGCCGGACCAAGGCTGCCGTCTGCTGCTGCTGCTGCGTCTGCTGCAGGCCCTGGCGCTGGAACTGCCGGGAGAGGGCGGGGGGGGGGGCGGTTAGAACGTAAGAACATAAGAAGAGCCCTGCTGGATCAGGCCAAAGGGGGCCCATCCAGTCCAGCTTCCTGCATCTCACAGCGGCCCACCAGGTGCCCCAGGGAGGCATGAGACAACAAGATCCTGTTGCATCCTGTGGCCACTCCCTTGCACCTGGAACCAGTAGCCCTCCACCTTTGTAAGGAGGTTGCACAATCCATCATTGCCTATAGCCCACGATGGACCTTTCCTCCAGAAATCCATCCAATCCCCTCTTAAAGGCATCCAGACCAGATGCCATCACCACCTCCTGTGGCAAAGAGTTCCACAGACTAACTACCCGCTGGGTAAAAAAGTACTTCCTTTTATCTGTTTTAACTCTCCCAACCCTCAGTTTTAGTGGATGCCCCCTGGTTCTGGTGTTTTGAGAGAGGGAAAAGAACATCCCTCTATCGACTTTATCCCTTCCATGCATAATTTTGTATGTCTCAATCATGTCCCCCCTCAGGCGCCTTTTTTTTAGACTGAAGAGCCCCAAACGCTGCAGTCTTTCTTCATAAGGGAGGTGCCCCAGCCCCGTAATCTTTTTTGTCGCTCTCTTCTGCACCTTTTCCAGCTCCACTATGTCCTTTTTGAGGTGCGGCGACCAGAACTGTACACAATATTCCAGGTGCGGCCTTACCATCGATTTGTACAATGGCATGATAATATTGGCTGTTTTATTCTCAACCCCTTTTTTAATGACCCCAAGCATGGAATTGGCCTTCTTAATTGCTGATGCACACTGGGTCGACACCTTCATTGAATTGTCCACCAGCACCCCGAGATCTCTCTCCTGAGCTGTCACAGACAGCTCAGAACCCTTAAGCCTATAGGTGAAGTTTTGGTTTTTTGCCCCAACGTGCATCACTTTACACTTGTCTACGTTGAAATGCATCTGCCATTTGGCTGCCCATTCCCCCAACTTGGAGAGATCCTTCTGGAGCTCTTCACAATCCTTTCTGGTTTTCACCACCCAGAAAAGTTTTGTGTCATCCGCAAACTTGGCCACCTCGCTGCTTATCCCTGTCTCCAGGTCATTTATGAATAAGTTGAAAAGCACGGGCCCCAAGACAGATCCCTGGGGCACTCCGCTTTTCACCTCTCTCCATTCTGAAAATTGCCCATTGGGGGGCCTTGGTTTGGGGGGGCCTTGGGCACCGCGGACGGGGAAGAGGCGCTGAGCTGCGCTGGGGGGCACCGCTGGGCATACTCACAATTGGCTGCTGCGGGGGGAGCGCCTGCATCCCTAGCCCGGGGGGCTGGCCCTGTGCTTGGGGCTGAGGGACGCTGGGCACCTGGGGCGGCTGCTGGGGCGGCTGCTGGGGCTGCGGCGGCTGGGGTGGGGGCTGCGGCTGCTGCTGCTGCGGCTGCTGCTGCTGCTGCGGGGGGAGAGGCAGAAGGGCGGCCTGAACAAGGCGCAGCGTCTCAAGAGAGGCGAGGCTGCAGGGGGAGGAACGGCGGGACGTGACGCCCACGCTGGGGTCCGGGGGGGGGCTGAGGCCTCGAAGGTTCTGGCTCCGCCTACCCTCAGCATCTGCTGCTGTTGCCTCAGGTACTGCTGCTGCTGCTGCTGCTGCTGCTGCTGCTGCTCCGGCAGGAGCTGGCTGGGCCGGATCCCCGACGGGACGCCTTGTGCACTCAGGTGGTTGATCCCAGCCATGATGGGCGTCGGCTGCATCGACTGGTGAGGAAACCTGCAGCCGGCGGGAGGGAGGGAGGGAGGGAGGGAGGGAGGGTCTGCGGAGCGGCAAAGGCAGAGAGCGCCCCGGCCGGTCTGGGAACCCCCCCCCCACAGAGCAGGGACCAGTGGCCGGACGTGCGGCTGCTGCTGTTCAAAACCCCACAAGCCTGGCCGGGGGGGGGGGGCAGCGAGCCCCTTCACAGCCAGGCAGCCCCTCCTCGTTTGCCCCCCCAGTACCTCTGTGCTGTGCTCAGGGTGTGGCCGTAGCCGGGGGCCTGCTGGTGCACGTAGCCGCTGGGCCTGGGCATGGGCCTGGCAGGGTCAACGAAGGCGGGGCTGGCGCTGGGGTGCGCATTCTGGTAGGTCTGGCTGGCGTAGTTGGGGGGCACCATGGCGCCGGCCTGGGAGGGGTGCTGCTGGAGCCCAATGTGGGAGACGAAGGGGGTGTAGCCCTGCAAGTGGTGGTGGGGAGGGGGTCAAAGCCATAGCTGGCATTACCGTCACACATCTTTGCCACAGACCTGGAGCCAAGGGGGGGAGGCAGAAAGGGGCATCCCGGGGAGGCAGCCTGGTGGTCACACATCCCCCCCAAGACAACTCCGGAAGCTGCCGCCTTGTGAGGACTGTGACGACTCCGCAGCCCCTTCGCAGAGCCCCCCCACCCCACCCCACCCCACCCCGCAGGGTTCCTTGCTTGGGAACTCTGGTAACTAAGCCGGACGCACAACCGATTCCAGGGTGGGAGGGTGGAGAGACGGGCCTCCCTCCAGCTCACCTGCGACGGCTGCACAGCTCCGTAGGCCGGGGCAGGGGCCATCTGGCGCAGGGGGGGCTGCCCCAGCATCCCCTGGCCCTGCTGGAAGAGCAGCAAAGAATCCGTCCCTGCCACAGCTGGACCCCGCCACCCCCCAGGCCCCCACGCAGGTGCCGCCCCTTGGCCCGCCCGCCCGCCCGCACAGGGCCGGGGAGGAGAGAGGAGACTCCCAGCACGCGCGAGCGCCAGGCTGTGCCCTCCGGGACGGCTCTTACCAGCTTGGCCTGCAGCTGCTGGCGGAGCAGCTGCCCTTGCGGGACGGGGGACTGCTGCCTGTAGACGGCCGCCTTGTACGAGGGGTCCATCCCCATCATGCCCCCCATGCCTGTGGGCAGGACCCCCGTGTAGGGGGGGCGGCTGGGGACCAGCTTGCTGATGGGCATCCGGGGCGGCCTGTAGGAGGTGTCCAGGCGGGGGCCACCTGCGGAGAGGAAGAGGGGGAGCAGGAGGAGAGCCTCTCGACCCACACCGGGCGGGGGGGGGGCTGGGGGGCCCCCCCTGCTCCGCTGCCCACTCACCTGCCGGCAGAGGCTGGTTCTGGGCATAGAGGCCCACCGGAGACTGCCCGTAAGCCAGCCGCGACATGGAGTTCCCGGCCGGATGGTGCAGGAGCTCTGTGGCCATGGCCCCTGCGTAGGAGACCCCTCGGCCCGTGCTCATGATGTAGTCCTGGGGGGGGGGAGCGGGACAAGGCGTGACCCATGGGGACCGGGAGCCGGGCAGGGGGGGGGGGGGGGCTTCCCCTGGCTGCTGGCCCGGGCCCCCCCCCCCCCCCCCCACCCCCACCCGCGGCTGCTCTGGGGGGGGGGAAGGAGCCCCTCGGACCCCGCGAGCCCCACCTCGCTCTTGGCGGCGGCCTGGGTGCGCTTCTTGTTCTTGCTGGCCTTCTTCTTGGGCTCCGCGGAGGGGTTGGCGGGGTTGGCGCTGGCCTTCTCCACCTTGGCCGGCTCCGCCGCCTTCTTCTCCGGCTCCAGGGCCACGGGCGTCGGGGGCTCCTCCTCCTCGGGGGGCAGGGGCAGCGGCTCCAGGTAGTAGCTGCGGGGCTTGGGCTTCAGGTGCGTGTGGTAGAGCAGCAGCCGCTGCTGCTCCTCGAAGCGGGACACCTTCCGGTCCACCCGCACCGTCCCGAACCAGCCCCAGGAGAGCGGGGCCGAGTGCTTCAGGCCCTCAAACAGGTCCCAGGGGGAGATCTTCTGCTTGGTGGACACCTGCAGGCCCTGGGGGAGGGGGAGAGGAGGAGATCTGAGGGGCCGGCCACAAGGGCAGCCACACGCTGCAGCCGACGGAGCGAGTTCCCGGAGGCTCTTCCGTGCTAGAGGCAGCCAAGAACCAACCAGACGTCCTGGCACCATCAACGCGAGGGCCCACTGCAGCTCCATCGTGGTCAGAAGATCCCCACGGGGTCAGAAGAGGCAGGGGAACAGAGCCACGGCCGGGGGGGGGGCAGGAAGGGACGGACGGCCAGACGGCCACTTGCCTCCTTCTTGAAGATGGAGTCGAAGCCCGCGATCTTGTTGCCCTTCGTGTCGATGAGGGAGCCCTGCGGCTCGCAGGTGACCACGTCCCGGGTCTGCTTGGGCAGGGGCAGCAGCTGGCGCACCTTCTCCAGGCTGTCGGACTGGCGGTCGCCCAGCTCCTTCTGCGGGGGGAGGAAGGACGGCCGGCCGTGGGCAGCTGCCCCTCGTGGCGAGCTGGGTCTGCAAGCCGTGCGCAGGCCACAGGACGGGAGCCCCCCCCCGCCCCGCCAGGAGCCCCCGTACCCGCAGCTTCTTGACCAGGTTCATGTACGCCCGCTTGTTCTCCTCCATGCTGCCCTGCGAGATGCTGGACATGTCTGCGGCCAGCGTGCCGTTGATGAGCACGCTCAGCATGTCCAGGACCGTGGTGAAGAGCTCGCTGCGGGGAGAGGAGGAGGGGGGGTCACCCGGGGAGGGCAGTGGGGCTCCTCCTGCCCAGCCCTGGCCGGGACTTCCCGGAGGCAGGAAAGCTGCCCTTCCCACTCGGCCCAGCCGCGCCCAGGCCCCTGGGCCCCTGCCCCCTTCAGCCCCACGGCCCAAGGCGCCTGGCAGCCCACGGCCCAAGGCGCCACTCCAGCCACCGCAGCGGGGGCCGGCCGAGGGGGAGGCGGCAGCACTCACTTGTTGGACTGCATGTCGACGGTGCCGCTGCTGATGATGTCCAGGAGGAGGACGGCCCACTCCGTGGTCTGCTGAGTGCTGCGCTGCACCGTGTCAAACATGCCCCCCACCTGGCGGGAGGGAGGGAGGAGGGCGGTGTCTGAAGCTGCGGCGGCGGCGGCAGCAGCGGGACAGGGGCGGCGAGCAGAGGACGCCCAGGCGGAGGAGCTTCTCCAAGAGATGCCGCCAAGGACCCCAGTCTCTGCGCCCCTCTGGAGCAGCCGGGCCCCTGGGACTGGAGCGGGGCCCCCTGGGGTGAGCAGGCAGAGGGCCCGGGGCTGGCCAGACGTGGCTCTGCTGCCGGGACCTCCTCGGACAGCCGCCTCTGCCAGCCACGGGGGCTCCGCACCCCCCTCCCAGCCCCCACCCCCACGCGCTGCTCACCAGGTTGAGCCGCAGCTTCAGCGCCTCGTGCATCAGCTGCTTGGCCTTGCAGTCGTCCTGGTACTGGTCCTCTCGCCAGTTGGTCACGATCTGGGGGTGGTGAGAGGCGGGAGACCCCGGTTGGAGCACTGCTGGCCCTCCTGGGACCGGAGGGCCACGGGCCACTGCTCAGGGCTGCCCCAGGACTGCTCCCGGCCACAGCCGGGCAGCAGGTGCTGGAGCCGAGCAGAAGGACGTCCCCTCCAGGGTGGCCCGAGCCCCAGCCCCTCCCGCGCTGAGCCATGGCAGGGGTGGCCTCCTGCAGACCCACCTGCTGGACCTGGCTGTACAAGGAGGTGAGGAGTCCCTCGCGCTGCTCGTCTTGGCCCTTCAGGCAGGTCAGCACCAGGGAGAGGAACGGCTGCTGGCTCAGCAGGGACATGCTGCGAGAGGGCGAGGGCGGGAGGCAGGGCGAGACTCAGGGCTGGGCGTCGGCCTGCGGGCGGCCCCGCCCCTGCCTCCAGCCACACCCTCTCACCTCTTCTGCTTCTGCCGGTCCCGCTCCTTGCGCGAGGAGGAGCCCAGGTGCTGCCCCTTCTCCAGCTCGTCCCCCGCGGCCTTCAGCACGTAGCCCTGCACCGAGGTCGGGAGCTTGGCGATGAGCGGGGCCACCAGCCACACGCCGGACCGCTCCAGGGAGCTGCAGGGGGGGGGCGGGACACGAGAGAGTCAGGCTGGCAAGCTAATCTATTGCTTATTATTCATATGCTTGTTTAGAAATGTGTGTACACCCTATAGAAAGAGAATATGAACTTCAACAGGGATAAGACCAATTACGGCACAGGAATATGAATTTAAGAATATACAAACAGGATACTTATAATGGCCTGGGTGAGGGGGAATGTCTTAATTACAGATATATAAAGTTGATTTATAATAAAGCGATATTTTGGGACTTCTCCTTAGCCTAGTCCAATAAGATGTTTAGTGGATTGAACTTAGAAGATATATGTTGCTAATCTATAAATTGAAGATGATATAAAGAAGATATTCAGAATGACCTAGTGCTGGGGGGGATGTCTTTATACCAGATATAAAAGTTAAGAGTTGTAATAAGCGATATTCTAAGACTACCTCCTGGTTTGGGCCAATCTGGATGTTTAGGTTAAAATGAATTTATAAGATATTATGATTTAAGAAGAAGATTTTTTATTTTTATTTAAGGTTGAAGTTCAGAATTATACAGGGATGTTACACTGATAGAACACTTGAAAACAAAAGACAGGCAGTAGTTTCTCCCTGGCTGTATTTTATATTTCTTATTATTTTAATAGTCAAAGTAGTCTTTTTTTTCTATCCTTTTTTAATTATAATTGAGAGAGAAGGTATTATGAGAAGACGTAGTCAAAATAAGAGAGTAGAAAGGCCAATGAGGATCAGGAACAGCTAAGATAAGATTTGACGTCAACGATTATTATTTTTTTTACTGAAAATCTTTGGCCGTAAATAAAGATTGGACTACATTGATAATGAAAGATAAAGACTACTAATATAGATTAATAAATGAATTTTGATAGATATGCTTGCTTTGAACATTATATGAGGCTTGGCTTGGTAGAAGCTTATTATTAATAATTTTTTAAGAAATGTATTGTAGGTAAAATAGATTTTACTTTAGCGATGTAATCTCTCCATAACCTCTTGTGTATACCTTATGTTATCTTTCCCCTCCCTCTTTGTATAAATATTCCCCATTACTGTATAGTAGAAAAATAAAATTATCATGCAAAAAACCCCGAGAGAGTCAGGCTGGCCAGAGAGCCCCCTGCGGCCTCCCCCGCACGCACCTGAGGATGGGCTTGGCCTTGCTGCTGGCGGGCACGAGGCTGGCGGAGCTGCCCAGGCCGGCCAGGCCGTTGCTGGCGGAGCTGGTCTCGGCCGACTGCTGGAAGACCTCGATGGTGGCCTTGGCGATGTTCTCCAGCAGGGAGTTCATTTCTTGCTGCGGGGAGACACGCACCTTTCAGCCGCAAGCGGGGCCCTGCCCTGCGGCTTCCCCTTCCCACCCCCGCCTGGGCTGCTGCTGCCCCGGGACTCGTCCCTTCCACTCGCGCCAGCAGCCACCCAGCATGCAGCCCCCGAACCCCCCCCCAGCCCCAGGCCACGCCGGGCGCTCACGTTGTTGGCCGTCTGCTTGATCATCAGCTGCAGCTCCAGCAGCGACTGGCGCATGGTCCACTGGTCCAGGTTCTGCAAGAGCCCCGAGAAGCCGTCGCCCGACTGCGCTGCTGTCTGCAGCGCCCTCACCCCCTCCCCCGTTCACCGCTTTGGCTGCAGCCCAACAGAAGGCTGATGTCTGGGGACACCTCCCCCTCCGCCCCGCCCCCCGCACCTGCAGAATGCGCTTGATCCTCTGCCGCTGGGGGTTCTCGCCCTCCTCGCTGTCCAGCAGCCGGTGCGGGTAGCAGATCAGCTGCATCAGCCGCTGGGCCTGGGTGCTGCTCAGGACGGGGTCCTGCAGGTCGTTGCTGTCCTCGCACAGGGACTTCAGGCAGCGCTCGCCCACCCACTCCTGCGGGGGCAGCACGGGCAGCCGGTCAGGCCCCCCCCCCACTGGCTCTGCAAGGCCTGGAGCCTGCCTGGCCTCGCTATGCCCCCCCCCCCACTGTCTACGGCCTACGGGCAATGCCTGGCTGACCCCCCGGAGGGTCTGGCTCCGGGACAGCGTCAGGCCTCCCGCGTGCCCTGGGCTGCCCCAGCCGCCTGGACGCTGCGTCGCAGGGCGGGGGGCCGGCAGAAAAGGGGGGGGGAGTGGGGTGGGGGGGATCGCAGCTTGAGGTTTACCCACAACCAGCGCTGGGGAAGCCAGAAGCCCGTGAGCCCTGCCAGTCCAGCACCCCACTCCCCTCGTGACTGGCAGGGGCGGCCCATAGGCAGGGCATGGAGGAGGCAGCCCCCCCCCGGGCACGCAGGGGCAGCCCCCTCACCTGCTGGCAGATGCTCCTCAGGACGTACTTGGCGTAGACGTCCAGGCTGGCCGTCTCTATGGACCCCGTCCGGCTGGCCGGCTTCTTGTCGTCCTCCAGGAGGTCGTCCACCCCGCCCGGGTGCGGGAACCCAGAGCACTTCAGCTCGGCGTCCCCTGAAACCAGGAGCCGGGCGGGGGGGTCAGCGGCTGCCACGTCAGGCCCCTGGGAGTGCCACTTCTCTGCACCACAGGCCCCGTGGGGCAGGGCAGCCAGGCCCCCCCTCCACCACCACCCCCCCCAGGAAGGCAGCCACCGCCAGGCACGTACCCAGCACGAAGACGGCCTTCAGCACCGCAAAGACGGCCCCGTCCACGATGCGGTTCTGGGAGGCGGCCAGCAGGTGGCGGTCACAGGAGGAGCGGATGCTCACCAGGGGCTTGCCTGGAGGCGGGAGAGAGGCAGGCAGGCAGGCAGGCAGGCAGGGCCGGGGATGGGCAGGCGCCACAGGAAGCGTCACAGGCAGCCGCCCCCCCCCGCTGCCCAGACCCAGCAGCCCTGCCTCCTCCAGGCACACAGGGCAGCCTCCTGGACTACCCCGCGAGGAGCCCTCCTGGCCTGGCTCCGGGCAGCACTCCCCAGGGGGCGAAGGGGGCCCCACGAGAGGGGGGCGCTCACTTACTGCTGTCCTGCTGGCAGGGGTTCAGCTGCGGGGTCTTGAACAGGTGCAGCAGGATCCGGCAGGTGAGGCGGGCCCCGGGCTCCGAGTCCTGCTCGCTGCAGGCTGGGGACAGAAGAGGCCCAGGGTCTGACCGGCCCCGGCAGCAGGCTCCCCCCCTCCTCGAGAGCAGCCCTGCGCTCCCCAGTGGCCTGGGGGGGGCGGGGGCAGCACTCACCAGCATTCAGCAGCGAGGGGATGGCGGCGCAGCGGATCAGGTCCTCCAGGAGGAGGCACTGGCGGGCGATGAGGATGGCCACGAAGGTGGCGAGGGAGTCGTGGAAGGAGAGGTCGCTCACCTGCAGCCCGGGGGACAGAGAGGGCTGAGGAGGCGGCACCGCTGGGGAGAGGCCCCCCGCAAAGCCTCAGAACCACCACCGCCTGCCTCAGACCCCCGCGGGCCCTCCCCCCGCCCAGGCCCCGCCCTTACGTCCACGTTGCAGAGGAGATCGTTGAAGCCGCAGGTCCCGTTGTTGGAGGAGCAGCACAGGGCCTTCAGCACGCCCAGCCACTCCGCGCTGAGGGTCTTGCAGTAGCCCGTCAGCTCCGCGCACAGGATGGCGATGTCGTTGACCCTGCCCGGGGGGAGAGCGGCCGCGGCCGGGGGCTTAGGGGGCTTCGCTCGGAGGGGCTCACAGCGACCGCACTTCGCGATGAAACCTCCGAGGCGAGGGGCGGCCTGACACACAGCTGCCCTCGCGGGGAGCGACAGAGGGGGCGGGCTCTGCGCCCCACGCCACCCCTGAGAAGCTTCTGGGAGACGAGACCCCCGGCCTGCCCCCGCAGGGCTCCGTGGCCCCCGGCAGATGCCGCCCCCCAGCGCCTCACCGGTCGGGGTCGTGGTGCCCCACACAGACGTGCATGAGGGCGTTGCACACAAAGCTGTAGCGGTTGGCGGGGTTGTCGGTCAGGCTCTTGCCCAGGTTGGTGTAGGTGAAGTTGTGGGCCGAGGGGTTCTCGATGGTGTCGATCATGAAGAGCGGCTCCCACAGCATGTTCGAGTCCGACGGCTCCACGTTGCAGTAGATGCTGTTCTTCACCTTGGAGCAGAAGTCGCTGGCGGGGGAGGGGAGGCGGGGGTGAGGGGCTTCGGCCGACCCCCCCCCCCGCTCCTGCCCGCCTGCACCCAGCGGCAGCAGCAGCCCCTGCGCTTCCCGGGCCGGTCGCTTCCCGGCTCCCCCAAGCCGGCGCTTGTTGAGGCCGGAGCCGGCGCTAACCTGAAAAGCTCCCCGAATTTACTCTTGAGGTGGCTGCAGGACGTGTACAGGTCGTAGAGGTAGGCCAGGATGCAGCGCTCGGCCGAGGAGCCGTCGGAGCGATTCATCCCGTGCTTGACCACCCCGCACAGCCTGTGCCGCAAGACAAGACGTGGCCCGTTGTGTGTGTGTGTGTGGGGGGGGAGATACAGGCACCGTCCCCTCCCCCAGCACGGAAGGCGGAGCCCATGCAGAGTCCTCCCTCCCCCAAGACCCCAGTGGCACAGCCTTCTGGACAGGCACAGGCTAGAGGGACAGTGGAGAACCTCAGTCCTCCGGAAACAGACCCTCTCCCCCCCCCAAGTGCCCACAGCAGCAGCCCCCGCCCCAGCGCAAGGAGGCCTCACCCTTCGAAGACTTGCGCCATCTGGTCCTGGTTGAGGATAAGGCAGGAGTGATAGTGCCGCAGGACGGCCACGATGCAGAGGCAGAGGCTGGTGGTGTAGCTGCCCACCAGGTCGGAGGACTTCAGCAGCAGCTCCGCCTCCACCACGCTCAGCTCGTTCAGCAACTGCACCCAGCACGGAGGGGAGGCAGAACGGGGGGAGTGGGTTAAGCGACAGGGCAGGGCAGCTCAGGGGCCTTCCCTGCCCAGTGCCACCCTCCGTCTTTTGCAGACGCAGGGCCTGGCGTGGAGACTGCCAAGAGGCGTCTCAAGACCCGTCACAAGGCGTGTACGAGAGCAGAGGGGCCCTCGCGGAGGCTCGGGGCACGAGGGGCACTTCCGGCATCCCCCCCCCGCCGTCCCTGAGCCACGCACCTGGATGGCGAAGTCGATGAGGCCGCTGATGTTGAGCGAGTACTCCATCAGGTCGAAGATGAACTGCACGTGCTGCACCAGGGGCAGGTGGTAGGACATCCCTAAGGCAAAGCTGGTGATCTGCTCCAAGACATTGCGAGACACCTGCGTCGGGGGGTGGGGAGGGGAGGGGTGGGGAGACGCACAGACGTGCAGCAGGGACCGTCAGTGGCTGCCGCCCAAGGAGGAGCTCCCCGGGGGGCCCCCGAATGGACGAGCAGGACGCCAGCAGCCGGGCCCCGGGGCCTTGCCCACGGGGGACACACACCTGAGAGGTGACGAGGTGCTGGTCGAAGTGGGAGAGGTGCTGGAACTTGGCAAAGATGTCCTCGGCGGTGGGGAAGGCCTCCGGCTTGCTCCGCTTCCTCTTCTGGCCTTCCTCGCCTCCTGCCGCAAGTCAGACAAGTTACGTTTAACGACTCGAGTTACATTTAACGACTCACAAGCCACAGCCCTGGGAACCTGAACCCGCAAGGCGGTTATCGGGCGGTTGGGGCAACTGCCTCTCCCGGGGCCCCAGGCGCCCCTCGCTCTTGCCAGGCCCCCCCATGGTTGCACACGGACCCACCGCCCAGGCCCCACAGACCTGTCTCGGCCGTGCTCTTCCGGTTCAGCACCTTCAGGATGTCTTTGGTGATCCTCTTGATGGCGTGACGGGCCTCGTCCCGCCGCTTCCCCACGCCGAAGAGCACCACCAGGCGCTGGTTGCACTCGTGGCTGCTGGACTCCTCCTGAGGAGCCGCAAACGGGGAGAAGCAGCGTTACCTGGTTTCTTATCTAAACTGACACTGGATGGCTGGAGAAGGGTTTACAAACGCTTATTTTACTGCGCAGCAGGCTATTCCCAGCATCTCTTGACCAAAAACAGGGAGCAGCAGCAAGAAAACAGTTTACACAAGTTTATGCAGGTCCTTTTACGTAGTAGCAAAAGAATATGCATTATCAATCAATCAATCAATCAATCAATCAATCAGGTACTTATATACCGCTTTTCAACACAAAGTTCACAAAGCGGTTTACAGGCAAATAGTAATAATAATAAAGTTAAATGGCTCCCTGTCCCAAAGGGCTCACAATCTAAGAAAAAGGCAGACCGCCAGCAACAGCCACTAGAAAGACTGCGCAGGGGTGAAGAGGGACAGTTACTTTCCCCCTGCTCAATATAAGAGGAGCACCACCGGAAAAAGTGCCTCTTGCCCAGTTAGCAGGGGTGATTATGTAAAAGCGTTATGCAAAAGGTAGGCGTTAACATTCTGGCTTTATCAGAAAGCTATACATTTACACGTTAGTCAGTTTGGTCAGCCTGCCCTGGTACAGGGCACATCCTGGCATCCCTGGGCTATCTCTTCAACTTGCACCTACTCATTTTGCAGGCTGGAACATTCTGGAGCTTTGGAGCTAAAAGCAGCGTTTCTGACTGAAATAGGTCACAGGTCATCGCTAACGTACACTGTTCAAACTGCTAATATTTCACCCATATGTATCGTTAGGAGCCTGTGAGCGGGGAGGCTCCGGGTGGCCATCGCCACGAGTGGCCGGTCATGGCCTTCCTCCTCCTCCTCCTCCTCCAATCTGCCTAAACCCGCCAACTTTACGGAGGCCAGAGACCATCAGCAGTTTCCCGGGTCTTGGGCAGAAAGGCCCCAAAAGGAGATTTGGGGATTGAGCCCGGGACCTCCAGCATTCAGAGCACCCACACAAGACTCCCAGGCACCCCGTTCTCCCCCCCCCCGGCCCAGGCTGGCTGCTCCCCTACCTGTGGGATGGGGAAGTGGGTGGAGTACTGGATGTGCCGAGGCTGGTCGTAGAGCAGGGCCAGCAGCCCGTCGGCAGCCTTGTCCTTCAGCAGTGCCTTGCCGTCCTTCTCCAGGTCCAGCTTCTCCGGGGAAGGGCTGGCCTTGGCCTCGCAGTGCATGGGCGGGGAGAACATCTGGGGGGAGAAAGAGGCAGGGGCAAAGGGCCGGCTCCGTGAGTGCACCGAGCAGGGCAGAACCGGGACACCCCCGCCCTCCCCAGAAGGGCAGCCCAGAAGACCGAAGCAGGGATGGCGCTCGCTCGCTCGCCCCACAGCCGGAGAGGGGGAAGCGTCTCGCCCACGGAACACCTTTCACCAAGCGCCAAGGAGCGGGGGGGGGGCGCGTGCCCACAGCAAGCTGGCTACCGAGGACCCCCAAGGCCTTGCTTCCATCTCTCCCACTCCACCTGCATGCGCCCCGCCAGGCTCTGACCCCCTGCGAGACACCTGGGCCTTTTATCCGAGTTCAGACTGCGGCATTTCCATCGAGTTCTCCTGCACTGGGCTGGCTGCTATTGTGCGTCACCCACGTTAGCTACGCATTAAGGCAACAGCACTTAACAGGACAAGGCTAGAAGGCAGACCATCAACAGGCGCGAAGGGAGGAGCGGTGCCTTTGGGCTGCCCCCCCCCCCCAGTCAGCAGAACTGTCCCAGGTGCAGGAAGACTAAGCGCACGAAGGACGCTCTCCCCAGCGCTCCTGCAGGGATGCTTGTGTGAAAACGTCTGGGCGGAGTGGGGGGGGGGGGAGCCCAGCCCTGGGAGTCTCCGTCAAACGGGACTCAAAAGGGCTCGCCAGGGTCGGCCTGCCCAAACCGTACCGAGAAATCGGTCTTCTCCATGTCATCAAAAATCACGCTGGAATTGTGGTCTATGTCCATCTGGCACTCGGACAGGCCCGTGTCCTGGGGGAGACAGGGAGCAAGCGCGGCTGCTCAGACCCTCCAAGCCCCGCAAGCAGCCGCCCCTCGCAGCAAGCGCCCCCTTGCCCTGGGCGCCCCCCACACCTCCAGCTTGATGCCGCTGCTGCCCTCGCCCTCCTTCCGGTCGTGCTCCTCGGCGGGGTCGTCGAAGGGCGAGGGGGGGCGGGGGCCGTGCACGTCGATGGCCAGGTCGCCGCGGGAGATCAGCGTGCACATGTACATGTTGTGCGAGAAGACGTCGTGCCGGATCAGCTCGCAGAACAGCAGCACCAGGTTGAAGAACTCCACCTTCTCGTTCTCGTTGCTGGGGTCGGCTGCAGGGGGCGGGCCGAGAGCACTCGGGTGAGGATGCGGCCTCCCCCTGCCCCCACCCTGGCAGCGCCGCCAGCTGCCCACCCACCTTGCTCGTGCAGGAGGAGGAGCACAGGCTGGGCCCCCACCCCACCCAGGTCGGGGGCGAGCTGACCCCTCGGACCTCAGCTAGCCTCAGGGCTCAAGGGGGGCGGCCAGGGAACCCGTACTTAACACGGAACCCATACTTAACACGGGCGCCTGCGTGTCCAGGAACTGCATGAGGACGTCCTGGAAGACGGGGGCGTTGCCTGCCGAGAGGGAGCCCGAGGAGATGGAGCCCTTCTCGTCCACGACCTCCGAGTCCCCGCACCTCTGGGGAGAGAAGCAAGCGCAGGAGGCCGTTCGCCCTTTCCTTGACTGTATATGGCAAAATCCGCCAGAACGCCCAGGACCTCGTCTGTGGGAGACCCCCCCAGCCACCCCACGACCGTCTCCCCCCCCCCACTACAAGTTCAGCCTCCGGCCTGCTCCGACACCCACCTCTGCCTCGATCTCCGAGTGCCGCTTCTCCAGCAGCTTGGCCACGACCATCGCCCGGTGGCGGCCAGACCGCTTGTGGCTGACGGCCCACTCGCACAGCAGCGCCACCACCGCGTCGTCGTCGGGGGAGATCTGGCAGGGGAAACAACCCATGTGGAGGACTGGGAGGGCCAAGGCGGGCCAAAGAGTGCAGGGCCAGCCCCCCACCCGCTGCCCTTTCTGCAGGGTACAGAAGGCCACGAGGCCTCAGTCTCTCCCTCCCACCTACCCTGGGGCATCGCACTCTCCCCCACCCCCAGTTGGCGCGAGCACCAGCAAGACCCCTTTGCTCAGCACAGCCTGAGAAGCTGCTGCTCCCTTTCGTGCCCTACTCCAGCAGCCAGCCCCCCACCTCATGACTGTCCTTGCTGGGCCCCACGCCGAAGATCCTGTTGTACAAGGAGTCCAGGGAGTTGCTGAAGTCCGACCTCTCGAAGCTGTGGCTGTCGAGGACCTCCAAGGTGTGCAGCACCCGCCCGATGGTGAATCCTGGAATCAGACGGAGAGGGCCACAGGCTCAGAGCCCCGACTGCACCAAGTCCTCGGGCAGAGGCAACACTGGCCAGGAGTGCCCAGAGGAAGGAGGAGGAAAAAGGGCAAGGCACAGCAAACAGCCACGCCCGGAGGGAGAGCGGAGAGGCAACAGGAGACCCAGCCAGCCTTGGCCTGGGAAGGAGGAGGCAGGGAGCACGAGGACGAGGCTCAGGACGGCTACCTGCAGTGGCTTCCTGGCACTTGTCAAAGGACCACCGCACCTCCACCGCCTGGCCCCGCTCTTTTATCTGCTGCTCAATCTCCCGGAGCTTCGCACGGACCTGGGAAGGACGATGTGATGAGCTGTGCCCCGGAAGCACTGAGAGGGTTAATCAGCCCTGGCCGGGAGGCTCACCAGGGGAGGTCTGGAGGGGAGCACAGCTGGGGTGCATCTTCCGCAGCCTCTCTGGATCGGCCTGTGGCAGGGCCCGGGCCAGGCAGGCGTCAGGCTCTGGGGCTCGGGGCTCACCTGCTGTATGAAGGCCGAATTGACTCCTGGCATGGGCAGGTTGGAGGGGGCGATGGGCAGGTGGTCCAGTGGCGATCCAGTTTTGATCCTGCTGTCAGTTAGGGAGTAATGCCAGACAAGGGCACTGGGGCAACACAGGACAATACTCTGGAGGGGGAGAGAGAGAGAGAGAGAGAGAGAGAGCACACACTGAGCTCCCCAGAAGGCTGGCCACACCCCTCCTCTTCTCTGGCTTCAGGCCAGGGGTGCCCAACGCGTTTAATGCAGTGGGCGGAATAGGCAACCGCACACACACACACACACACACACACCCCACTTGCCTGGAGAATGCAGCTGAGTCCAAACACCACGGGGCGGTGCTGGGGGCAGAGCAGCAGGTCGCTGAAGGGGCTGGGAGGCGGGTTCCCCGCAGCCGGCTGAGGGGTGGGCGTGGAAGGGAGCGTGGGGGCAGCCTGGGCCGTGAGGTGGTGGGCAGGGTGCCCCCCGGTGCTGTCCAGCAGCATGGCCAGTCTCCGGGTGCAGAAGTAGGCCAGGCGCCTGGACAAGTAGGCAGACTGCACGAACTCGCTGGAATACTGTGGCGGGGGGAGGAAGAGAAGCGGTTCAGGATCGGTGCGGAGAGTGCCCTCTGGCGGCAAAGGGGCTCAGGACGAGGAAAGCTGGGAGTGCAGACTCCGTCCTTGGGGTGGAGGAGGAGGGCTCTGCTGCTGCTGCAGGGGGTGCGTGGAGAAGCTGACCTGTAGCAGAAGCGGCAGGAGCAGCTTGAGGAGCTCGTCTTCCCCTGGCCGGATCTTCTCGAAACACTCGAGGACCCAGGTCAGGAATTCATGCCGGTCCAGCATCCCGTCCTGGAAGCAGATGGGCAGCAGTGGGCAGACAGGGTGGCCTGCGTGGTCCCGCCTCGCACGAGGGAGGGAGGGAGGCAGGCAGGACAGGCTCAGCCCGAGCAGGCCCCTCCCCCCCCGCCCTCCCACTCACCTGGAACATGAACATGGCCAGCTTCTCGTTGTAGTCCCACTGCTTCACGCAGTGCTCCACGTCCTGGGGCATGAGGCTGGAGGGCGACCCGCAGGTCTGGGCCAGCAGCTGCCGGTAGAAGTCGGCAATCTTCTGCAGCTGCTCCCACAGGTACTTGGTGATGATCTGCGTCCATTCTGGAAGGAAGAGCAACTGCTGATCCCGGAGAACTGACAGGCAGGAGGAGGGAGGTCTGCGTCCAAGGAGCGGGGAGGATAGCGGAGGCGAAGAGGAGCCCCCCTGAAAGTCAGAGGAGCCCATTCCCAGAGCTCAGGGGGCTTCTGCGGCAAGGGGAGGGGCTGCCCTTACCGCTGAACGGATCGATGACGTGCCGCTTCTTCACCTTGGTCTCGGTGATGGCTGCGTAGTAGGCGCAGGTCATCTTGATCAGCCAGGCTGCTCTCATCACGGGCACGGTGTACTTCGCCAGGTAACCAAAGACCTCCTCCTTTTTGCTGAAGATGGGCACCTGCCAGGGGGCAGAGCCCCAGCACAGGAGTTAAAGGCGCGACAAGGATGTGTTCCAAACAGCATGGTGCTTGGGGGCAGATGCAGAGCCGACAGCACAGGGCTCTCACTTGGTCTAGCGACTGGCTGGCCAAACCATCCCACTTTTAAGTCTTCCTGCAGCCTGGAGCCACAGCATCCACCACTGCCACAAGACTCTTTCCAGTGGCTCTTCCATCCGTACACCAACAGTGCCCCTCCCTCCCTCCCTCCCTCCCTCCTGACAGCCCATTGGCCCTGTACCTTTTTAGCCAGGTGAGTGAGAGGCTTGGTCCCAGCCAGATCATTGAACCAGTTGTTGATGGCGCTCTGAGAGCGTGCCGTCACCAGCCAGAAGTTGTCCTTCTGGTTCACCTGGGGTTTCCGGCGCCCCGTGTCAGGCAGCGTGTTGCAGCGCAGTTTTTCGGCAATAATGCTGCTGAAATTTGAACTGATCTGGAGGGGGAAAGAGAAGGAGAAGGAACAGGAATCAGGACTGACGCCAGCAATTCCAACAGTTCACCTGCGAGGCTGATGCAGGTCCAGCACCAGAGCAGTCAAGGCCCTCACCTTGGCAGGGTTGAAGTTGACGTTCTTGGCAGTGCCATGCTCATCCCCGGAGACCGCTGGCTGGTTGTTGAAACCCTGTTTCACGTTCAGAGCCGTCAGCTCATCCTGCAGGAGAAAAGGAGAGATGCGCCTGAGACTGGAAGACAGCTCTCTCTGTCATCATGCGCGCCCTGGCCTATGAACTTCCTGGGAGGGGGAGGAGCTGGCTGTCCACTGCTGGAGGGATCGATGAGCTAGAAGAGAGGCTTCAGGGTATGTGTGTGTGTCTAATCCAGCAGTGAAATTAATTCAGACCTACCAGATGCATACGTGTGGCCATGCTAAGTCTGTCGCTGTAAGAACAGTGCAGACTAGGGTATTTCTGGCATCTGACAGCAGAGACTCTGGCCTTCAAAACCCCAGACTACAAAACCCCAGACTTTTGTTATATTAGTTTTTCAGCACGGCACAGGTCAGTCCGATGCTACCAGATGCCATCCTACAAGTCCACCTTGCCTGGCTCCGTGTGTCCTGCAGGCAGTCATCCACCCTTCCAGGCCTCAGGCCAGGAGAACACCTTCACCGCCACCCTCTTTAACTAGAGACGCTAACTAAACAAACTGCAAGCGCCACTCCTCGCTCAGGAGATCCTCCCGGTGAAAACACCACAGGAGGCCGGCTGGATCAGGCCCCATCTCGTCCAGCTCACAGCGGCCCACCAGATGCCCCGGGGAGCGCGCAGGGCAGCAAGACTCCTCTCTGGAGCAGCTACGGAGCTGCCCAGCAGCTGCTCTCCAGGTGGGGGACGTTCTGCATGCCAAGCCCCTCCCGCCCAGAGGGAAACCTACGAGACCTTGTCCGGGGGGGGGGGCTTGTGTGACTCTGGGCGCAAGGGGTGCTGCTGGTGCGCTGCGCAGGGGGACCCCCTGTCCCTGGGGGCTGGGGAGGGGGCGAGAGGACCCTGCTGGCCCCGAGGGGGCGTGGCTTCCTGGGGGCGTGGCCTGTGCGGGGCCAGGCCCCTACCCGCTGCAGCACCACGGCCAGCCCCCTGGCGGTGGGTGGGGGTCTGAGGGCGCCCCCCCCCCGTCCGTCCCTCCCCGCCCCACCTCCTTCTGCTTGGGGTCCTGCGGGTAGACGTCTGGCGGGCCCAGGCGCGGGCGCTTCAGCGGCCGGTGCTCGTAGCTCAGGATCCCGAAGGCCGCCATGGGGGGCGCGGGGGGCGGCCGGCCTGCCGGCCTGCCTGTGTGTGTCTGTCGGCGCAGCAGGCCCAGCACAACAAGGGCCGCCGGCGGAAGCCGGTCCCGAGGGCTGCCGGGAAAGGCCGCGCCTAGAGGCGGTCGAGGGGGAGGCGGGCGGGCGCCGGGCGCCTCCGAAGGCTCGGCGGAAAGGGACGAGCGGGCGCGGAACGGAGGCGCGCCGGAACCTTAGCGCCGGCGGCTGCGGTTGCCCGGGGAGGCGGAGTAGGGGCGCGCAGTGACGTCACCAGGGAGGGAGGGAGGAGGCGGCGGGGCCGGTCGTAGCCATAGAGGTAGAATAACAGGAGAGGACATCTCTTAAGAAGAGATAGCAGCCGAATGAGGCCAGGGGGCGGGCTTAGCAGCCATGTTGGCGTACTCAAAACAATCCTTATTCCAAGCATTTCGGATTGCTTTTCTGGTACTCTTTAGCACTGAATCGTTTACTCCTGAAATAAAAACTTATGAAAATAACAACGTGTGATCGTGTAGAAACATCAGTGGTAACCATATTATGAGTTAATATGCAATTCCAAGGTTTAATTCCGCATAATTATATTACTGAACATACCGGACGAAATGCTACTTGCTGTCTATTTAAACTCGGATTGCACTGTTTTGACAGACTTATTTTTTGAAATCTACACAAGCAAAAATAAAACGGCCATGCCCCATAAAAAAAAATGTCTGTTAATGTTCAGAATTTCAAAAGTATTACAGTAGGAAAATTACATTAAAATCTCTTCATAAAATCTCTTCAAGTAGTTGTCAATATGAGAGTAATTCTTCTTTACTTCTAGACTATTAAGAGTATTTTTTTAACTTCTACACTCACCCCCCCCCAAAAAAAAACAAATTCTGTTAATGTTCAGAATTTCGAAAATATTACAGTAGAAAATGGAAGGTGGGAAAAAACGTGTAAACGGGAAGGGGGGAAAAAGGAGGGGGGAAATATTTTTTTTTTACCTTCTAGACCAGGGGTCAGGGAACTTTTTTACCTTTTACCCCAAAATATATTTAGATATGCCAACGTTACCCCCACCCCCGCCAGAACAAAAGAAAAAAAATTACATATTGGAACCCATTGCTTTTTATTTGATTAATTAATGAGCTTAATTAATGCTATGTAAATATGAAGTTGTAAAGAGTTTGGGTACACCTGCAGACCTTGAGAGAATAGAATTCAACCCTTCTGGGTTACAACTAGCTTACCTTTTTGACAACAGGTTTAGGTGCTTGGACTTAAGATTTCTCTCTATAATGAATTCAGATTGGGGCGGGCGGGCGGACTCTCTCTCTCTCTCTCTCATACTCACGCACACACACAGATGCCAGCAACAGCAGTTCTGATTTTGTTTTTGTTTTCTGCTGTTCGCCTTGCCTCGTTGCCTCCTGCCTCTCTTTGTGTCCGTCCTCCCGCTCGCTCGCCCGCCTGCCCGCCCCACTCCTTGGGACAGCAAGACAAGGCAAACCCAGGGAGAGCCCTAGCTGCTCACAAGCAAAGAGGCACGTCCACAGAAGTCCTCTCAACACACACACACGTGCGCGCCTGCGGGCACATGCACACACACACCTCAGCCGCTCACCAGAGCCTCCCCCACGCCTGCACATCTCGCGTCCCTGCCGGGCTCCTGGGTGGTGGTGACGACGGCAGCTCCTTGGTCTCCCCACCCAGAGCTGGTTCGGGCTCTTCCCTGGTGTCGAGCACCGCCAACTCCACGGCTGCCTGAGTGCCAGCCGGGAGCGGGTCTGTGTCAGCCTCGCTGCCCGGAATAGGCCTGGCCTTGCCGGCTCCCCCATCACCCGGCACTGCTGCAGTTGCAGCCACGGCCGCCATTTTCTCTGCTGTTGCTTCCTTCTCCCTCTACCAGCAGCGGGATCGATAACCACGGCCTTCTTCGCCGCCTGGGAAGGGATAGGAGGGGAACACTGCCTATTGGGGGCCAAGTACCTTGCTCTTTCTAATCTCCTACTGGAAGCAAGGGAAATCCATCAAGCGTGAGAGGAACTTCCCATTGGTCAGAAGAGAGAACGTTGGTCATGAAGGAAGGATGAGGGAAATGGGGGGCGGGGCATACTCCTATCTGTCCATTACCCCCAGGAATTTCATTTTTACCCCATTTGGGGTAATTTACCCCTGTTCCCTGACCACCGTTCTAGACCATTAACAGTGGGTGTCAGAAAATGGTGAATAAGACGGCTAGGAACAACAAGAAATTACACAGCTTCAAAAATAATGCACTATTTCAGTGAACTGTAGTTTTATTGAACCGATGTAATGAGAATACATGAATCTTTCCGTGGAAATTAAGTCCCATTTTTCGTACAGTGATTCGCACACCCATATGCAGAACACGCAGGCATGATTAAAGAGGTTGAGATTAACTTTTACACGCGTGCAGGGAGATTTTTATTCGTGAATTCGCGGCAATCCTCCTCCTTGGCGGGAAAGATCTGAGTCAGCCATATTTGAATACCCATGGCTTCAAGAAAATAATGTGTCCTCTCCTGTTAATCTAACCTGCTTGGTCGTAGCCCCGCCCCTTCGAGGGGAGCAAGGAGGCTGGTCCAGGGCCCGGCCCTGCTTGTTAAATGAATAGGAACAAAGTGAAGCCAGGGGGCGGGCTTAGCGGCGACGTCATTATACTCAAAACATTGCTGATTCCAAGCATTTCAGATTGGTTTGCGCATGATGTTTAGGACTTAATAGTTTACTCCTGAAGTAAAAACTTACCAAAATAACAACGTGTGATCGTGTAGAAACATCAGTGGTAACCATATTATGAGTTAATATGCAATTCCAAGGTTTAATTCCGCGTAATTATATTACTGAACACACCGGACGAAATGCCACTTGCTGTCTATTTAAACTCCAATTGCACTGTTTTGACAGACTTATTTTTTGAAATCTACACAAGCAAAAATAAAGTGTGAACGGGAAGGAAAGAAAAAAGGGGAGGGTGGGCAAAAATTAGATAAATATGTAGGAAAATTACATTAAAATCTCTCAATGTATAACACAAGTAGTTGTCAATATGAGAGTAATTCTTTTTTACTTCTAGGCTATTAAGAGGACTTTTTTAAACTTCTACACTCACCCCCCCCCATAAAACAAATTCTGTTAATGTTCAGAATTTCAAAAATATTACATATTATTATTTTTATTTTTATTTTATGTCTTCATATCTACTTCAGTTTGTGAAGGGCTGCATACTTTATGAAGTAATATTTTTATTTTTACTTTATTTCTTCGTATCTACTTCAGTTTGTGAAGGGCTCTTACTTTATGAAGTAATATTTTTCTGTAGCAACAAATCACAATGATTTTAATTACCTGTGCAAAGTAATCCCATTTTTCGTACAGCGATTCGTGCACCCGTATGCAGAACACGCAGGCATGATTAAAGACGTTGAGATTAACTTTTACACACGGGCAGGGAGATTTTGATTCGTCATAAAAGCCGAGCGTCCACTCCTGTCTCCGTAGTGCCTGATAAAAGGGTCTCTCAGCCAGTCAGGCAACAACGTGCCTCCCTTTGCCTGGCATTCCTCTAATCTTAACAGTGAGCTACAATTGCTTTTTATTCTTCAGATCCACAAACCATCCTATCCCTTTTCTCGTTCTCCTGTACTTGCTGACTTCTCCTTAAGTAGAATCAAAAGTTGGTCCAGCTTTTACTTTACAGGGATCTGTGACACAAGCAAGGCTGCACCCCACTGGTTTACAGGGACCCCCGCTAAACTGGTGCGGAGAACCCAAGACAGTCACCTCAGGGCCCCTGGAGGAGCTCACAGGGCAGTCCCGGGGGTGCTGCTTCTTGCCTGGGGATGCTGAAGAGCCCCTTTCTCCGCAGGTGTGCCTCTCTTGCGGATGCTGCAGGTGTGCGATGTTTGCTTTGGGGGCAGGGGATGGGTCATAAAGTCCTGCTAAAATTCAGGACCCCTCTGGGGAGCCAGCCAGGGACTCCAGTCTTAACACTGGCAATGCCCCTTTTCTACAGAGCGCCCAGAGGTGACGGTGACCTGCAAGGACAGCCACGAGGGCTTGGAGACCCTCCGCTGCCGGGCCCATGGCTTCTACCCCAAGGAGACTGACGCCACCTGGAGGAGGGATGCGGAAATACTCATTTACCCACTGGGTTAAAGAATCTGTGGAACTCCTTGCCACAGAAGGTGGTGATGTCATCTGGCCTAGGTGCCTTTAAAAGGGGATTGGAGGAAAAGTCCATCGCAGGCTACAGGCCAGGATGGGTGGTGCAGCCTCCTTATGATAGTAGTAGGCTACTTCAGACTGCCAGCTGCAAGAAAGCGGCAACAGGATGCAGGCATCTTGTTATCTTGTGTGCTCCCTGAGGCATCTGGTGGGCCACTGTCAGATCCAGGAAGTTGGACCAGATGGACCTTTGGCCTGATCCTGCAGGGCTCTTCTCATGGTCTGAGGCACACGTGGCTTCCAAGCCATGATTTGGCCACCTGTTCTTAAAAGCTGCTGCTTCTCGCTTGTGTTTTAATTGCGATGGCCATCTCATGAGCAATAATCAAGTAGAGAAAACAAGTTCCCCACATCACAACTGACATCATTTCCATCTTCCTCATTTGACATCATTTCCACCTTCTTCCACCCAGGCCCACCTTATGAACGCCTTTTGGCCACTGAAGGGCCTTTTGTCAAATACGACTCCCATATTCCCGTCTCAAGCCGACACAGGAAACAACGTAACTGGAGCTAAAAGCCATCAATGCAGCCATTATTCTTTCGCGAAACTACTTTCAAAATATTCATTTCTCACAGGCATGATTATGATGTATATAACCGAAACACCTTCTGTGAAGGTTTTGATGTGAAGGGAGGCCCCCAGTCAGATTGAAACCTCACTCACCATTGATGGGGCTTTTATCATGTGTGGATTCTATGGTGCAAATTCAGGCTTGAGCTACGACTGAAGCACTTTCCACACTCAACATTTATACGGTTTCTCCCCTGTATGGGATCGTTGATGGTGACTAAAGTGTGCATGCTGCCTGAAGCTCTTTCCACACTCCAAGCATTGATATGGTTTCTGCCCTGTGTGGGTTCTTTGATGCAGAGT